>CM059190.1:69208692-69650637 GCA_030323885.1 Branchipolynoe longqiensis | reverse complement strand
ATTGTATGTTGGCATGTGTGCATATTGGCATGTGTATGTTGGCATGTGTGCATATTGGCATGTGTATGTTGGCATGTGTGCATATTTGTGTGTGTATGTTGGCATGTGTGTGTTTTGGTGTGCATATGTTGCAGGGTGTATGTTTGCATATGTATGTTGGCATGTGTGCATATTGGCGTGTGTATGTTGGCATGTGTGTGTTTTGGTGTGCATATGTTGCAGGGTGTATGTTTGCATATGTATGTTGGCATGTGTGCATATTGGCATGTGTATGTTGGCAGTGTGCATAATGGCGTGTGTATGTTGGCAGTGTGCATAATGGCGTGTGTATGTTGGCATGTGTGCATATTGGCGTGTGTACGTTGGCAGTGTGCATGTTGGCGTGTTATGTTGGCATGTGTGTGTTTTGGCATGTATATGTTGTCATGTGTATGTTGGCGTGTGTGTCTGTCTGTGCCCGTGTGCGTGTGCGAGTGTGTGCGTGAGTAGGGTTATAGATGTGTTCAGGCGCGGGTGGTGGGGGGTCGGTATTATTAGTCTGTGCGTGTGTGTGCGTGCGTGCGCACATTGTGTCCAAGCAGGATACATGTGCAGAGTGTTTCCAGTTCACAGCCCTTGAATGTGCTCTCTGAGCCAGATGCCGGGTCAGGTTACCCGCTTTTCTATATTGCTTTTTTTGTTGCTTTTTTTTCATCTCCCCCGAGCGATTGGAAGACGAGATTCTAACCGCGTGTGGGGGGTGTAGGTGTGTGTAGGTGTGTGTAGGTGTGTTTGGTAGTTGATGGGCGGGACGTGAGGGCTGTATAAGGTATTCATTCATATATCATGTTTACCCCCCCCAACAAACAAAAACTCCCCCTCCCACTCCCACTCCCACTCCCACCCCACCCCACCCCACCCCACCCCACCCCACCCCACTCCCTTCCCCCTTCTCCCTCCCCTTCCCCTTCCCCTCCGCTTCCCCTTCCCCCCCCCCCCCCCTCCCCCCCCCCTCCCCTCCCCTCCCCTCTCCCCTCCCCTCCCTCTTCCCCTCCCCTCCCCTCCCCTCCCCTCCCCTCCCCTCCCCTCTTCCCCTCCCCTCCCCTCCCCTCCCCTCGCCCCCTCCCCTCCCCCTCCCTCTCCCTCTCCCTCTCCCTCTCCCTCTCCCCCTCCCCCTCCCCCTCCCCTCCCCTCCCATCCCCCTACTCAACCCCCTCCTCTCCCCGTCCCCACTTCCCTTCCCCCCATTCCTGCGTATCCCCCCCCCCCCCGCCCCACCCTTCCCCGCTCCCCCCCCCCCCTCCTTCCCCTCCTTCTCCATCTTCCCCTAACCCACTCCCTTTAAAAGTCAAATCGAGAGCATTCTGTGGTCACCATCTTGCCCCATTTGCAGTTTGGGCTATTTTCCTTCCAACCAGTGGTCCACAACTGGTTCTTCAAAGGTTGTGGTATGTGCTGTCCTGTCTGTGGGAATGTGCATATAAAACACCCCTTGCTGCTTATCGGAAAGAGTAGCCTATGTGGCGGCGGCAGGTTTCCTCCTAAGAAATATGTCAGAATGACCATGTGTGTCTATGTGTGTGTATGTGTGTATGTATGTGTATATGTACGTGTGTATATGTGTATGTATGTGTATGTATGTGTAAGTCCAATTGCAAATGAATGAAATGAAAATCAAAGTGCTCTAGAGGTGTCGTTAAATAAAACAAGATTTACTGTGTCACCATCTTGTCTGTTTGCATTCTCTTCCATTTCGCTAACTCTGAGCCAATATAGACACACACTGTACACTGGAACCACCGTCTCTACAGTTAATTCCTACTGAAGCAGTTTTTGCTTGATTTGAATTTAAACAGGGTTGTCATTCACCCCTGCTCTAGCTCTGGGTATGGGTGAATCTTTTATCTATCTTCCAAGCAGGCCTGCATTTGGTGTCACTGTCAGTGTCACTTCACTGCCGCCTTATAATCAAGGTGTCAGAGCGTTGTGACACTGCACACATAGATTCATGGTCGGGGGACAGACAGGCGAGATTTGCAGTCAGTTTGTTATACACACCATTGTATTGAATATCCAGGTGGGTGACTTGTTTCACACTTGTATTACACTTGCATTACACTTGTATTACAATTGTATTACACATCATAATTCACATCATCATCCCAGTTTCTCCTATATGAAGCTTTTGGGGCGGTTTTTTGTCAAATAATTTGTTTTGTTTTTGTTTGTGTAAAACTCTTTTTATTTGCATATCACAGTAAGTCACAATGACCTTTTGTGTATTGCTAGAGAAAGTCGTTTGTTGTTGATGTTGTTGTCGTTGCTGCTGTTGTTGTTGCTGTTGTTGTTGCAAGGTACAAAGTATGATTTGGTGAGTTTGGGAATTTACGTCCTGGCTACATCTGTAAGTCGGTACCCGTCCTGATATGACCTTAGATGTTGCCAGGACGTAAAACTCCAACAACGAACCACCTTACCCACATTTACTCATTTCTAAGGTACTAGTGCATTCATTAATGATTAAGCATTTATTGTAACATGGAATGCATATTAAATCAGTTTAATAGAAAATGTCATAGTTGAAGCCTCTAATGTCCATCATTTAGGTGTCCATACTTAAATTAATTTGGCATATTTTCACTTTGAATGTTTCCAAAATCACTTATATATTTTTTAATGTGGCAAAAGCTCAAATGCATTGGGTTATATTTTCACTTCAAATATCTCCAAATTTAGCGCTTTAAAATTTAGGTAAAAGTCACTTCAAGTTAAAGTAAAATAGATTATAATCACCAATTATATTTTAAAATATGGCATGAGCTAAAAAGTGTCTGATTATGCGACTGTAATACACATAAACCAGTAGGAACGCGCAGTGCTAATTGCCTCCTTATTGCGGGCGATTAACCTGCCGAGCTGTGTTGTTTTTCTTTCCGATTCGGGGGAGGAAATCGGTACAAATTGACCTCAGCCCTATGGCCTTTGTCTAACGTGAATGTGTCAGTACCCGTGTTGACATCCAATTAGAGTGCTAAGACAAAGGCCTCAGATGCCCCCCCCCCCCCCGCCCCCCCCCTCCTCCCATTCACACCTTATGTCCATTGCCCCCCCCCCCCCCCCCCACACACACACACAGCAACTCTCTAGCTTCTTATCGTCCCCCTTCTCTGCTTGCCTTCTTGTCCTCTCCTCTCACCCCTCATTCCTCACCCCTCCCTCCCCTTCCCCAATCCTCCTCCCCTCACCCCCCTCCCGCTCCGCTCCTCTCCCTCTCTTCACCCCATTCCCCTTCTTCAACCCTGCACCCTCCCCTTCCCCTCCCCTCCTTCTCCCCCCTCCTTCTCCCCCTCCTTCTCCCCCTCCTCTCCCCTCCTCTCCTTCCTTCTCCCCTTCCTTCTCCCCCTCCTCCCCTCCCCTCCTCCCCCTCCTTCCCCTCCTTCCCCTCCTTCTCCCCGCCCTCCCCCTCCTTCCTCCCCCCTCCTTCTCCTCTCCTTCTCCCCCCTCCTTCTCCCCCTCCTCACCCTCCCCCTCCCCCCCTCCTCCTCCCCCGCCTCCTCCCCCCTTCTCCCCCCTCCTCCTCCCCTTCCTTCTCTTCCTTCTCCCCCTCCTTCTCCCCCTCCTTCTCCGCCTCCTTCTCCCCCTCCTTCTCCCCCTCCTTCTCCCCCTCCTTCTCCCCCTCCTTCTCCTCTCCCCCTCCTACCCCCTCCTACCCCCTCATTCTCCCGCTTCTCCTTCTCCGACTTTACATAGTCGATTTAGAGAGGTGGTTGGTTTAGGGAGTTTTTTTAGGCGTTCCAATGGTATGGTGTGGGCGATCGTTTGGGACCCAAGTAAAGACATCGATATAGGGGAGTGCTCGATCTGCGGAGGTGGTCGGTTAGAGAGGTTTTACTGTATGCACATATATACATTTATACATACATACATACATATACACACACATACATACATAGACATACATACACACACGTACATACACACACATACTCACACATACATACATACATACATACATGCACATACATACATGCACATGTACATATACACCTACATACACTCCTATTTCTCATATGGAATATAAACCCCAAAAGGAAGGAAATACATCTTACAACCGCCCGTCCTGATATGACCTTAGATGTTGCTAGGACGTAAAACAACAAAAAACAAACAAACACACATACATACACATACACACACATACACACACATACACACACATACACACACATACACACTCATACACACACATACACACATACACGCATACACACACACATACACATACACACACACATTCGGGAACATTGGGTGTCACCGGGGGCCGGGCTGGGGGCGACCATGTTGACTTTGCCGCTTTCAGGAAGAAGGGTGTATAAATGCCTGCTAACTCAGTGTGCATTCATAGTGGGGCGACATTTAGCGCCGGCCGCCCCCCCCCCGCCCCCCCCCCCCTCCCCCCACCCCAGAGTCTGGCAGCAGACAGCTGCCTCTGTGTACCCTCAAATGTCGTCTGCTCGCAATCACGCTAGAAGAGGTGGGCCCTGCAGCGCCACACCTAAAAGGAAAGAAGCATATGTTATGCGTCTACACACTAGAGGAGGCGCCTATTTCAACGCCGTCCTTGGAAAGCACCTACTATTATATATTATGTACATCCATATATCTCTCACTTCTTACTGTCCCACCCCTGAAGTATGCATCATAGAATTTAAAGCTGCATAGTCCGATGAAAGCATCAAATTTTCTAAAACCGGAACAATTATCTAGATTTGATTCTACATATCTAACTTAGATACTGGTGCACTTTTGCCAAATAGAAGGGAATACTGAGTCAATTTAATAGAAGCTGTTACTGCAGAAGCCGATGGTTTCAGAGTTTTGGCATGTGTGCCAACATTAATTTAGCATGTTTGCACTTCAAATATCTCAAAAGTTAGCCATTCAAATTAAGTTACTTCAACCGAAATCAAGGTAGATTATAGTGATCAACCTACTGTATTTATCTCAAAAATTGACAGAAACTGAAAACCTTCAGACTATTCAATTTTACACAAAATGTCTTAGTAACTAGCCTTCATCAAGTGTCTCTTCATAGAAACGCTAGTATTCAATCGCTGATAATTGTGAGAACAAATCAATGGATAACGATGGCGCTGCTATGTACGCCTCCTCTGTCCTCAGACACATGGGGAATTGCAACTAAAGTGTAAAGATCACGTGACCATATTTGTGTCACGTGATCCTGCCAAGTAATCCATGCTCGTGTCACCGGGTTGCAGAATGAGGTAGGGGGCCTATCAAGTACCAGCATTAAATGTAATTGTATTAGAAACATATGTTGTGAGGGGGGGGGGGGGATGCAACACATGGCAACGCCGGGTGTGGTGGCCTAATCGGTAGAGAGTGTGCCTCGCGTGCGGAAGGTCGGAAGTTCCGTTCCCTGTCGAGACAACCAATGACTTGATACTTATGCCTTCCTAAACTGGCGGACCACCCCCAGACTACCTGGCGTATCCACGGAGTAGTCATGGATCAGTCCCGGACAACCCTGGACAACCCCGGATCGACCCCGGACCACCCCCAGACTCCCCGGTGTATCCACAGATTAGCCCCGGACTGGGCTGGAGACCCCCGGACGAGCCCTGGACCATCTTCGGACAGCCCAGACAATCCCCGGTTTACCCCCAGATCAACCCCGGACTGCCCATACTACCCCCGGACTTCCCCCCAGATAGCCTGGAGTAAAAAAGATGGCGCCATGCTGGAGGACTCATTTCCAAATCAAACAGCGCCAAAGACACATCACATCATTACCAAACTAACTGGGAAAAGAGTAGCGGCGAAGAGAGTTGCGCAGAAGGAGCCCACCCCACACAAGGTGGCCATCAAGACACGAAGAAGGCCACCATCGTCACCCTCAACTTTGGGGTTGTCATCAGATGCGGAATCTTCCCGGGATGTGTCACCGCCTCCCCGTGCTGTGACGCCGCCTACACCAGTCCAGTTGTCACAGGGGAAGATGGTAGTGAAGCGCAAGAAGCTGGACGCTCTAGCTCTGACAAGTGAGCAGCACATGGAGATTTCGGAGTGGTTACGCTTAAATGACTGCATTTATGTCAAAGGACGAACCGACTACAAGAACACCGCCTTAAAGAGGCATGTCTGGGAGAAGAAGGAGATGGGGTTGGATGACCCTAAACCGTTCATCACCTGGTATGAGTGAATACGGACCTAGGCGGGAAAACTGAGCGATGTCAAGCTCGGTGCCGCAGCGAGGGAGTTGTCCGATCGGGAGAGCTACATCAAGAAGCATTTCGGCTTCCTGAAGAGTCACATTGTGCGGCACCCATCCAGATCAGGTGTCGCTCTGCAGTCACGGTTGCAACCCGTGCTGCCAGCTTCAACAGCAACAACAACGACAGCAACAGCTACAGCAACAGCAACAGCTTCAACAACCCCCTCTCACCTTACTACCTACTTGCGGTGATGACGATGATGACAATCTGATGCCAGCTGACCAGACACCACCACTGGCAACTCAACCAGCAACTCAACCAGCAACTCAACCAGCAACTCAACCAGCAACTCAACCCCAACTCCTCGGCCGGCAATCAAGGGGAAAACGAACCCACATACACCAAATACAGACATTGAACAATTGCTGTCGAACCTGCAGGACCAGCAGGAAGAGGCTGGAATAATGGCCGGATAAGCGGCCTGCTACACCAGTTGAAAATGTCATCGCCGATACTGTGGGGATCGTGGCTGAGGTCGATTGCAGAAGATATTGACCCCTCACTTTTGTCACAGTTCTACAGTTTTGCCTTGGCAATGCGTTTCCGGATGGAAAGTCTGCAACTGGCATGGCAGAAAGAGCAAAGACAACAACTACAACTTATACAAACCACAGGCACCACCTCCACAGCCTCAACTACCAGCCACGTTCCCTGCTTTCCCTGTGCCGCCGATGGGATTACAACAGTTGGGGCACACGACTCCCTGACCCGGCCCTTCCACAATTGGACGATGGCACAGCTCTGAAGTACTGGATGCCATTGATTGGAACACAATGGGTCCCACACGCCCATCCAGCATGCCAGCGAGCAGTGTTGGAAACTTAACCGGACTCTCGGATCTCAGCTTTACGACTTTAATGGTTGGGATGGCGCACAATCCTGATGTGCAGCCTCTGTGATTGTGAACTGAAGTTACTGTACATTGTGTTTATTGAGTTATGATGTAAATTTTGAGTGATTGTGATTGTGAACAGAGTTGTGATTGTGTACATATCATAGTTTATTATTATCACTTGTTGACAATAAAAATATGAAAAATATGAAACCACAAATAAATTGTGTTTGTTACAATATATATTTCTGATTTAGTTGATATCATTTGTAATAAAGCTAATAATTATCTGAAATTAAATAATAATGAATTACTTAATGTACCCCCCACCCTATTCCGAAAACAACATCCCCCCCCCCCTCTTGATAAATAGCACATGTAATACAAGGACTAACGAGTAAAGCTCTTATAACACCAATAACAAACAAGAAATAACAAACAAATTAAATTAATTTAAGATATCTTTATTATTAACTAGTCTTCTTTTCATATCACAATCACAATAGTCCTGCTATATATATATATATATATATAAATGGGGCACATTTGAAAACATCCGGGGCCACCCCGGATGATGCCGGACCAGCCACGGATTACCAAGGATCACCAAGGACCGCCAAGGACCAGCCACGGATGATGCCGGATCACCACGGACCACGCCGGATCATGGGTCGGGGCTCGTCCGGCCCCTGATCCGGGCAGGTGTGACCTAGGCTTAAACAGTGGTCAAGCAATGCAAAATAATATTGGTGTGTATTCTGAAATGTTTGATATCATATAATTGAATGACTTATATCGGTGACAGGTTCTATTAAGTTGACTAAAACTTGTTCAAGTTGCATAGTCTGATGGTTTTGATTTTCTGCCATTATTGGTTTTTTTTAAATAGAGAAATATATTTTTGATTTACTTTACTTTAGCTTGAAGTAAATGTTATTACAAATGGCTAACTTTGATAATAGTTTAAGTTTAAATATGCACAATTTGTTCCTGGCATGCGTGTCAAAATGTTGGGATACCATAGGTGTCTGCACTAACTGGTTCTATTAATTTGAATTCTGACACCGTAGGCTTCAGCGGTAAAAGCTTCTATTAAACTGTCTCAGTATTCCCGTCTGTATGGAAACAGGAGCTTAATAAGTGCTTTATTATCTAAGTTAGATATGTAGAATCAATTCTAGATAATTGTTTTGGTTTTGAAAATTTGATGCTTCATCAGACTATGCAGCTTTAAAAAAATAAAATAAAAAATGATTGGACTATGCAACTTTAATAATATTGAGACAGCGACAAAGAACTGAAATAGGTATGTATGTTGGTTACTCGGTAGTAAAATGTTGCTATGGTTACAGAACACATTGCGGCCGTGCGCAATGACTTACTAATGCCGTGTTCCCAGGAAAACCGTCGGTGACGACTGCATCCTCATTTCACACGTGACGTGACGAATTATTGTGACGTCACGGGCAGGTGGACTGTGTGGCACATGGTGTGACATCACGTGACTGGATGCACACCGCTGGTCCGCGCTGGTTCCGTCTCGCATAGTCACGTGACTGCACGAGAAGTAGGCCTTTTACATTGTCGTCTGTTGTCAGTGAAGTTCGTCTGCTCTCCCGGAAGCTATTACTTTTAGAAAAGCATCATGTTTTTTCACTGACAGTCGTCGGGATTCATTAATGGTCGTAGTCTATGGAAGTTAACTTGGCATTCTCGATGTCGACATGACGTCAGAACCCCGGAAACTAGCCCGCGAAGGGTAAAATACCGCAGTGATGTGTGCTGCAGCAATGCTATGTCTATGCGGAGCATTTATTTTTGTAAAATAAATTGTAAAGCTTTCATTGGATCGATTAAAAATATCTTAATGCGCGATTGAAGAGGAAGATCTGAAGTATTTAATGTAACCTAAGAGCAATTTACTCTGAAAGTATTAAAAAGAGAGATAATAGTGAAAGTTGGGATATTCTGAGTGTCAGTGCCAGTGTTAGCCTTACCATATCATGGCCTCAAAAACTATTTTCGAAAAATAAATTCAAGAACTTCCAATTGGCTGATTTAAAAAATAGCTGAATGTGAAATTGTAGACAAAGATCTGAACTATTTAATAGAAATTTGCTTACAAAGCCAAAAAAATCACAAATTACTGTAATAGTTAGGGTGGTTTTAATGTTGTCTCTATGACAGTAGCATTTGTTTTACCCATCGCGCATTGTGAACTCAAAAAGTGCCCGGATGTCTGACATCGAGAATAGTCCGATAAAAGCCTAGAATTTTCGAAAGCAAAACAATTATGTTGATTTTAACCTACATATCCAACTGGTGTATTTATTATTGTTATTGTTGTTATTATTATTATTATGCATTTGTTGCTGCATAGAAGAGTATATCTAGTCAATTTAGTAGAATCTGGTATAGATAAAAGATTCACCCCATACTTACAGTACAGGGGTGAACAACAACGTAGTCTAAATACGGGTGAAAATAGCTTTAGTATGGAATGGGAAGTAGTATGCCTGACACCAGTGTCAAATGGTTACTTATATCAACACAGAGTTGGTGAAGTGGGAGAGAATGCAAAAACACAAGATGGCGGCCAGAGAACGCCGTCGATTTCACTTTTAAATTGCATTAAAGTATATGTTTTATTATATTTTCCAACTCAAAAGTAGCGGGTATATATGAAGACGTAAATAAAGAATATATTGTGCTTCTTAAATTAAGAATTTACCAGCTCAGTTAATTAACCCAGCATGTCAAAATTCTTCACCAGCTTTTCGAATGGGTTGCTTTTCACCCCTGTACTGGAAGTATGGGGTTGAATCTTTGATCTAAATCTGGTACTGCTGAAGAAGGCTATGTGGTTCCGAGTGTTGACAACCCCGCCAAAAGTTATGTGTTTTTACACTTAAAGTATCTCTGAATTCAGTCCCGTCCTGATATGACCTTAGATGTTGCCAGGACGTAAAACTCCCAACAACCAACCAACTGAAGCTAATCACTTTAAATTAAATATTATTTCAAACTAAATTAAGATAGATTATAATAAGTATCTCTGAAGTTAGTAATTTGATATCAGTTATTTCAAACTAATTAAGGTAGATTATAATGATCAATTTAATAAGTTTATCTCGGAAAATGACAGAAACTTAAAACCATCGGACGGGACAATCTCACCACGGGTGTCAGATCTACACCTTAGTTCCCCAACGTGCGGGTGCATGACCTTTGCCCTCACGTTCCGCATGACCGGGGATGGCAGGAGCAGCTGGGCGCGTCCCCTGGCGGGCAGGCGAGCAAACAGCGGATTCTGTGGCTCTAATAGATTGACACGTTTACAACATGTTATTGTTGGTATAACTATTATAAGCCAATGTTATTCGGTGCCACCCCGACCTCGCTGTAGACACACACGCGTACCCTCACACACCCTCACACACCCTCACACACCTTCACACACGCTCACACACTCTCACACACTTTCACACACCCTCACACCCCCCCACACACCTTCACACACCCTCACACCCCCCACACACCTTTACACATCCTCACACACCCTCACACCTTCATACACCCTCACACATCATCACACATCATCACACATCCTCACACACCCTCACACACCTTCGCACACGCTCACACACCCTCACACACGATCACACACCCTCACACACCTTAACACACCCACCACACACCCTCACACCTGTACACACCCTCACACACCATCACAGACCATCCACGCCATCCACACCATCCACACCATCACCCACCATCACCCACCCTCACACACCTTCACACACCCTCACACCTTCACACACCCTCACACGCCAACACACCTTTACACACCATACACACCCTCACACACCATCCACACCATCACACACCGTCACACACCATCCATGCCATCCACACCATCCACACCATCACAGACCAGCACACACCCTCCCGCACACCATCACACACCCTCACACATCATCACACATCATCACACATCATCACACATCATCACACACCATCACACACCATCACACACCATCACACACCATCACACATCATCACACACCATCACATACCATCACACACCCTCACACTTTCGCACACCTTTACACACCCTCACACACCATCACACACCATCCGCACCATACACACCATCACACACCATCCACACCATAGGCACCAACACACAACATCCACATAACATCCACACACCATCCACACACCATCCACACACCATCCACACACCATCCACACACCATCCACACACCATCCACACACCATCCACACACCATCCACACACCATGACGCACCATCACACACCCGCACACTCACACCTACTCAGACACACACGCACACACTCCCATACACATTCACACACTCACACCCGCAGTGACACACATACACGCACGCTCATACACACTGACACCCACACACTCCGACAACCACACTTACCTACCACAACCACACTCACCCCCAGACCCCCCACCCCGCCACACTCTCACTCATACTCTCACACTCACACACACTCACACACACTCTCACGCTCACACACACACCCCACACTCTCACTCATACTCTCACACTCACACACACTCACACACACACTCACTCACAATCACACACTCACACACACACTCACACCCCGCCACACTCACTCACTCACACTCACTCACACTCACACACACTCACACATACTCACACATACTCACACATACTCACACATACACTCAAACACGAGAAAGACAAAGAAAGGGGAAGACAAATCATACATATAGCTTCAAGTTTGTACCGTCCTGATATGACCTTAGATATTGCTAGGACGTAAAACAACAACAAACAACATCAAGTTTGTACCGTCCTTTTTTTTCTTTTTATAGTTTCTGGCATATTGTTTTTAGATAAATTTATTAGGTTGGTCAGTATAATCTGATTTACTTTAATTTGAAGGAAACTTTTTTTTAAAGGGTTAACTTTGGAGCTATTAGAAGTGAAAACAAGCTAACTTCGTTGTGGCATGCACGTCGAAAGGCTACCCTAGGCTTCAACAGTGACAGGTTCTATTAGGAATACAAAATCAATTTTTGTTTTGTTTTGATGGGCGTATTTAATCTGCCCATAACGGTTAAGTCTAATGACTTGTTTTCGCCGCTAGACAGTAATAGTCTTGTGACTCCGCTTGGTTTTATCACTTTCAGTTGTTGTGTAGCTATCTACTGCATGCATTCTTTCTCTGTTTGTAAGCATTCTCCGACATCCCCCAAACCTCTGTGAGTTTGTTTGTTCTACAATCGGATAATATAAATATATTTTGTATTCCTTCTATTGTATTTGGTAATAACTATTTAATGAATGGACCAGTATCTATGTTGGATCTGTAAGATCAAATCTAGTTGCTTTGTGTTGTTTGTTGTTGGTGTTTTTTACATCCTAGCAACATCTAAGGTCATATCAGGACGGGTACCGACTTGTGACAGTGCGCACTCATGGCAACTTTATAGTGCTGCCCCACTGGAAGACCAGGCCATCAGCACCATGACCTGATATCCCACTCAGTCACATTATCTTGACACTGAGCCAACCAGTCCTTGTCCTATCCTAATAATGCTGAGCGCCAGGCTAGGAAGGGACAAGTATAAATTTTGAAGTCATTGGTTTGACTCGACCTTGGTTCGAACCCACGATCTATCAACATGAGAGACGGACGCTCTAACTCATTCGGCCATCCCGTCTGGTCTGCTTTGTGTCAGCAAAGTTGATATTTTCACCGCAGCTTTAATTCAGGAAACATAATTCAAGTTAATAATGCATTATTCCTCATCACAACCAAAGACCGGGTGTGGTGGCCTAATCGGTAGAGCGCGGGCCTCGCATGCGGAAGGTCAGGAGTTTGGTTCCCAGTCGAGTCAAACCAATGACTTATAAAATTGATACTTTTCGCTTCCTAGCCTGGCACTCTGCATTAATAGGATAGGGGGTAAAGACTGGTTAGCACAGTATCAGGATAATGTGACTGTGTGGGATATCGGGTCATGGTGCCAGCAGCCTAGTTTCCCAGTGGGGCAACACTATAAACTCACTATGAGTGCACTGTCGCCAGTCAGTACCTGTCCTGATATGATCTTAGATGTTGCCAGGACGTAAAACTCCAAACAACCAACCCCACAACCAAATACTGCCTCACGGCGACATTCCACTCCATAAAGAGGGCGATATAAAGAGGGCGATAAAGAGGGTTGTAAGATCTGAAGCCTCACTCTGTAATACACGAGTGGAGGTAGTTGTGTGAGTGTCTGAGTCTCCCACTGTGCCATGTACATAAGCCACTAGGACTGTAAGAGCTCTTATAGATACTGCAGTGTGTCCATGTGCCCTTTGTGGAGAATGTGGAGTAAGTGGAGGCACATGTGCCTATTGCCCCCCCCCCCCACCCCATCCAGCACACACACTCACATACAAACGGACAGGCACAGACACACCCATAGACACACTGAAAACGCACAGACACATGCACACACCCTTAGATACATACACACTTTCACATCACAGACTCTGACCTCACAGACTCTGACATCACACACTCTCACAGCACACACTCTCACAGCACACACTCACACAGCACACACTCACCACACAGCACACACTCACACATCACACACTCACACATCACACTCTCCCAGCACACACTCTCATAGCACACCCTCTCACAGCACACGCACACAGCACACACTCTCACAGCACACACTCTCACAGCACACACTCTCACAGCACACACTCTCATAGCACACACTCTCATAACACACTCTCTCAGCACACACTCTCACAGCACACACTCTCACAGCACACACTCTCACAAACCAGATGGGATGGCCAAATGAGTTGAACGTCCGTCTCCAGTTTGAGTAGATCGTGCAAACCTTGGTCGTGTCAAACCAATGACTTAACAATTGATACTTGTCACTTCCTAGCCATGCGCTCAGCATTATTAGGATAGGGCAAGGACTGGTTGGTTCGGTGTTAGGATCATGTGATGTAGTGGGATATCAAGTCATGTTTCTGGTGGTCTGGTCTCCCAGGGGGGCAGCACTATAAAGTCGCCATGAGTATGCACTGTCACAAGTCGGTACCCGTCCTGATATGACCTTAGTTGTTGCCAGGAGGTAAAACTCCAATAACCAACCGACACTCTCACAATACACACATACACACCATACACTGTCACACAGACACCCACCCACACCGCACCCTCACCATCTACGCCCACCCACCGACCCACACAGACACACATAGACAGACAC
Source organism: Branchipolynoe longqiensis (assembly GCA_030323885.1). NCBI lineage: Eukaryota > Metazoa > Annelida > Polychaeta > Phyllodocida > Polynoidae > Branchipolynoe > Branchipolynoe longqiensis. Next base: position 69,636,235 of record CM059190.1, on the reverse strand, counting down.
ACAGGGATACACCCGCCCCCCCCCCCCCCCTCTCTCACACACCCTCAGGGCTGTGCAGTGACAGCCTGGAAATGTGAGCCACCAAAAAAGCCCGGGGCACCTCCCCCCGACTTGTACCAGATCCGTCACACACACACACTCACCTTCCCCCTTCCCCCTCCCCTCCCCTCCCCTCCCCTCCCCTCCCCTCCCTTCCCTTCCCCTCCCTTCCCTTCCCCAGCCCTTCCCCTCTATTCCACTCCATTGCCCGTCTCCTTCTCCCCGTCTCCCCTCCCTTTCTCCCCTTCTCCCCTCCCCCCTCCCCTCATCTCCCTCTCCCCGTCCCCTTCTCCCCGTCTCCTTTCCCCCCTCTCCTTTCCCCCTCTCCTTTCCCTTCAGCCCCCCTCCCCTCTCAACTATCCTGCCCTCAGTCCTTCCTCCCCCTCCCCCCCCCCCACTCCCCTCTCCCCCCTCCTCCCTCCCCTCCCCCCCTTCCCATCCCCTCCCCTCCCTCTCCCCTCCTCCCTCCCCTCCCCCTCCCATTTCCCCTCACCCACACCCCTTTGTCACTCCTCGTTGTGAAGCCTGACACAGCCAAGTACAGCCCTCACACACACACACACATACACACATACACATATACACACAGACACACGCGCATACACGATGAAAAAGTGTGCAATTTACGGGTGTCTGCATCCAGTAAGAAGACAACACTGTTTTAGTGTAAGGTTTCGCCATCTGGCGGAAGCATTTTTCAAATCTCGAGATAAGAAACATCTTGCTGTGAATTTTGTTGTGTTCAATTATTAAAATTTTAGTTTTTTTTAAATGTTTTTGTCAAACGGGTGCTTTTGCAGATGACAACATTGTGCTTTGAGCAGGATTCGAACCCACAGGTTTTTCCATTCTGAAGCTATTGTCGTAACCTAACCATTAGACTATCTACACACCCTGATGCAGTCACCTTATCTGTCTATAGTGTATGGTTCTCTTTGACTTAGAGATGTTTTGTTTGTTGTTGTTTTACATCCTAGCAACATCTAAGGTCATATCAGGATTGGTACCGACTTGGGACAGTACGCACTCATGGCGATCTTATAGTGCTGCTCCACTGGGAAATCAGGCCGCCGGCACCATGATCCAATATCCCACTCAGTCACATTATCCTGACCAGCCCTTGCCCTATCCTAATAATGCAGAGCACCAGGCTAGGAAGTGACAAGTATAAATTTTTAAGTCATTGGTTTGACTCGACTGGGAACCGAACTCATGAACTCCCAATCCTCTGCACGCAAGGCCAGTGCTCTACCGATTCGGCCACCGTGCCCGGTATTGCCTTAGATATCAGTGACGCTTACCCCCCTGGAATCATGTCATTTAAATGATCGACGATCGATATAGGGGAGTGGTCAATCTGTGGAGGTGATTGGTTAGAGAGGTTTTACTGTGCACACACACAGACAATGCATAGACACATAAACAGGGTATGTTCAACAACCATACAACACATAACTTATATGTGATCCAGGTCACAGCACCAATGCCATGGCGGTGATGAAATTGGGAAGTATTGCGCCCAGCACAGGTTTCGAACCCACGCCAATCTGGGGCTAGTGTGCTAACCATTACAATATCTAGTCGCCCTAATGCAATGATCCTATCCACACATAGATGGTTATGTGGCTCCTTGCCTGAGAGGTCAATGCAGACATTACATTGTTATTCATGTGTCTTTATTTTGTGCACAAGAGCTATCTACGGCAGTGCCTCGTCTGTTAAAACATGGAGATTAAAATTGCATCGTCCGATGGTCTTGAGTTTCGGCCATTTTTCTGAGATAAATAGAGTAAATTGATTGTTATAATCTACCTTAGGTAAGTTGGATTTTAACTGGCTAACTTTTGAGATATTTGAAGCACAAACATGCAAAATTAATGTTGGCAAGCACGTCAAAACTCTCTGACACCACAAGCTTATGCAATAGGCCAAACATGTTCTATTACATTGACTCAGTATGCCCTTCTATGTGGAAACAAGTGCTTACAAAGTGTATCAGTACCTAAGTTGGATATGTAGAATAAAGTCTAGGTGAGTGTTTTGGTTTTGAAAAGTTGGCGCTTCATCGGACTATGCAGCTTCATACAATGTTTGCTATCAAGTATCATCAACTCAATGAAACATTTATTAACCAATGTCGGTATTATTATTATTATTATTGTTGTTGTTAGTTTTCTGCTTGGCATTTTGTTTTGCGCAGGAGAGACCTTTGTATATCAATCACTACATCTCAGGATGGTGTCCGGGATGGTTGGTAGTGTGTGTGTGTGTGTGTGTGTGGAGGGGAGGGGGGCTCAAGATGTCACTTTGCTCCTCATAAGTATCTGCATGTGTGGGGGGGGGGGGGGTGAAGTCGGGAGGGGGGCGTTCTCAAGATGTCACCATGTGCCTTGTGTGTCGGGGAGGGGCAAGGGGAGGAGAGGGCGGGGGGGGGGGGCACTCAAGATGTTCCACATTCCACATCCCCGGATGTCCAGCCTCTTGGGTGGCTACTAGGACCCCTCGGGCTGCCCCTCCCCTTCCCCCTCCCCCTCCCCCTCCCCCTCCCACTCTACCCGCCTCCCGACTACTCCCCACCCTTATCCTCACTACCGTGTGCGATGGCCGAATCGGCAGAGCACGGGCCTCGCGTGCGAAAGGTCAGGAGTCCGGTTCCCGGGCGAGTCAAACCAATGACTTATAAAATTGATACTTGTCGCTTCCTAGCCTGGCGTTCTGCATTATTAGGATATGACTGGGCGGGATATCGGGTCATGGCGCTGGTGCCCTGATTTCCCAGTTGGGCAACACTTTAGTGTGCACTGTCACAAGTCAGTACCCGTCCTGATATGACCTTAGATGTTGCAAGGACGTAAAACAACCAATCTTAGCATCCCCCTTAACCCTTCTCCGCCCCCCTCCCGCCATCCCCCTCACCCTTGGCCCCCCACTCTCACTCTCCCCTTACCCCCGCCCATCCATAGCCCCTCCCTCCCTCCCTCCCTCCCTCCCTCCCTCCCTCCCTCCCTCCTCCCCTCCATAGCCCATCCCTCCCCCCTCTCCCCCTCCCCCTCCCCCTCCCCTTCCCCCTCCCTCTCTCCGCTCTCCGCTCCCCGCTCCCCCTCTCACTCCCCCCCGGGCCCTTTGTCACACAGTGCCACCAGTCCCCCCCCCCCCCCCATCCCCCCCGAGGACCCCGTCAGGTGTGACGCGCTCAGCTCCCGCTAGAGGTCGCGCCGCGCGCCTTCACAATGCTGCCCAGCGCGCTGACCAATCAGCGGCCAGCGTCGCCAGGTGCTGTGCCGTGCGTGAGTGACGTCACTGCGCCTCGGCCACGCGCCACCAGGGCGGCGCAATTTTACCAACTGGTTCTAAATTTAGGATTCACTAATGCTGTTTCCACCCACGGCTAAATTTAGATGGGTCTGTTTTTGTGTTTTTTATTGCTGCTATTATTTTTTATAAACAAAATGTATTAGGTTAATTGTTATAATCGACCCCGTCCTGGTATGATCTTAGAAGTTGCCAGGATGTAAAGCTCCAACAACCAAACAACCTATAATCGACCTTACTTTAGTTTGAAGTGACTTTTATAATAAATGGCTAATTTTGGAGATATTTGAAATGAAAATAAGCTATTTACTGTTGTCATGCACATAGAAATGTTGACACGCTTTATCAGTAGCACTGACTGACAGGCCCCCGTCCTGATATGACCTTAGATGTTGCTAGGACGTCAATGAGCAACAAACATACTGACTGACAGGTTCTATTTAATTGACATAGTAAGAGCTCTTCTATAGCCGTGTTCACACGGGAAAAGTTTAAATTGATTTAGACAAGGCGAATTATATAAATCGATTTAGACGCGCGTTCACACGGGCAGTACTTGGGCCGGAAATCGATATCAGCGCATGAGCAAGTCCAGACTAACCAGCACCAGTTTCGCTTAGTCGACATCGGCACGAGAGAGTGTGGGTTCGACCTAGATCTGTTTCGACTGAATCGTATTATTTTGGAACGGTCAAAATTCTGCTGGGCAGTGAAACCCTAAAAATAAATGATGAAAAAAATATCTGTGCACAGCTAGCCGGTTCATAGATCAAATTATATTATATAGTGTGACCTCCTTAATCCACCTCAACTAAGTCGCTTGCATTCACACGGGCGATATAAGTCGATTCATAAAATTCGCTTCATATAAACCACCTGCTTAGGTGGTTTATAAAATCCGAATTATATGAATCGATTCAGCCCTAAACCGCCTCAGCCGCACGTTCACACGCAAAATGTGAGTCGAATTAGGCAAGGCGATTTATATGAATCGAATGAACTGCCCCGTGTGAACACGGCTTATGAAGCAACATGTTTAATAAGTACACCAGTGTCTACGTTGGATATGTAGGATGAAATCTTGATAAGTGATAAGGGTATACAACTTTGATGTTCTGTTTTGGGTTTAACACAAATTGTTGTCATCATACTATGCACCTTTAATTTGAAAGTAACGACAAGCAGTTTATTTGTAGTACTACTTTTATGATTTAATACAAGGACATGTGCATATTCTACGTCACTTTTGTCATATTTTTATTTAGGGGTGGTGGGGGGGGGTGAGGGGGGGAGTGGTCTTATTTTCGCATGTTTTTGTATGTTTTTAAACTCTGCGTAAAAGCAATCGTTAAACGAAAATGGACAGAATACAAATTAAACACTTCTCCCAGTGAATATAACGACATGGTGTTAAACAACCACCAATCAATAAATCAATCAATCTTATTTTCGCTCTAATTTGGAGCGGTGCTCGGTGAATTTCTGGTAACACCCGGTCACCAGAGCATGCCGCGAGAAACGGTCGACATTCCATCGTCGGTGTTCTTCTATGGGTGGTGTGTGAGTGGGTGGGTGGTGTGTGAGTGGGTGGGTGGGTGTGGAGGTGTGTATGGATTGACTGAGTGCCCAGGTGGGTGGCTAGCAGGCTGTGTGAAGGGGGCGGTGTGTGCGTGTGTGTGGGTGGGTGTATGGAGGGGTGCACGGGGCTGGTGGCCCCCTCTAGTGGGAGGCAAGAGTATTAAATGCTCCTCACCGCGACCACACCGACCACAAGGCACAGTCGCCGGCCGAGACTCGGTGGGGGACGAGGGTATCGCATCTGCGTGTTGACGGTACCGGCGTGAGACTCTGCCCGGGCCCGCCCCCTGTCGCCCGACTCCCGGTGTCCGGCAAAGCGCGGAGGGACCCAACTGTAGCTTATACCTCAACCCCCGGACAGCTACTGTAGCTTACCTCAAACATGGGACAGCTACTGTAGCTTACCTCAAACCCAGGACAGATATTGTAGCTTACCTCAAACCAGGACAGCAACTGTAACTTACCTCAAATCCAGGACAGCTACTGTAGCTTACCTCAACCCCAGGACAGCTAATGTAGCTTACCTCAAACATGGGACAGCTACTGTAGCTTACCTCAAACCCAGGACAGCAACTGTAACTTACCTCAAATCCAGGACAGCTATTGTAGCTTACCTCAAACCCAGGACAGCTAATGTAGCTTGCCTCAAATGCCAGGACACAACTGTTGCTTACCTCAAACCCAGGACAGTTACTGTTCCTTACCTTGGACCCAGGACAGCTACTATAACTTACCTCAAATCCAGGACAAATAGTGTAGCTTAGCTCAAACCCGGGGCATCAACTATAGCTTACCTCAAACCCAGGATAGCAACGGTAGCTTACCTCAAACCCAGGACAGCTACTGTAGCTTACCTCAAGCCCAAGACACTAACCGTAACTTACCTCAAACCCAGGAGCACCAGCTGCACCCCAAATCAGCTTACCCCGTTCGCCCCGAACAGCCTCCCCTACTCCCTACCCCATCCCCCATACCCCTTACGCCCTCCCCCCTCCCCCACACCCACCCCCACCCTCTGTCACCGTGGGGAACACGTGTGTACACCAGTGTATCCATACACGCATGCGCCAAGCCGACTTGTATTGTGCCAGCTGTCATTCATTGTTGTCAGAAAGCTACACAGGTAGCTCACCTTCCAGTACCGGGACGTTGACGTTACACATTGTGGAGGTACCGGCTAACCAGGCGCACATGGGAGGGTACCGTGCCAATTTGAGCTACTGGTTGAACTGAAGGAAGTATCATTTCAAGTGACATGCATGTGAAGTACCGTTTGGCATTGATGTGGCATGCATTGGAGGTACCGTTGATGTGACACAGAGGTACAGCCTTAACGTAACAGAAGGTACTGTGACATAGGAGGTGCCACTTTGCATGGTGTAGAGGAGATACTGCTTTGCTTGACATACATTGGAGGTACCATATTTCGAGACCCAGATCATACAGATGAGACCTGACATAAAGGAGGTATTGCTTGGTCTGACATATATAACCACATACCATGGCATACATTGGAGGTACCATTTGATGAGACACAGATGAGCTATTTCCTGACGTGACATACACTGACATAGGAGGTACCACTAAGCCTGACAAACAGAAGGTACCCCATAACCTGGCATACATTGGAGGTACCATTTGATTGGACACAGATGAGGTATTTCCTGACATGACATACACTGACATAGGAGGTACCGCTAAGCCTGACAAACAGAAGGTATGACAACCTGGCATACATTGGAGGTACCATTTGATGGGACACAGATGAGGTATTTCCTGATGTGACATACACTGACATAGGAGGTACCGCTAAGCCTGACAAACAGAAGGTACCACATAACCTGGCATACATTGGAGGTACCATTTGATGGGACACATGAGGTATTTCCTGATGTGACATAGGAGGTACCGCTAAGCCTGGCAAACAGAAGGTATCACATAACCTGGCATACATTGGAGGTACCATTTGATGGGACACAGATGAGGTATTTCCTGACGTGACATACACTGACATAGGAGGTACCACTAAGCCTGACAAACCTGACATGGCATACATTGGAGGTACCATTTGATGGGACCCAGCTGAGGTATCCGCCTGACCTGACGTATATAGGAGGTACCGCTTAACACTACGCAGGTACCTGCCTGCTGTCACGTGACAATGGGGGCCTATATCAAGGAAGCCAAAGAGAGGCACAACAGGTCGATGGACTCCATCTGGGAACTCGAGTACTGTTTTAACTTGAAGGTAAATAGGTCACACATGTGTTCTATTTCTTGTTTTTTATTTTCTTTTTGGTACAGATAATAGTAGCATATGCTAATTTAGTTATTAGATAACAAGATTCACCCTAGATAAAGGATTCACCCGGTACTCGCAGTACATGGGTGAATACCAACCCTATATAAAAACGGTCGAAAAAGTGGGTTAATGAATTGAGAGACTAATTTCACAATCTAAGAAGCAACAATTATTCTTTACATATGTCTTATTGATAGCCCACTACCTTTGAGTTGAAAAATATAATATAATATATAGTTTAATAAGATTTAAAAGTGAAATCGACGGCGTTCTGCGGCCGCCATCTTGTCTTTTTGCATTCTCTCCCATTTCACCAACTCTGTTCTGATATAAGTAACCATTTGACACTGGTGCCAGGCATTCTACTTCTTGTTCCATACTAACGCTATTTTCACCCGTATTTATATAAGGCTGGTCTTCACCCGTGTACTACAAGTACCGGGTGAATCTTTTATCTAGATTCACCCCTACCCATAGTAGGGATGAATGACAACAACCCGTGCTTGACTTCATGTAAAAACTGCTTCAATAGGAATTAACTGTTCAGTTGGTGGGTCCAGTTGCAATATGCACTGTTTATATTTTCAAAAGAATATTGGCACAGAGTTGGTGAAATGGGAGATAATGTAAAAGACACGATGGCGACCACAGGAAGTTCCTCTGAGGAATCTCTCAATTTGACTTTAAAGTGCATTAATCTGCAAGATTTAATTGCGACCACTTTGGACCAAAGAACCTACCTCCTGGAGACCAAAGCAACGGTCGCCGACCTATGGGCGACCATTTTGGTCGGAAGGATGTTTCTAGTGCAATCGCTGCAATCTCCTTGCAACTTCTTTGCGACCACCCATTTTGTTAGATAAAAGATTCACCCAGTACTTTTGGTACACAGGTGAATGACAATGTGTAAATACGGGCGAAAATAGCTTTAGTATAGAACAGGAAGTAGAATGCCTGCCTCCAGTACCAAATGGATACTTATATAGGCACAGAGTTGGTGAAATGGGAGAGAATGCAAACAGACAAGATGGTGGCTATAGAACGCCGTCGATTTCACTTTTAAATCTGATTAAGCTAGATGATTTATTATATTTTTCTACTCAAAGGTAGCGGGAAATATAAAACCATATATAAAGAATATATTTTGCTTCGTAAATTAAGACATTATTCACTCAATTAATTTCCCCAGCATGTCGAAATTCTTCACCAGCTTTTCTAATGGGTTGATTTTCACCCCTGTACTGTCAGTATGGGGTGAATCTTTTATCTACCCTTTTGTGTGGTCGCTGTTTAAGTCCTAGTAACATCTAACTTATTCTAAGGTCATATCAGGATGGGCACTGACTTGTGACAGTGCACACTCATGGCAACTTTATAGTGCTGCACCACTGGGAAATCAGGCCACTGGCACCATGTCCATGACCTGATATCCCACTCAGTCACATTATCCTGACACTAAGCTAACCAGTCATTGCCCTATCCTATTAATGCCGAGCACCAGGCTAGGAAGTGACAAGTAAACTTGTGTAAAGTCCTGGTTTTGTCTCGACCGTGTACCGGACTCCCGACCTTCCGCACGCGAGTCTTGTGTGACTGAGGTATACGTTGTAAAATTGCGGTATAGTTTATAATTGACTCCATTACCCCTGTATCTGTGAGTCTGTGCTTCCTCCGTGAGCCGCCAGGTGGCGTGTACACCGCTATCTCATTAATCAGCCAGTAAGCACCCGTTATCATGGTGGATAATGTCCCCTGGTGGTGCACGCGGCCGGCAGGTGTCAGCCTTCTGCACGCGGTGTCGTCACTCAGCCACAGCACGCCGTGCACCAATCGGTACAGCGCAGACTTCCCGTGCGGAAGGTCGGGAGTTCAGAAACCCGAGCGAGTCAAATCAATGACATACAGTTACACAATTGATGATTGTCGCGACCTAGTCTGGTGCTCGGCATTAAAGCTGCATAGTCCGATGAAAGATCAAATTTTCTAAACCAAAACGATGACCTAGATTTGATCCTACATATGTAACTTAGATACGCATTAAGCATTTGTCATCACACAGAAGGGAATGCTGAGACAAATGAATACAACAGATGACTGCAGAAGCCGATGGTGTCAGAGTTTTGGCATGAATGCCAAAATTAATTTCACATGGTTCTGCTTCAAATATCTCCAAAGTTAGCCATCTAAAATAAAAGTCACTTCAAACTGAAGTAAGTTAGATTATAACGACCAACCTCCCCCCCCCCCCCCCTCCTCCCCATTACACAGCCCCCATGGTTAGAGCTCTGCATGTGGGTGCCCTGCTACCTGTCATTGTGGATACAACACCGCTTGTATTATAACTACTTGGACACATTTACGCCTACACTGTCAATGTTCAATCAGCGGCTTTGATGGCGACCTGACAGGACTTTATGAAGTGGAATGAGGTTAGCGTGTTACAGGCTCCAACACTTCCTCCCCCCCCCCCCCCCCCAACCCCCCCAACCCCTGCCCGCAGGACCGGGCGCGGTGGCCGCATTTGTAGAGCGCGGGTCGCGCATGCGGAAGATCGGGAGTTTGTTTCCCAGTCGAGTCAAACCAATGACTTATAAAATTGATACCAGTCAATTCCTAGTCTGGCACTCGGCATTTATAGGATAGGGCAAGGACTGGTTAGCTCAGTGTTAGGATAATGTGACTGAATGGGATATCGGGTCATGGTGCCAGCTGCCTGATTTCTCAGTGGGGCAGCACTATAAAGTTGCCATGAGTGTGCACTGTCACAAGTCGGTACCCATCCTGATATGACCTTAGATGTTGTCAGGACATAAAACTCCAACAACTAAACCTTCTCGTAGAGGAGGAAGGCATCACAGCGCCATTTACTGATTTAACAGAGTGTATCAACATTATAATGCTAGGTAGATACCTACCGTTTTTCCGCACCCACCTACTGTATACGATCTAAAACTGCCCAAAAGTCGTGAGGTGTGCACTCCCCTAGCACACCTACCGATTGCGATTCGCGACTTTTTAGGGCTAAAAGCGCTTCCTTATGATTGCGATTCGCGATCCGAAAAATGAATCGGCCCGTTTTCAGTTTTAAGCGGGTCGGGTCGGGTCGCGAATTTTAGTGCGCGAATCATAAACGGTAGGTGTGTACCTAGCATTAGGATGCCAGGACATAAAACTCCAACAACTAACTAACTAAATCACTATTGGGATGTCTATAGGCACATCATACTTATTCCAAGGTTGACACCCATCCAAACGCGCACAGGCTTTTCAAAGGTAAAGTTTCATAGTGCAATGGTTTTGATTTTCTGGGATGTATGGGTACATATATTAAGTCCCTGTCACACCTTGCCGGATTGAGGACACGGATAGAGCCAGACAAAAATATTCTAGTTCAGTGTGATTCGGACGTGAAATGTATTGATTATGTAACAGACGGTAACGGTTGATAACGTATCTAACAATCAACGGACAATTCACTACACAAAAAGAACTATAATGAAAGGCAACGGAGGTGTAATGGATGTGTAACTGACGGGAACAGATGGTAATGGATAATAACTGCATGCGTCAGTCCGGTGCAATCCATTACAAGTTTTGTGCATGCTCAAAACTTGTAATGGATCGGGCCGGATATCAACGGATATGCAATGGACACAAACTAGACTTTGCCGGATATCAACAGACTTTGTTTGGTTTCTTTCCGTTTCCCCAATCCGGCGAGGTGTGACAGAGCCTTTAGATTGATCGTTATAATCTACCTTACTTCAGTTCGAAGTAACTTATTTTAAATAGCTACCTTTTGAGTTATTTGAACTGCAAACATGTCAACTCAATTTTAGCGTGCATCTAAAAATTATCGACACCATAGGCTCCTGCATTAGCAGGTTATATTAAATTGACTCAGTATTCCTTTCTAATTATATGTGGCAAATGCTTAATAAATGCATCAGTATCTAATTTAGACAAGTAGATATCTATTACGTTACGTCGAATATACACGTAGCGAATATAAAGTAAAATCAGGTGAGATGATCTTGTATATGGTTTATAATAATTATAGTGCCGGTGTAGCAGGAAATCGCAAACCCTGTAAATCGCAAACCCCCACTTGTGATTTCCTAGGAAATCGCAAACCCCCATGCCATATATGGGCATGGGGGGTTTGCGATTTCCTAGGAAATTGCAAACCCCCCCTGGAGATCGCAAACCCCCCATTCGGCGGCGGCGATTTGTTTACTTTACTGTTTACATTCGTCGATTCGAAAATATTAACATCGCCGCCGGTGCGGCGGCAGCATTCATCTCGCTTCGATTTTAGGGTTAATTTAATAAAATTTCACTTATTGCGTATGTAATTCTGTTAAATATGATAGCGGATCGTTTTGCACACGGCACGTGTATTTGTCGACTCTACTCGCAGTGTTCGATTTGAAATTCTGACGACTTGGGTGGCCCGAGTCGCTCGGGTCGTGTTAATCGATTACGGCCTTGTGGTGATAAATGCTACAAAACACAGGGGGGTTTGCGATTTCCAGGGGGGGTTTGTGATTTCCTAGTAAATCGCAAACCCTGGGGTGTGCAATTTCCAGGGGTTTGCGATTTACTGCCACACCGGATGGGATTGGGGTAGAAAACCATCACCCCCACTTCCAGGCATGTAAACACGCCAGATACCTGTGTCACATTCAAGGTCCGCCTCAGAGGCACCTCGGAGAAATTCTGGACATTCGCGCTAGTCTGAACGACTTGAGCTGTCGGGTACATCAAAAATGGTGGCCTCCATAGGGGGCAGCCATTTGCAATTGAAAAGAACAGATTTGGTTGGCTGAAACGACTGAATTTGGCGGCCATTTTCAAGGCACTTTTTGCCTCCTATCTGAAAAGTGAAACGTCTCCGAGGTGACTCCACAGCGCACTCTGAATGCAAACAGGCCAAAATGATGTCGCGGAGCCGTCTCGGAGTCGACTCTGAGGTGTACCCTTAAAGTTGCATAGTCCGATGGTTTTGAGTTTCTGTCATTTTCTGAGATAAATATATTAGGTCGATCGTTATAATCTACATTACTTTTGTTTGAAGTAACTTTTATTTTAAATGTCTAAATTTTGAGATATTTGAAGTGCAAACACGGACAATTAATTTTGGCAAGCACGCCAAAACTTAGATAAAAGATTCACCCGGTACTTGTAGTACACGGGTGAAGACCAGCCTTATATAAATACGGGTGAAAATAGCGTTAGTATGGAACAAGAAGTAGAATGCCTGGCACCAGTGTCAAATGGTTACTTATATCAGAACAGAGTTGGTGAAATGGAGATAGAAGATGCGGAGAGAATGCACAAAAGTACAAGATGGCGGACTCAGTAGGGGAAACGACCGTCGATTTCACTTTTAAATTACATTAAAGTATAAAGACTCATTTCATTAGCCCGATTTTTCGACCGTTTTTATATAAGGCTGGTTTTCACCCCTGTACTGGAAGTACGGGGTGAATCTTTTATCTAGCCAAAACTCTGACACCATAGTCTTCTGTAGTAACAGGTCCTGTTAATTTGATTCAGTACCCTTTTATGTGGCGACAAATGCTTAATAATTGCAACAGTGTCTAAATTAGATATGAATAACCAAATCTAGATAAATGTTTTGTTTTTGAAAATCTGAGCTTCGTCGGACTAGGCAGCTTTAATGTGGCTCAGTTTTACTAACCAGCAGACAGTCTTGTGTCAGTGTGACGGTGTACGAACATAACGCTAGGACTCTAGTAGGAGTTAGTCCTTACATTGGGTGAACAAACACTGAGGTAACACAAGGGGTTCCACTCCATTCTCTAGCCTCTACACAAACACCAGCCCATCACACCCTGTAGGACTATGGTGAGGTGTATGTGTGTGTGTGGGGGGGGGGGGGGTGACACAACCCGATCTGGGGGACACCCCCCCCCCTCCACACACACACACACACTGCCCTCACCACGTCACACACAAAGCCCACAACCTACATGGGATTACCCCCATTGACTGCCATGCTAAATATAGCTTTAGGAACCCGAACGCCGAGACCAACCCAACCCTGAGTGACCTTGTGTACATTTAGATATGGTAAAGCTACATTGTCAAATAAAAACATCATAAATATAACATATATATATATATAATTTTTGTGTGATGGGTGTGTTTATGCTGCCCATAACGGTTAAGTCTAATGACTTGTTTTCACCACTAGACAGTAATAGTCTTGTGACTCCCCTTCTTTTTATCACCTTCAGTTGTTGTGTAGCTAACTACTGCATGCATTCTTTTAGCATATATATATATATATAACATATATATAACATATATATATAACATAATATATATATGCTATATATATAACATAATATATATATGCCATATATATAAGTTATATATGCTATATATATAACATAATATATATATGCTATATATATATATATGTTATATAACATATATAACATATATCACATATATCTTTACATATAATGTTAGTTTTCTAACACACATCAGGGGCCATATGCATGACTCAGTGTTAGCGGCATTTGGTGTTACTGCCTGATACCGTTTAGCTATCGCCGACGTTGGGAAGTATGTCGAAGCGGTATGCAGGAGCGCATAACACTTTCATTATAGCTAAACGTGAATTTATTTATAGATTTGGGAAAGCCCTCGATTCGAAAATATTGATATCGCCGCCGTTGCGGTGGCAGCGTTCATCTCGCTTCGATTTTAGGGTTAATTTAATAAAATTTCACCTATTGCGTATGTAATTCTGTTAAATATGATAGTTTTGAATAGATTTGGGCCTAATATATTGCCACCGCTGCCGCATCGACATCGCTTTCCATACTGGCGGCGCCGCTGCCGCCAGTATGGAAAGCGATGTCGATGCGGCGGCGGCGATTTGTTTACTTTACATTCGTCGATTCGACAATATGAATTTTGCCGCCGATTTAGCGGTGGCGTTAATATCGGTTCGAATTTAGGGTTAATTTAATCAAATTTCACTATTTGACTATGTAACTCTGTTAAATATGACAGCATTGAATAGATTTGACCCTAATCGGCACCTAACACCGCCTGTCAACCAGCTATGGAACGGGTTTACCGTAACCTAGTTTAAGCTTATGGTGTTAGGCCTATCACTGACTCATGCATAGCGACTTTTCAGTGCTAAACCAGAAATCCCGTCTAAACGCGTTTTGGCTCGCTAACACCGCTCCATGCATATAGGCCCAGGTGTAAAACTGTTACACACCATTCACCACCCACGATACGGCGGTAAAAGGTTTCCACGCGGTTTGAACAAAACCCTTTTAAAACAATTTGGGGCGTCACCGTGTCCATTGCGACAGCCTCATAAGGGGTTGGGGGGGGGGGGGGGGGCAGCTGCAGTTATTTTGGTTCACTTTTCAAAGACCGGGGTAATGGGAGCCCATCAGGAATGCACTTAGATTACTTAAAGTTGCATAATCTGATGGTTTTCAATGTATCCCATTTTCTCCCTCTCCCATTCTTTCTCTTTCTCTTTCTCTTTCTCTTTCTCTCCTTCTCTTTCTCTCCCTCTCTTTCTCTCCCTCTCTTTCTCTCCCTCTTTCTCTTTCTCCCTCTTTCTCTCCCTCTCTTTCTCTCCCTCTCTTTCCCTCCCTCTTTCTCTCTCCCTCTCTCTTTTTCTCTCTTTCCCTCTCCCCTCTCTTTCTCTCCCTCTCTCCCCCTCCTCTTTCTCTCCCTCTCTCTCCCTCCCTCTCTCTCCCTCTCTCTCCCTCTCTCTCTCCTCCCTCTCTCTCCATCTCTCCCTCTCTCTCCCTCTCTCTCCCTCTCTCTCCCTCTCTCACTCTCTCACTCTCTCTCACTCTCTCCCTCTCTCCCCTCTGACTCTCCCTCCCTGTCTCTCTCTCCCCTCTCTCTCTCCCTCCCCCTCTCTCCCTCTCCTCTCCCTCTCTCTCCCTCCCTCTCTCTCCCCCCCCCCCTCTCCCCCCCTCTCTCTCCCTCTCTCCCTCTCCCTCCCTCTCTATCCCCCTCTTCTCCCTATCCCCCTCTCTCCCCCCTCTCCCCTCTCCCCTCTCTCCCACCCCTCTCTCTCCCCCTCTCTCCCACACCCTCCACCCCCTCTCTCCCCTCTCCCTCCCTCCTCTCTCCCCCTCTCCCTCCCCTCTCCCTCTCCCCTCCCTCTCTCTCCCTCTCTCTCTCCCTCTCTCACTCTCTCTCCCGCTCTCACCCTCTCTCTCCCTCTCTCTCACCCTCTCTCTCTTTAAAAAAAGAAGATAAATATGCTACGTTGATCATTCCAATCTAGTTTAGTTTGAAGTAATCTTGTTAAAAATTGAATGGTTCCACTTTGGAGATATTTAAAATGAAATGGTGCCCAAAAAAAGTGTTCTCGTGACTTCGTATGCACGAGTACCGTTCGGCCAAAGAAAGAAAAACCGTGACAGAATAAATTCCAGTCACTTTTCGCAATGAATGTGGCCTTCACTGCCGCCACAATCAATCAATAATCAATCGATCAACTGAACAGAAGCCCCCCCCCCCCTATGCTTCAGTGATAGCCTATCTTATCTATGACTAATTTGAGAAGTTATAGCCCTGTATCACTATCAGGCTGTCTACAGATCATGGATCCCCCAAGTAGTCACCCATCCAAGTACAGTGAAATCCCGTTATAACGCACCCCGATTTAACGCGAATTCGGCTATAACGCGATGATGGGGGTCATAATGGACTGACAAGATGCAATCTTACTTAAAACTGTGCAATCTACTGAAACCATCAAATTGTCGAAGCCAAAACACGTGCCTAAGTTTGATACTATATATCCAAGTTATGGTGCACTCATGTGTATCTAAAAGAAATTAAACATGGCGGAAACTGAAAAAAAAATCATCCGATTAATTACTCCTTAAAGTCTACTCTAATGTATGGGGCTGAGAAAATGTACAAACATTTAGCAGCATTTGAGATGTGGACTTATCGAAGGATGATGAAAATATCATGGACAAAGAAGATCACCAACAAAGAAGTTCTCAGAAAAATTAAAAATAAGAAAAGCTTGTTTGCCACTATACAGACAAAGAAACTTATTTATTTTGGCCACATCATTCGTCAGAGTTCAATATACCGTACATTGTTGGAAGGGAAGGTGAATGGCAGCAGAGGGAGAGGGAGACCAAGAACATCATGGTTTACAAATATTTCACAGTGGACAGGCTTGAATTATTCACAGTCTATCAGAACAGCACACCATCGGGACAAGTGGAGAACCATTGCATCCAACCCTCGACTAGAGGACGGAACTATTGATTGATTGAAAGCTGCTTAGTCTGAAGAAAGCAATATATTTGTCAAAAACCAGAACAATAGCCTAGATTTGATCAAACATGTCTATCTTAGATCCTGGTGCACTTATTAAGCATGCATTGCTACATAGATGGGGACTAAGCCAATGTAATGGAATGTTACTGCTGAAGGCTATGGGTGTCAGAATTTTGACGTGCTTGTCAAGATTAAAGTTGCATAGTCCGATGAAAACATCAAATTTCAAAACCAAAACACTTATCTAGATTTGATTCTATATATTTAACTTAGACACTGGTGCACTTATTAAGCACTTGTTGCTGCATAGAAGGTTGTAATAAGTCAAGTTAATACAACCTGTTAGTACTGAAGTCTATGATGTCAGAGTTTTGGCGTGCTTGCCAAAATTAATTTGGTATGTTTTAACGTCAAATACCTCCAAAGTTAGCCATTTAAATTAAAAGTTACTTCGAACTAACGTAACGTGGATCATAACGATCAGCATAATGTATTTATCTCAGAAAATGGCAGAAACTCAAAAGCATCGGCCTATCAACTTTAATTGGAGATGTTTTCACTTCAAATATCTCCAAAATTAGCCATTTAAAATAAGTTACTTCAAACCTTAGTGAAGTAGAATATAACGTCTCTAACGATCAACGTAATGTATCTCAGAAAATTGCAGAAACTCAACACCATCAGACTATGCAATTTTAGCTGATGGTGATGGGAAGAAAGAGAAAACTGCCAAGTGGTGTTGTGCATTGTATATGTAGGGGGCGGGGTGTTGAGTTGGTTGTGTACGTGCCTATCACTATACCGAGGTAGTTGTGTGGGAGCTGGAAAGGAAGTTACATGCAGTATAATATATAAGGGGGTGGGGGGGGGAGTGGGTGGGGGGGGGGCTCAATCCCACATCAGGCTGGCATTGTGCATGCCCAGTGGGCGACACACCTTTAAT
This sequence comes from Branchipolynoe longqiensis, assembly GCA_030323885.1. Taxonomy (NCBI): domain Eukaryota; kingdom Metazoa; phylum Annelida; class Polychaeta; order Phyllodocida; family Polynoidae; genus Branchipolynoe; species Branchipolynoe longqiensis. The sequence continues at coordinate 69,618,740 of CM059190.1, read as the reverse complement.
TGAAGCAGGCTGCAGGTGAGTGGGGGGCGTGTGTGGGGGTGGAGCATTGTCAATGGGCCCGGGAACCAGGTAGAGTAGGTGTATTTATGGGAAGGTGTAAGTCGAGCATTGTTGATGGGCCCGGGTACCAGTCAGAAGATGTGTGTATGGGATGGTGTGGGTCAAGCATTGTTGATGGGACCAGCCAGGGGGGGTGGGTTAACATTGTTGATGTGCCCGGGAATCAGTCAGAGGCAGTGTGTGTATGGGAAGGTGTAAATCGAGCATTGTTGGTGGGATTGGGGACCAGTGAGTGGAGGTGTGTGTGTGTATGGGAAGGTGTGAGTCGGGCATTGTTGATGGGCCCTGGAACCAGTCAGATGCAATGTGTCTATGGGAACTAAGGTGTAAGTAAGTCAGGCCTGGTCAATAGGCCGGGAACCTGCCAAGTATAGACCTATTTCAATGTTGATAAACATTGTGTATGCGTGCGCAGCTTGGCTGCAGAACAAAGGCACACTGCCATTGAGTTTGCCAGCACGTGCAGTGCAAAACGTTTATTTTATTCAGAATTAATAGAAATGCATAACCCTAACCATATAAATTCAATATAATCTATTCATTGAATATGTTTTCTATATGTGTACTAGGCGGCTTGTTTCTAGATGGTGTGGTTTTAGAGATATTTCACTTTTTCTGTAGGAAGATTGCTCACGGCCATTGACAATGCATTGAGTTTGGCGCTACGCGCAGTGAGAAAAGTCTATTTTATTCAAAATTAATAGAAATGCAGAACCCTAACCATATAAATTTAATATAATCTATTCGTTGAATATGTTTTCTATATGTGTACCAGGCAGCTTGTTTCTAGATGGTGTGGTTTTAGAGATATTTCACTTTTTCTGTAGGAAGATTGCTCACGGCCATTGACAACAATGCATTGATGCCGATACAATGCATTGATGCCGATTGCTCATAGCCATTGAGTTTGCAGTGTGACAGTGTCGTTCTGCAGCCAAAAGGGACGTGCACTGACCTAGATACGCATGCTGACGGCATATGAAATAGGTCTATGTCGAATGTGTAGGGGTGGGGGTGGGGTGCAGGCTAGCTATATCGGTAGACCCGGGAACCAGTCGGTTGCTGCGGCTGTATCAGCGAGCGGCATCGGGAGTCACGATAGCTTTCCGATACCATCACTTATCGGCCTGACGCCGTCCCCGACCCGCCTGCCGAGATACGGCCACTGGTGGCCGGCGTGTGCCCGTCTGCTCTCTCTCTGCTTGCTCACTGCTTGCTCTCTGCTTCCTCTCTGCTCTTTCTATCCTCTCTCCTCTCACTTATCTCTGCTCTCTCTGCTCTCTCCTTCTGCTCCTTCACTCTCTCGTCCGTTGTCCATCTTCTAAATCTCACTATCTTGCATTTTGTCTTCCTCTCCTTCCCTTGCATCCCTCCCTCAATCCCCTCGCCGCCCGTCGTTCTCTCTCCCCCCTCACTCCCTCCCTCATACCATCCCTCCCTCATACCATCCCTCCCTCATACCATCCCTCCCTCCCTCTAGCTCTCCCTCCCTCTAGCTCTCCCCTCTATCTCTCCATCCCCCTATCTCTCCCTCCCTCTATCTCTCCCTCCTCTATCCCCCTATCTCTCCTCCCTCTAGCTCTCCCTCCCTCTAGCTCCCCCTCCCTCTAGCTCCCCCCCTCCCTCGCACTCTCCCTCCTTCGCTCTCTCTCCTCCCTCGCTCTCTCCTCCCTCTATCTCTCCCCTCCCTCCGCTATCTCTCCCTCCTCTAGCTCTCCCTCCCTATATCTCTCCTTCCTCTAGCTCTCCCTCCCTCTAGGTCTCCCTCCCTCTAGCTCTCCCCCCCTCTAGCTCTCCCTCCCTCTAGCTCTCCCTCCCTCTAGCTCTCCCTCCCTTTAGATCTCCCTCCTCTAGCTCTCCTCCCTCTGTCTCTCCCTCCCTCTGTCTCTCCCTCCCTCTAGCTCTCCCTCAATCTAGATCTCCCTCAATCTAGATCTCCCTCAATCTAGATCTCCCTCAATCTAGATCTCCCTCCCTCTAGCTCTCCCTCCCTCTAGCTCTTCCTCCCTCTAGCTCTCCTCCTCTAGCTCTCCCTCCCTCTAGCTCTCCCTCCCCCTGTCTCCCTCCCTATGTCTCCAACCCACTGTCTCCAACCCTCTGTCTTCCACCCTCTGTCTCCCTCCCTCTGTCTCCCTCCCTCTGTCTCCCTCCCTAGTCTCCCTCCCTCTGTCTCCCTCCCTCTGTCTCCTCCCCCTGTCTCCCTCCCTCTGTCTCCCTCCCTCTGTCTCCCTCCCTCTGTCTCCCTCCCTCTGTCTTCCTCCCTCTGTCTCCCTCCCTCTGTCTCCCTCCCTCTGTCTCCCTCCCTGTGTCTCTCCCCTCCTGTCCTCCACTCCCCGCCCCCTTTCCTCCTTCCCGCTCTTTCCCCTTCTTTCCCCTAGGGGCGCTCTCCTCCGTCTCCTGCGCGTGCATCATCGTTCTCAATTTCTTTCTGTCTTTCTTCTTTCTTTCACTTCTCACTTTCGTCACTCCGCTCGCCTCTCCATCCACCCTTTTCTTCCCATGTTCATGTACACACGCATTTCTACCAAGAGGCTACTTTTTCTGACAAATTACATCGATGTTACTACAAGTACAATATAAAGTACAATATAAACTATATAAACAAGTATTCATTTGATAGTTAATAAAAATAAGACTGCTTTTATGTATTCCACTATAGCAGCAAACTCCTGTATAAGTGTCACGGCTGGAGTTGTCCTACCTGGATATATGTAAGGACAGGACCAGGTCACGTGATGGGTAGCTCAAACAGCGACAAAGTGTGGTTTTCTTGTGACATTTGAAGAGTATCCTTACACCATCACCCCACCACACAATACACCCACAGATACACGTACTAACACCCACTCACACCCCCACCCCCACCTACACAATACACGATACCCACACACAACATACACACGTGCACACGCATCCCCACCCCAACAAGACACCCCCCCACCGACAAGATACCCCCACCGACAAGACACCCCCCACAGATAAGACACCCCCCCACAGACAAGACACACCCCCACAGACAAGACACCCCCCCACAGACAAGACACCCCCAACAGACAAGACACCCCCCCCCACAGACAAGACACTCCCCCACAGACAAGACACCCGCCACACAAACATGACACCCACCACACAAACATGACACCCACCACGCAAACACAACATACACACACATATATGCACACCATAGACACAGCATAGACACACACAATATAGACACCCAACATGGACACACACCATAGACACACACACCATAGATACACATCATAGACACACACATCATAGACACACGCACCATACACACATACAACATAGACACACACAACATAGACACACACATCATAGTGACACACACTATAAACACACCATAGACACACACAACATAGACACACACAACATAGACACATATCATATATACACATCATAGACACACGCACCATAGACACACACAACATACACTCACAGCATGGTGACATACTCTATAAAACACCATAGACACACTCACTATAAACACACCATATATACACACAACATAGATACACACACCATGGACACACATACCATGGACACACACATCATAGACACCCACAACATAGACACCCACACCATAGACACCCTCACCATAGACACCCATACCATAGATACACAACATAGATACACAACATAGACACACAACATAGACACAACATACACACACACTGCACTCCTGCACAAAATAGACACGCACACAAGTTGGAAAACAATCTTTTTACAGCCGCGGGTAAATGTATTGTTTTGTGACAGGGGAACAATACACATGTTTTATTTTTCTTCCTTAAAAAAACACAAAAAACCAACCAATTCACAACTACACCCATATCCGGTGTGAATGTTGGCAAAAAGTAACAACAAAACCTGCACAAACAAGCGTGCTGAGTGTACCTAGCAATTACTATCGTCAGCCTGAGCGTAGATCAACATGTGGGACTGCCACTGACAGGTAGGACAGGGGCAAGGTGAGGCCAACCCATAGACTACATCACAGTTCCAGTGGCGTGGTGCATTGTGGGATGCATCAGAGCAAAACAAAGCCGTGAGAAGCACATACACTGGGTGCAGCTATGAAATGTGCTAGTTTGAGCTCATCTCAGCTCTTGCTTGAAACATAGAATACCAACTAAAAAAATATATATAATAAATTAAGATATTAATCTTTTAACCAGCATTGCATTTACATCAATATAACCAGCATATCTTATGCCATGTGCATTTAGATTTAAACAAATCTAGGCACTCAGACTAGTGTTAGAGCCATAGCCAGAGTCCGTTTTATTTATTTTATTCATGTTTTTATTTATTTTCTATGGTTTATGGAGAGGTGTCTTAAACATATTCATTATAGTATTTTATTGCATCCTTCCGTCCATGTTTGTGCCAAATTGTTATGTATTTCTAGTTATTTTGAATAAAATACCAGTTTTGCCCTACGCGTATCGGCAAACTCAATGGGCATACATACGCTTTTGCTTTTCTCCCAACGCCATTTTCAGCGCATGCGCAGTCGGAACCGTGATGTAGTCTATCAGCTGCTCTTTAATAATAATTTTTTTTAAATATTTATGTGAGCTTCAGTTCTGACACTGCTTTTTACCTCATCCACACATGACTTATCCACGACTGATTTGGTAGGCTGTATGAAAAGCATGTGTATGTTGTGTGTGGGTATCGTGTGTTGTGTAGGTGGGGGTAGGGGTGTGAGTGGGTGTTAGTATGTGTGTCTGTGGGTGTATTGTGCGCTGGGGTGGTGGATCAGGATTTAAACAGCACCTCGTCATATTCCCAGGTGGTCACCCATCCAAGTACTGACAAACCTCAACTATTACGTATCCACAACTGATTTGGTAGATTTGAACTAGTATAAACCCGTATCAGGATGTCTATGGAACCTTGTATTCCCAGGTGTTCACCCATCCAAGTACTGACGACCCTCAACTATTACGTATCCACGACTGATTTGGTAGACTATAACTAGTATAAACCCGAATCAGGATGTCTATGGAACCTTGTATTCCCAGGTGGTCACCCATCCAAGTACAGACGACCCTCAACTATTACGTATCCACGACTGATTTGGTAGACTATAACTAGTATAAACCCGAATCAGGATGTCTATGGAACCTTGTATTCCCAGGTGGTCACCCATCCAAGTACTGACGACCCTCAACTATTACGTATCCACGACTGATTTGGTAGACTATAACTAGTATAAACCCGAATCAGGATGTCTATGGAACCTTGTATTCCCAGGTGGTCACCCATCCAAGTACTGACGACCTTAAACTATTACGTATCCACGACTGATTTGGTAGACTATAACTAGTATAAACCCGAATCAGGATGTCTATGGAACCTTGTATTCCCAGGTGGTCACCCATCCAAGTACTGACGACCCTCAACTATTACGTATCCACGACTGATTTGGTAGACTATAACTAGTATAAACCCGAATCAGGATGTCTATGGAACCTTGTATTCCCAGGTGGTCACCCATCCAAGTACTGACGACCCTCAACTATTACGTATCCACGACTGATTTGGTAGACTATAACTAGTGTAGTGGTCTGCACTGACCTCTCAGGCAAGTAACCACATAGACAGGTAGGCGTGGGGAGTGTATTGATATCAGGGAGCCTAGGTGGTGTAATGGTTAGCACACTGGCCCGGAATGCAAAGAGATGTGGGTTCGAGTCCCGCTCTAGGCGCAGTATTTCCCATTTTCATCACCCCCACGACACTGGTTGCCGTGATCAGGATCCTGTACAAGCTTTGCGCTGTATGGTTGTTGAACCTACCCTGTGTATGTATGTGTTAGTGCATTGCCTGTATGTATGTAATTGTAAGCATTACAAGACTTTACAATTCCAGGGGGACGAGTGTAAGTGGTCTGCACTGACCTCTCAGGCAAGTAACCACATAGACAGGTAGGCGTGGGGAGTGTATTGATATCAGGGAGCCTAGGTGGTGTAATGGTTAGCACACTGGCCCGGAATGCAAAGAGATGTGGGTTCGAGTCCCGCTCTAGGCGCAGTATTTCCCATTTTCATCACCCCCACGACACTAGTATAAACCCGAATCAGGATGTCTATGGAACCTTGTATTCCCAGGTGTTCACCCATCCAAGTACAAACGACCCTCAACTATTACGTATCCACGACTGATTTGGTAGACTATAACTAGTATAAACCCGAATCAGGATGTCTATGGAACCTTGTATTCCCAGGTGGTCACCCATCCAAGTACTGACGACCCTCAACTATTACGTATCCACGACTGATTTGGTAGATTTGAACTAGTATAAACCCGAATCAGGATGTCTATGGAACCTTGTATTCCCAGGTGTTCACCCATCCAAGTACAGACGACCCTCAACTATTACGTATCCACGACTGATTTGGTAGACTATAACTAGTATAAACCCCGAATCAGGATGTCTAATGGAACCTTGTATTCCCAGGTGGTTCACCCATCCAAGTACAGACGACCCCTCAACTATTACGTATCCACGACTGATTTGGTAGACTATAACTAGTATAAACCCGAATCAGGATGTCTATGGAACCTTGTATTCCCAGGTGGTCACCCATCCAAGTACTGACGACCCTCAACTATTACGTATCCACGACTGATTTGGTAGACTATAACTAGTATAAACCCGAATCAGGATGTCTATGGAACCTTGTATTCCCAGGTGTTCACCCATCCAAGTACAGACGACCCTCAACTATTACGTATCCACGACTGATTTGGTAGACTTGAACTAGTATAAACCCGAATCAGGATGTCTATGGAACCTTGTATTCCCAGGTGTTCACCCATCCAAGTACAGACGACCCTCAACTATTACGTATCCACGACTGATTTGGTAGACTATAACTAGTATAAACCCGAATCAGGATGTCTATGGAACCTTGTATTCCCAGGTGCTCACCCATCCAAGTACTGACGACCCTCAACTATTACGTATCCACGACTGATTTGGTAGACTATAACTAGTATAAACCCGAATCAGGATGTCTATGGAACCTTGTATTCCCAGGTGGTCATCCATCCAAGTACTGACGACCCTCAACTATTACGTATCCATGACTGATTTGGTAGACTATAACTAGTATAAACCCGAATCAGGATGTCTATGGAACCTTGTATTCCCAGGTGGTCACCCATCCAAGTACTGACGACCCTCAACTATTACGTATCCACGACTGATTTGGTAGACTATAACTAGTATAAACCCGAATCAGGATGTCTATGGAACCTTGTATTCCCAGGTGGTCACCCATCCAAGTACTGACGACCCTCAACTATTACGTATCCACGACTGATTTGGTAGACTATAACTAGTATTAAACCCGAATCAGGATGTCTATGGAAACCTTGTATTCCCAGGTGGTCACCCATCCAAGTACTGACGACCCTCAACTATTACGTATCCACGGACTGATTTGGTAGACTATAACTAGTATAAACCCGAATCAGGATGTCTATGGAACCTTGTATTCCCAGGTGGTCACCCATCCAGTACTGACGACCCTCAACTATTACGTATCCACGACTGATTTCGTAGACTATAACTAGTATAAACCCGAATCAGGATGTCTATGGAACCTTGTATTCCCAGGTGGTCACCCATCCAAGTACAGACGACCCTCAACTATTACGTATCCACGACTGATTTGGTAGACTATTACTTAACGCTCAACTAATTCGGCGACCCTGCCTGGTGTTAACATTTAGTAAGACGAGGCGGGGCGCTGTTTATATCACCTGCCTGCTGACATCATTTCTCACTGGAATAAGGTGTAATTTAGTGTAATGGATCTAGGCGACTCTCTCCAGCATCTGACGCCGCCCTTAAGGGAATCTCCCCCCCCCCCCCCCACACACACACACGCACTACACTACACGACGCTGTCATTCTCCCTCTCACAAACGTACTACACTGCACGACGCTGTTATTCACTCTCACTCTCTCACTCTCAACTCTCTCTCAACTCTCACTCCCTCACTCACACACCGACACTGCACGACGCTGTCATTCTCTGTCACACACTCACTCACTCACTCACTCACTCACTCACTCACTCACACACACACACACACACTCACACACCGACACTGCACTGCACGACGCTGTCATTCATTCTCTCTTTATCTCCCTCCCCTCTTTCCCTCTCTCTCTCCCTCTCTCATCTCTCTCACCTCTCTCACCCTCTGTCCCCTCTCTCTCCCTCTCCCACCTCTCCGTCTCTCTCCCATCTCTCTCCCCTCTCTCCCCTCTCTCTCTCCCTCCCTCTCTCTCTCTTTCCCTCTCTCCTCTCTCTCTCCCCCTCTCTCTCTCCCTCTCTCTCTCCCTCTCTCTCCCTCTCTCTCTCTCCCTCTCTCTCTCCCTCCTCTCTCTCTCCCTCTCTCTCTCTCTCTCCCCCCTCTCTCTCCCTCTCTCTCCCTCTCTCTCACCTCTCTATCCCCTCTCTATCACCTCTCTATCACCTCTCTCTCTCCCCTCTCACTCCCCTCTCACTCACTGACACGACGCTGTCACACACACACACCCCAAACACAATTTGGGTCGTGATGGGTCTGGATACCCTGCATTACTTATAATACGTTGCACTGAAGGCGGACCGCTCTTCTGATCTTGGGGCCCATTAAGGCATTGTTGAAAGACCACCATTTCAACCCACAACCCACCACCACCCACCGCCAAGGGGGTTGGTGTGTGAGGGTGTGTGTGTGTGTGTGAGTGAGTGAGTGAGTGAGTGAGTGAGTGAGTGAGTGAGTGAGTGAGTGAGTCATGCTCATAAATGTATCCTATTTAGCGTCCTGTAGCTTCTGTTCATTTTGAGGTAAATAAAACGTGCAGTTGATTAATCAACACCGCGCCCAGATCTAAGGTGTTATGCACTAGCAACATCTGAGGACATTTCAGGATGGGTACTGTATCTTTATTACTAATACTATATTCACAAAGTTCGACATAATTCTTTTTAACCCACACATACACACAAGAACTTGTGTACTGATGCCGACTTTATAGTGCTGTCCCACTGGGAGACCGAGATGTCTTGTTGATTTCAGCAGTAAGAGGTTCTATTAAATTGGCTTAGCTTCCGCTTCTAATGTAGCAACAATGCACCAGTATCTAAGTTGCATATGTAGGATCCAAGTGGTTTTCCGGACGCGGTGGCCGAATCGGTAGAGCGCAGGCCTCCCGTGCGGGACATCGGGAGTTTCAATTCTCGGTGACCAGACGGGATGGCCGAATGAGTTAGAGCGTCTGTCTCCCGTGTTGGTAGACCGTGGGATCGTAGGTTCGAACCCTGGTCGAGTCAAACCAATCAATCAATAGTTCCGTCCTCTAGTCGAGGGTTGGATGCAATGGTTCTCCACTTGTCCCGATGGTGTGCTGTTCTGATAGACTGTGAATAATTCAAGCCTGTCCACTGTGAAATATTTGTAAGCCATGATGTTCTTGGTCTCCCTCTCCCTCTGCTGCCATTCACCTTCCCTTCCAACAATGTATGGTTATATTGAACTCTGATGAATGATGTGGCCAAAATAAATAAGTTTCTTTGTCTGTATAGTGGCAAACAAGCTTTTCTTATTTTTAATTTTTCTGAGAACTTCTTTGTTGGTGATCTTCTTTGTCCATGATATTTTCCGAGTCAAACCAATGACTTAAACCTTGATACTTGTCTCTTCCTAGTCAGGCGCTCAGCATTAATAGGATAGGGTAAGGACTGATTAGCTCAGTGTCAGGATAATGTGACTGAGTGGGATATCAGGTCAAGGTGCCGGTGGGCTGATTTCCCAATGGATCAGCATTATAAAGTTGCCATTAGTGTGCACTGTCACCAGTCGGTACCTCCCCTGATATGACCTTAGATGTTGCCAGGACGTAAAAGTCCAACAACCGACCACGTGACCACGTGGTTAAGTTTTGGACATTTGATTTTGATGTTTTCATCTGACTGTGCAACTTTAAACGAGGTGCCCCAGAATGTCAGACCTAGATTGGTATTGTTAGTCTGAAGGCGTATTTAGGTACCAACTGTTTGGCACAGAGGCTCTATTGTTACCGAAACACCTGCGTGTGTGACAATTTGAGGATGCGTGTCGCTTTGATCATTTGGTTCTCGGGTCCTTTTTACCAGTAAGTTTACAAACCCCATTCGTGGATGAGCGGTATAGTGTAGTGATCAATTCTGCTATTGCTTTAAAAAGGATTACTATTTTTTTAGTGCGTGAGGTTGAGCATTAAAATCTACTGTTCTTTAGTGTCGAGTAATTTCCATGATATTTGACTACTCTATGAACCCCCCAATATCCGATGTTTACTTTCTGTGCTGGGGGGTGGGTGGGTGGGGTGGGGGGGGGGGGCTCGTTAAACAAAAAAAAGAAGCAAAGAAAGATTGTTTGTTTGGTGTTTTACGTCCTAGAAACATCTAAGGTCATATCAGGACGGGTACTGACTTGTGACAGTGTGCACTCCTGATGACTTTATAGTGCTGCCCCACTGGAAGACCAGGCCGCCAGCACCATGACCTGATATCCCACTCAGTCACTTTATCCTGACACTGAGCCAACCAGTCCTTGCCCTATCCTAATAATGCCGAGCGCCAGGCTAGGAAGCAACAAGTATCAACTTTTAAGTCATTGGTTTGACTTGACCAGCGTTTGAACCCATGATCTACCAACACGGGAGATGGACGCTCTAACTCATTCGGCCATCCCGTCTGGTTTTGCAAAGAAAGAAGATATTTGACTAATTTTGGAGATATTTGGAATTCAAGCACACAAAGTAATTCGAGTGCACACTAGTTGAAACCAATTGCATCACGCCAATGCTGTTATCTAGGTCATATCCAGGTGAGTTTTACCATTGTTAACAGGACCCCCCCACTCCCCCAAAGGAATGAAGGAATGAGTACACTAGTACAATTAGGAATTAGGTTACTATTCTCCCGGCGGAGGTTCAGTAATTATCTTGTACTTAGGCCACATGAAGGTGGAGAGAGTGAACGGGACATCTGTATGGAGAGTGAGTGTGTTACGTTTAGTTTATATGCGTGTGTACTGCGTGCAGTTTATGGGCATGTGCATGGAGAGTGAGCTGTAGTGTATGTGTATGGAGAATGAGTTTACTGCATGGAAAACGAGATGGCATGTAGTTTACATGTACATGTATGGAGAGTGACAAAACTGTTTCATGTGAATGGGCTGGCATGTAATGTATTACATGTAATGTATGTGTACATGTACGGAGAGTGACTATTCTCTGTTTTATGTGATTGTGATTGGAGAGTGAGTTGTCATGTAGTTTAGTGGGCATGTATGGGGAGTGACTCGACATACAGTATGTTATATGTGATTGTGTATGGAGAGTGAGCTGGCGTGTACTTACTGTGTGTAGTTTATCACAGAGGGAGTTAGTTCAGAGCAGTTTTTAAAGGGGCTGTCACATTACGGCGTATGGCGGAAGCGTATGGCGGCGTAGCGGCTTACGTCATATACGCCGCCATACGCCGCATACGCTACTCATACGCTCCTCATACGCTCCTCATACGCTACTCATAGGTTCCCCATACGCCGCCAGATGCAGCCAGATGCCGGCGTATGTGAAGCCTATGAGGCATACGCCGCCATACGCTTTCCCAAATTCGTCCGTCCTTTTTTTTTTGTGCATGCTAAAAAAATCGCGACCTACGGTGGCGTAAGGGGGCGTATGGGTCATACGCTACGCATAGCGCCCGCCATACGCTCCGCATACGCCCCCCATAGGCTGTGGGTACGCCGGCGTACGCAATAGGTACGCCGCCGTACGCTACTCGTACGCTCGACTTGCGTCATGGGCGTATCAGGGGCGTATCAGGGGCGTATGCAGCGTACGCAGAACCTACGCGTTGCGTATGCGAGCGTATGGAAAGCGTATGTGAGGCGTATGCGAAGCGTATGCCCGACCTATGGTCTCGGTATATAAAGGCGCCCCACGCCATTCCTTTGGTCATTCCTGCTCTGCTGCTCATACAGGATGGAGGCCCAGGCACTGCAAGCACAGTTCCAGCTTTTCTACAGAGTTGCCCTTTATCACCAAGAGCTTACTCTACTCCTCATGGTTCTTCTGGCGTCCCGTATCGAGAGACGCAGGAGGAGGGAGCAGCGTCGACGATCAGTGTGGGTCCGACCCTGGATTGGGAGGCGGCCACAGTTTGGCTTGTTCGACAAGCTCATGGTCGAGCTCCGCAGCGAGGACACCGCATCGTTTGTCAACTTCATGCGGCTGCCTCCCCAATTGTTTGACGAGATTGTGGCGCGAGTCGGACCCAGGATCGCCAAAAAACGGACCACATTCAGGGTGCCGCTCGACCCGGCGCTCAAAATAGCACTTACTCTGCGGCACCTGGCATCCGGCACAAAATACTCCTCCATGAAGTTTGGGTGGAGGGTGCCCCACAACACACAGTCGCTGATAGTGCGTGAAGTCTGCAAGGCCATCGTCGACGAGTACATGGCCGAGGTCATGACGTGTCCGACGACTCCAGAAGGGTGGCGTGCCATCGCGGACCTCTTTGCTGAGAGGTGGAACTTCCCCCATACCTGTGGCGCTCTGGATGGGAAGCACATCGCCTGCCGGTGCCCTCCAAAGAGTGGGTCGCTCTACTACAACTACAAGGGCTTTTTCTCCGTGGTCCTGTTGGCGCTTGTAGATGCGGACTACAAATTTATCTGGGCAGATATTGGCGGTATGGGCTCCGCGTCCGATGCCCAGATCTACAACGCCTCCGAGCTGAAGGCGTGCACAGAAGATGGCACCATCGGCTTTCCGAACCCTGAACCGCTCGTCGACGGCCAGAAAGATGTGCCGTATTTCCTGATCGGTGACGACGCCTTTGCCCTGCGGCCGACCATGATGAAACCGTACGGCAAGAGGGGCTTGACCAATGACGAGCGACTCTTCAACTACCGGCTTTCCCGAGCTAGAGAGTGGTGGAGAATGCCTTGGCATTCTAGCCAACCGCTTCCAAGTGCTCCTGACGACTATGCAGCACCACCCCTCCAACGTGAAGCTCATCGTCAAGGCGTGCATGGTTCTGCACAACCTCATGAGGACCACGCTACCCAGCGCTACAGAACATGCAGCTGGATGGTCCCGAGACAGCCAACAACAACTTTGTGCCTGGAGCTTGGCGAGAGGGGACACAACCTTCCTGACATTGACGTTGTACCTCCCAACACCGCGTCCAAGTTAGGAAAGGAACAGCGCAATCTAATTAAAGACTGGGTCGTCTCACCCGCCGGAGCACTGTCATGGCAAGACAGGATGATCTGAAAAAACATTGTCTGTCTACTGTTTTTGCAAACATGTCTGTGATGTTGTTATATATAAACATGTTTATATGTCTAGTATAAAATAAACGATATCATTGTATAGATATGAAAACACAATTTTACATGTCTGTTACATTCTTTGGCTCCTTAATTTAAAGTTAATGTAATTGTAATGCCTCTCCCACGGCCTAGTCCTCCTCCTGTAACAGCAGCTCTGGAGGCTGGTGTGGTAGCAGTAGTACTGGTGGTGGTAGTAGTAGTAGCAGTAGCAGAAGCAGCAGCAGCAGTGGTGTTCCTCTTAGCAGGCATGGTGGCAGAGTGTGAGGGGAGCCTGTTGCTGCAGGCTTTATATACCCAGGAGCCAACAAGCGGCGGACCGCGGAGAGATACCATAGGTCACGCATAGGTCGCGCATAGGTCGCGCATAGGTTTCGCATACGCTCCGCATACGCTCCCCAAATATCCATACGCTCCTCATACGCTCCTCATACGCTCCACATACGCTCCACATGCCAATCAAAACTGTCAAAACATGTCACAGCACGCTCCCATACGCTCCTCATACGCTCCTCATAGGTTCCCCATACGCTCAAACACCCCCGAAAGTTCACCGAAGGTCATCATAGGTCGGCATAGGTCGGCAAAAACACGGCGTACGCAGGTTTTCAATACGCTCCCGCCATACGCCGTAATGTGACAGCCCCTTAACTTACTCATCCGTGACGTAGCAGGCAGGCTGACACTAGTGACAGGTAGGAAGGCTAAATCAAGTAAATGGCTGGAATACTCTGTCCATCTGGCTTACTGCAGGTCACGCCTCCCCGCCCCCTACTCCCTACCCCGACCACCATTCCTCCTGCCCCCACTCCCTTCCCCACGCCCTCCCTCCCCCCCTCCCTTACCCTCCCCTCCCCTCCCGTCCCATGCCCCTCCCTTCCCCTCCTTATGCCCTCCCTCCCTCTCCTCCCTCCCTCTCCTCCCTCTCCTCCCTCCCTCTCCTCCCTCACTCACCTCCCTCCTCCCTCTCCTCCCTCTCTCACCTCTCACCCCTCTCTCACCTCCCTCCTTCCTCCCCTCCCTCGCTCCCTACCTTCCCTCCTCCCTCGCTCCCTACCTTCCGTACCCTCCCTCCTCCCTCACCCTTTCCACCCCATCCCCTCCCTCACCCTTTCCACCCTCTCCCCTCCCCACCCTCTCCCCTCCCCACCCTCTCCCCTCCCCACACTCTCCCCTCCCCACCCTCTCCCCTCCCCACACTCTCCCCTCCCCACCCTCTCCCCTCCCTCACCCTTTCCACCCTCCCTCACCCTTTCCACCCTCACCCCTCCCTCACCCTTTCCACCTTTCCACCTTCTCCCCTCCCCCAGCCTTCCTTCCCGACCCCCCCCCCCCTCCCCCACCCCCTACCCCGTCTCCACACACTCGTTGCCTCCCGTGGGTTTAGACTTTAGAGGTTAGAGTTCCCAATGTGGTTTAGGTTTCAGGAAATTATTTCGGCCGAATCGGGCTGGTTTGTGATGAAAGGTCATACCGACCAGACGGGATGGCCGAATGAGTTAGAGCGTCCGTCTCCCGTGTTGGTAGACCATGGGATCGTGGGTTCGAATCCTGGTCGAGTCAAACCAATGACTGAAAAATTGATACTTGTCAAACCAATGACTGAAAAATGAGACTTTTGCTGCAAAATGAGACTTTTGCTGCAAAATGAGACTTTTGCTGCAAAATTAGACTTTTGCTGCAAAATGAGACTTTTGCTGCAAAATGAGACTTTTGCTGTAAAATGAGACTTTTGCTGTAAAATGAGATTTTTGCTTTAAATGCAGACCTTTGCTGTAAATTGAGACTTGTTGCAAAATGAGACCTTGTGTGTAAAATCACAGACTTTGGCGACAAAACCAGACTTGGGTTGCAAACCCACAGACTTTGGGCTGCAATGCAAACCCACAGACTTGGGCTGCAATGCAAACCCACAGACTTGGGCTGCAATGCAAACCCACAGACTTGGGCTGCAATGCAAACCCACAGACTTGGGCTGCAATGCAAACCCACAGACTTGGGCTGCAACACCACAGACTTGGGCTGCAACACCACAGACTTGGGCTGCAACACCACAGACTAGGGCTGCAAAGCCACAGACTAGGGCTGCAAAACCACAGACTAGGGCTGCAAAACCACAGACAAGGGCTGCAAAACCACAGACTTGGGCTGCAAAATCAGACTGGCGCTGTGAGCGACGTCTTTCACTCCAAGTATTCCAACACAAGACATTTGGGGACAATTATCCCTCCTCACGGCTTTCCGGCCAATCATCCCCCAAAGGCTTTCGGTACAAATCGTCTCGGTTTTTAGTGCAAGTGGTCCATGTTACCCGCTGTGTAAGATGTAACTGAGTAGGAGATCACTCTTTGTCAGCTCACAAGCCCCCTGGGTGTGGGCACAGCACAAAGGGCCTGTGAGGCTGTTAGCCACTCTGCCAGCCCGGTCAGAACGAGGCTCCTTTGTGGCTGTGGTCACCCTGAGGCCCACCGTGCGCCATGTCCGAATCGGTAGAACGCGGACCTCGCGTGCGGAACGTCGGGAGATCGGTTCCCGGCCGAGTCAAACCAAAGACTTATAAAATTGATACTTGTCGCTTCCAAGTTTGGCACTCAGCATTAATAGGATAAAGTGAGGACTGGTTCGCTCAGTGTTAGGATAAAGTGACTGAGTGGGATATCGGCCTGATTTCCCGGTGGGGCTGCTTGGTTGTCCAGTGGGGCAGCACTATAAATTCATCAAGATTGCGCACTGTCATAAGTCAGTACCCGTCCTGATATGACATTAGATGTTCCCAGGATGTAAAATGCCACCAACCAACTAACCCTGAGGCACACTGCATAGCCCGACAGCATTTGCCATCTAATGCACATTGCATCCCATTAACGATTTGTGCTCCATAATTCTGTGTCGACTTGTAAGAGTTTGTGATGTCTACTGCAAACCGGACGCGGTGTCCGAATCGGTAGAGTGCAGGCCTCCTGTGCGGAAGATCGGGAGTGCAAATATCCAAGCCGAGTAAAATGAATGTCTTATAAAAATTGAAACTTGTCACTACCTAGCTTGTAGATAAATGATTCACCCGGTACTTGTAGTACACGGGTGAACGACAACGTAGTGTAAATACAGGCGAAAATAGGTTTAGTATGGAACATGACCTAGAAACTGTGGCTCCAGTATCAAATGGCTACCCATATAGACACAGAGTTGGTGAAATGGGCGAGAATGCAAAAAGACAAGATGGCGGCCGCAGAACGCCGTCGATTTCACTTTTAAATCTTATTAAACTAGATATTATATTATATTTTTCAACTCAAAGGTAGCGGGCTATCAATAAGACATATGTAAAGAATAATTGTTGCTTCTTAGATTGTGAAATTAGGCTCTCCATTCTTTGACCCGCATTTTCGACAGCTTTTACATAAGGTTGGTTTGCACCCCAACTGCAGCAGTACGGGGTGAATCTTGTATCTGCCTAGCTTGGTGCTCGACATTAATAGGATAGGACAAGGACTGGTTAGCATAGTATCAGAATAACATGAATGTGGGATATCAGGTCATGGTCATGTTGCTGGTAGCCTAGGCTCCTAGTGGGGCAGCACTATAAAGTTGCCCTTAGTGTGCACTGTCACAAGTCGGTACCCGTCCGGATATGACCTTAAATGTTGCCAGGACGTAACACTCTGACAAGTAAACAAAGGAAATGATAGTTGGTGTATCGTCATTGAGTGTCTTGTCAGACGACGGCTCTCCTGGGAACTTTATAAAGTGTCGCGCCACTGGGGTAGATACATGACCACATGACACAATATTCCACTCAGTAACATTATCATGACACTAAGGCAACCTGCGCAGTCACGGTATTTATTTGACAAGACGGGATGGCCAAATGAGTTGAGCGCCCACTTTCCGTGTGGCACGATGTACGATGTGGGATTTGAATCCCACGGTTAAAGCAATGACTTTAGAATTTATACTTGTCGTTACCTCGCCTGGCGCTAAACATGAATAGTATTTGGCAAGGAGTAGTGGAATGTGGAAGACCAATCGTCCAAGATTAGAATTTCACCTGTTTAATCAATGAATGTAACTTTCTTTAGTAAAAGGTTTTTTTAATTTAAAAAATGTTGTTTATGAAAAGCAGTGATTGAATAAATCCCCTACTTCTTGCTATGAATGTGAACTTTGCCGTCGACACAGCTTGACATCCCAATCAATCAATCAATCAATCACTGGGCTAACCGGTCGTTGTCCTACCCTAGTAATGCTGAGCCCCAGGCATGGTGGCGAGGGGTGTATTTGTGTCTAAAAGTTTGTTTGATATACTCCGTTGGGGGTTCGATATCACGACCTCCCTCAGGGGGAGAAGACACCCTACCCACCTAGCCCAGCCATTCCTGTTTCAATAGGTGAAGAAAGCCAGTGTTGAAATAGCTGCAATCTCTACTGATTTAGTTATAAATTGTGGGGTTAGAATTTGGAATTAAACCCGGGATGGGATGGCCGAATGAGGTAGAGCGTCTGTCTGCCGTGTTGGTAGATCGTGAGATCATGGGTTTGAACCCTGGTCGAGTCAAACCAATGACTGAAAAATGTATACTTGTCACTTCCTAGCCAGGCACTCTGTATTATTAGGATAGGGGAAGGAGCAGTGGAATGAGGAAGACCAATCATCCGCGATTGAAATTTCCCCTGCTTAAACAACTAATGTACCCCTACAAAATTTAATAAATGGAAATGAGTGGGTTTATTTTTATTTTTTTTAAATGATTAATTTCACAAATACTTGTTTTAAAGTTCAAAATATGAAAGTTTCATGGTCCAATTTTCGAAACAACAAACATCTAGATTTGAACCCACATGTAGCTTAGATATTGATGCACTTATTAAAGCTGCATAGTCCGATAAAAGCATTACATTTTCAAAACCAAAACAATTATTTAGATTCGATCCTACGTATCTAACTTAGATACTGATGCACTTATTAAGCATTTGTTGCCACATAGAAGGGAATGTTGAGTCAATTTAATAGAATATGTTATGGCTGAAGTAATGAGTTTTGATAAACACGCCAACACTAGTTTAGCATATTAACACTTCAAATATATCCGAAATTAGACATTTAAAATCAAAGTTACTTCAAACTGGGTGTATTGGATGTCAGTCCCCACTGACATTGAAACACACGTTATTAAACTGTGTGGATTTCATGGCCCTGCGCCAACAATTTTATACATGCATGCATGACCTTTTTACTAAAGTAAAACAAGAAAACATTTTAACCTTTTTGAGGGCAGCTGGTTTGTACCATTTCATATAGGTAATTAACCTAATTTCATCGGTGAATAGTCCTATCATTTGGAATTTTATTTAGCTTGACCAGAAACTATATGATTGTGAGTTTACAGAATTCCTGAGTGTTCATTGACACAAAATTGATTGTATGTTTTTACATGTAAAAGCGATGGTTTGAACAAAAACAAACATTTCTCGCCGTGAATATGGCCTATGCTGCCGACATTGAGTGAAGCAACCACCAATCAATCAAACTAATGTATGGTAGATTACGACCGAATACATGTATCTGGGAAAATGACCAAAAAAACACCTCAAAGCCATTGAACTATGCAGCTTGAATGAGCTAAGCATCACAAGACGACAAAGGGAGTGGCCAATGTAACTGCAGAACTTTGCACAGAAAAACAAAGTTACTTTATTGAACCTCCACCACCACGTAGGCCAAGGTTTGCAGCATGTGACCTGAAGCTTGACATTGACCTTGACCTTGACCTTGACCTTGCCTGCAGGGCCAGTGCTGCGCTCCTCCAGGCGTGGTTCTTATTTCAACTTGACGGGCTTCCTCCAGGGGCTGTAGAGCATGTCACCCGGTACTGACAGCTGACCGGGAGTGGTGCCACCTGGTGGCGACCGCGTGAACTATACCGGCAGCAAAATGGCAATTAGGAAGCGGACATACCGGACTTGGTGGTTCAATCGGTAGAGCGCAGGCTTCCCCGTGCGGAAGGTTGGGAGTTTTAATCCCGGTCAAGTCAAAGTAATGACTTATAGAATTGATTAATTCTATTTGTCGCTTAAAATAATAAGAGAGAAAGACATTCGCATGTAGTTCTACTGATAAAGGAGAGTAGCTTTGACAACACCGGGAGTTAGATGTGTGTGTGTGTGTGGGGGGGGGGGGGGGTAGTGCGACACTGACGGGATTTGTTTCTTGTTTTACGTCCTAGCAACATTCCGACTTGTGGCACTGCACACTTATGGTGACTTTATAATGCTGCCCCACTTGGAGACCTGATATCCCAATCAGTCACATTATCCTGACACTGAGCCAACCAGTCATTGTCCTGTCCTAATAATGCCAAGTGCCTGTCTAGGAAGTGACAAGTATATAAGTCTTCTTTTTTTTTTACTCGACCAGTTTAGAACCCATAAACCCATGGGTTCGGATCCCTCCATCTCCCAAAACAGGAGGCGGACCCTCAACTCATTAAGCCATCCTGTCTGCTACAGTGAAGGTATGGGTGTGTTTGAGGATGTCAGAGAGTGATGGTGTGTGGGTAAGCGTGTGTTTGAGGGTGTAAGCCTGTGTGTGAAGTGTGGATGTGTGTGTGTGGGGGGGGGGTACTCTACAACTACTCCCAGTCCACCTAGCCAAAGGTGTACGTGGGTGTAGGTGAGTGTAGATGTGGGGCGATGAGTTTGTGTGGGGTGGGGGTAGGGGGAGGTCACTCTACAAGTAATGACAGCGCGCCAAATCCACCAGGCCAGAGGGTGTGTGTGTGTGTGTCTGTGTGTGTGGAGGGAGGGGGGGTAGGGTCAGACACGCCAGGAATTCCCGTAATTGTAACTTCTCAACCCCCTGACAACCTCCGCCCATCACCCCATCCCCTCCACACATACACACACATACACACACGCACCTACACGCATGCCGCACCTCAGTAACAATTCACAGACCTTTCCTACACATCCAATACCTCAGTAGCAATTCGCTGACAGATTTTAAACAAATAACTGCACCCACCACCTAACTAATCCTATCTTCACTTCACTTTACCGGACCCGCTGTGCAAATCTGTGGAGTGTAGGCTTCCCATGTGGAAGGTCCGAAGTTCGGATCCTGACCCTGTCAAACAAATGACTTATCGAATTGGTGATTGTCGCTGCCTGGTACTTGCCATTACTAGGTTGAGACAAAGATTGCTTGCACAGTGTCAGGATAATGTACCTGTGTGCAATATCAGGTCATGGTGCCGGTTGCCTCATCTCCCAGTGAGGCAGCACTATAAAGTCACCATGAGTGTGCACTGTCGCAAGTCGGCACCCATCCTGGGATGGTCTTGGGTCTTGCAGGGGCATAACGCTACAATCAACCAGCCAACCTTCCCCAGCCCTCTTTAGAGGACCAGGGTTGGGCTCCTGGGTTACCTTTTTCTCTCCATCCCCTCACGCTGTCCCACCCGTCCGCCCGCATGCACACCCACTGATGTCTCCGACCACTACCCACCAAAAGCCAACCCCCGGCTGCATGGGACCACCTTTGGTGGTGCCCATATAGTGCTGCAAATTTGAATCCTTCATCATCGCAACATGACTGAAAACTCCCCAAAACAACAAACTGACAGTTCTTACACGCACACCTGCTCTCCCTCCATCCTCCCCCTCCTTTTCTTCCCCCTTCTCCTCTTCCCCCTTCTTCTCTTCCCCCTTCGTGTCTCTCCTTTGGCTCTCCCCTCCTTGTCTCTCCTCCCGACCCGTGTCCCCCCCCCCCCTCACAGACACATTTTTACCCCCCCCCCCCCCTCACCACCTTCTCTCCCGCGACCAATATGACCGAGAGTGGTGAGCTGAACGCTGGCCGGGTTTTAATTCGAGAGAATCTTGTTTGAATTTATTTCGATACATCTTTTAATTTATCTAAAGTGTCGGTGAGCTGTCAGTATGGCGGGGCCACTGGTGCCACCCTGAGAGGGGCAGTGGCGAGGATTAACCCTCCCCCTGCTCTCCTCTTTCTTATCCTCTCCTCCCTACCTTCCCATCTGCCCTACCTCCCCCTCCTCTCATATCCCCCCCTCATATCCTCCCCCCACTCATATCCTCCCCCACCCCTCTCATGTCCTCCCTTTCCCATCTCCTCTGTCCTCTCTGCCCCCCTCTCCTCCTCTTTACTCTCCGTCCCACTTTCTTCCCCCTCCCCCTTTCTTCCCCATCCCCTTTCTTCCCGTCCCCATTTCTTCCCCCCTTTCTCCTCCCCCCTCCCCCCTTTCTTCCCCCCTTTCTTCCCCTCCATTTCTTCCCTCCCCCTTCCCTCCCCCTTCCCTCCCCCTTCCACCCTCTTTCTTCCGCTCCCCCTTTTCTTCCGCCCTCCCTTTCTTCCGCTCTCCCTTTCTTCCGCTCTCCCTTTCTTCCCCTCCCCTTTCTTCCCCTCATTATTCCCCTCCCCCTCTCTTCCCCTCCCCCTTTCTTCCTCTCCCCCTTTATCCCACCCTTTTCTCTACCCCCATTTCCTCTCACCCCCCCCCCCCTCCTCTTTCCTCTCCCCTTCCCCGCCCATTTCCCATCCCCCTTTCCCATCCCCCCCTCCCCCCCCCTATTACTCTCCCGCTCCCCCCCTTCCTCTCCCCCTGCCTTTCCTCTCTTCCCCTCCTCTCTTCCCCTTTCTCCTATCCTCTCCTCCATTTCCCTCTCCTGCTACCGTATCCCCACCGCCGCCCCCCCCCCCCCCCCCACACACACACCATACATACCAGACCTCTGCTAGTTGCTCAATCACTCACGTCTGGCAATTATTTTGCATCAGGAAGGGATAAGTGCCCTCGGTTCGGCTCAGCGTCAACTGCCAGCAGATTAGCGGCTTTCGGGACTGTGAGTAGTCATCTCGGTGCATGCGCACTGCCTGCTAGAATTCATAGTCTGATGAAGCATCACATTTTCAAAACCAAATCAATTATTTAGATTTGATTCTATATATCTAACTTAGGATCGGGATGTATTTAAAGCGGTAGCATGTTCACCTGTGAAGCTGTCGATCATCAGATCGATCCTTCTCACTGGACCCACTTGCAGTTTGGGCTATTTTCCGTTCCAACCAGTGGTCTACAAGTGGTTCATCAAAGGCTGTGGTATGTGCTGTCCTGTGTGGGGGAAAGTGCATATAGAACTTTAGAAGACTCCTTGCTGCTTATCGGAAAGAGTAGTCTATGCATTTTCTGTGAGTAAACGAATACATTAACAAATACCAATATTATTAGTTATATATGTGATGCATAATGTATTATACAAGTATAAAGGCACGGAAGGGAATTGCTTGTTTATAGATGTACTGATTATCCTATAGACCTATTTCATATGACGTCAGAATGGGTATCTAAGTCAGTGCACGCCCCTTTTGGCTGCAGTACGACACACTGCCACACTGCAAACTCAATGGCTATGAGCAATCTTCATAAAGAAAAGGTGAAATATCTCTAAAACTACACCACTTAGAAACAAACCGCCTGGTACACATATAGAAAACATATTCAACAATTAGATTATATTAAATTTATAAAGTTAGGGTTCTGCATTTCTATTAATTTTGAATAAAATAAACGTTTTGCACCGCTCGTACCGGCAAACTCAAGGCATTGTCAATGGCAGTAAGCAATCTTCGTACAGAAAAAGCGAAATATCTCTAAAACCACACCACCTAGAAACAAACCGCCTGGTACACATATAGAAAACATATTCAATGAATAGATTATATTAAATTTATAAGGTTAGGGTTCTGCATTTCTATTAATTTTGAATAAAATAGACGTTTTGGACTGTGCATACCAGCAAACTCAATGCATTGTCAATGGTCGTGAGCAATCGTCCTACAGAAAAAGTGAAGTATCTCTAAAACCACACCAAATAGAAACAACCCCCTAGGAACACATATAGAAAACATGTTTGCCCAAAATATTATATTAAATTTATAAGGTTAGGGTTCTGGATTTCAATTAATTTTGACTAAAACTAACGTTTTGCACTGTGCATACCGGCACACTCAATGGCAGTGTGCCTTGGTTCTGCAGCCAAGCTGCGCGCGCATATACGATGTTAGTAAACATTGAAATAGGTCTATATTATGCCTCCTTGACCTCACTGATATGACCGGTGGCGCCGCCACTAACTCTCCTCGTCCCTAAAGGAGGCAGCATATTGTCAGTAGCGCCAAAGCATGGCTATATGTTAATATAGCCGTATGTGTGGTGATACTGTGCACACTAAATATGTAGTGTTATGGTGTTGGGCATGTCACCATCTAGGGAGAAACTAGATAAAAGATTCACCACGTACTGACAGTACAGGGGTGAAAACCAACTCATTAGAAAAGCTGGCGAAGAATTTCGACATGCTGGGGAAATTAATTGAGTGAATAATGTCTTAATTTAAGAAGCAAAATATATTCTTTATATATGTTTTTATATCTACCCGCTTGAAAAATATAATAAAACATCCAGTTTAATCAGATTTAAAAGTGAAATCGACGGTGTTCTATGGCCGCCATCTTGTCTTTTTGCATTCTCTCCCATTTCACCAACTCTGTGCCTATATAAGTATCCATTTGATACTGGAGGCAGGCATTCTACTTCCTGTTCTATACTAAAGCTATTTTCGCCCGTATTTACACTACGTTGTCGTTCACCTGTGTACCAAAAGTGCCGGGTGAATCTTTTATCTAGGGAGAAACAATCTTGTGTGTTAAAAAAAAAGACAAAAAACTGCCCAACATTCCTGAAACCATTACCACCTGTACCTCCCCCCCTCTCCACTCCACCTCCCCCCCCCTCCCCCTCCCCCTCCCCACACACAGGTAATTGTGGAGATTTCAAACCCCTCACCTGCCAACCCAAAGCGGGTGAAGCGTTGAGCACAATGCTGCCGGGAGAGGGCGCCACTTGGCTGGTGAAAGGGGGGCGTGGCAAAAGGAGGCAACGTGATTGACCTCATTTGGCTTTGATTGACAGAGCGGGGCAACATTTCGCAGGTAGAGTTCTAATTGTTTCCGTCGTGGTGCGTCTGTGATGTCACTGTCACTGTCAGTCCTGCCGTTGTGTGACACGCACAGACAGCTATTGTTGTGGCTGTGATCTCACTGTCAGTTCTGTCAAGTAACATGATTTGGACTAATAGACTACATCACGGTTGTGACTGCACATGCGCTGAAAACGGGGCCGGGAGCAAAGCAAAGGCGTACTGCTATTGAGTTTGCCGATACGCGTATGGCAAAACTGGCATTTTATTCAAAATAAATAGAAATACATAACAATTTGGCACAAACATGGATGGAAGGATGGAATATAATAATATAATGAATATGTTTACGATACAACTCTCCATAGTTAAGCATTTTGAGCTAAGAAACATACAATTTCAGTCACTTTACAGGCTGATGTTTACATCACCATTGATTAGTCAGAAGTAATTCTTGTTCTAAATATTAAAATGTCAAATGTGTCAACAAAAACTTGTTTCAAAGAAATATATAACCAATATTTGATTAACCCTACTCATTTTCTATTTCTACATATGTCATTAACCATAGAATATAAATAAAAACATGAATAAAATAAATAAAACTGACTCTGGCTATGGCTCTAACACTAGTCTCAGTGTCTAGATTTGTCTAAATCTAAATGCCCATGGCATAAGATGTGCTGATTATATTGATGTAAATGCAATTCTGGTTAAAAAATGTATATCTTACTTTATTATATATATTTTTTTAGTTGGTATTCTATGTTTCAAACAAGAGCTGAGATGAGCTGAAACTAGCACATTTCATAGCTGCACCCAGTGTATTAGCATGTGCCATGTGCTTCTTGCGGCTTTGTTTTGCTCTGAAGCATCCCACAATGCACCACGCCACTGGACCCGTGATGTAGTCTATCAACTGCTGTTTTATTTATATATCCATGGCATTTTCTGAACATTAAAGTTGCATAGTCCGATGAAAACGTCAAATTTGCAAAACCAAAACACTTATCTAGATTTGATTTTACATATCCAACTTAGATACTGGTGCACTTATTAAACATTTGTTGCTGCATAGAAGGGCATAATAAGTCAATTAATAGAACCCCTTACTATTGAAGTCTATGGTGTCAGAGTTTTGGCGTGCTTGCCAAAATTATTTTGGCATGTTTTGACGTCAAATATCTCCAAACTTAGCCATTTAAAATTAAAGTTACTTAAAACTAAAGTAAAGTAGATTATAACGATTAGTATAATATATTTATCTCAGAAAATAGCAAAAACTCAAAAGCATCGGACTATGCAACTATAACCCTTTGTGGCCGGGAGTGCCTGGGTGCACATGTGGGGTTCGCGAGCTTACAGTCTGGGTGCCCCAGAATACACCTGCATTCGGGTAGCACTGTATTTGTGATATGATCTACAAATTATCAGGAAAACATATTTAGAAAAGCAATTCAATTGCAGGCGCACCAGGGCTATAACTTGTGGAAGTTGCGTCCCACTCGGACACTCCTAGGCCCAAAGGGTTAATCTGTGAATATATACATTGGTGGAATCTGAAATCCCAGATCTCTTTCTTTCATTCCTGAGAATATAGAGAGAGCATCATCTGTTTCTACCCTGCCTTTTTGGTAGATGTTCAAACCCTGGTCGAGTAAAACCAATGACTTAAAAAAATTGAAACTTGCCGCTTCCTAGCCAGGGGCTCGCCATTAATAGGACAGGGCAAAGACTGGTTAGCTCAGTGTCAGGATAATGTGACTGAGTGGGATAATCAGGTCATGATGCTAGTGGCCTTGTCTCCAAGTGGGGCAGCACAATAAAGTCGCCATGAGTGTGCACTGTCGCAAGTCGGTATCTGTCCTGAGAAGTGATATTACCTTAGATGTTGCCAGGATGTAAAACTCCCACCAACCAACCAACCAACCAACCCTACCTGACCCTACCTGACCTCTTCTCTCATTTCGCTGTCATTACAGAACGCTCAGAAGTCGCTGATCCGGCCCATAGCGTTCAAGCCGATCACAGCCCCCCACCCGGGACGCTACGCACCGTCCCCGCAGCACAGCGTCCTGCCGAACCGTCTCACTCCGCCGAGCCGCGCCCACGAGCTCAAGCTGGCCAATCACAGCCACGGTTGCCATGACGACGGCTACGCGTCGCAAGAGTACACGACTGGCGGCTCGCACAGCCACAGCACCTCGAACACGTCGTCCAGCAGCTCGTCCTTCCACGTCCACGACGGCCTCATGAACGACGGGCAACAACAGCAACAACAACAGCAGCAGCAACAGCAGAAGCAACAGCAGCAGCAACAGCATTCGCAGCAGCAACAGCATCCGCGGCTGCCCGACCGGTGCAGCTCCTATGGTGCGTCATCATCATCATCGACTGTAGGTTGCCGGTCGGTGGTGGCGGCAGCGGCGGCATGCCATAATCAGAACCAGAACCAGAACCAGAACCAGAACGAGGCTGGCTACCCGTTGGAGACGCCATCTCCCAGCGACAGCGGGGTTGGTGAGCTGGAGACGATGCTGCGGGATAAGGACGCCGAGATCTCGCACCTGCGCGAGACCATGGAGCACAACGAGACCGTCATCTTCCAGGTATGTGGTGCAGTCCTTGTCCATTCCCTTCCCTTCCTTGTCCCCTCCCACTTTTAAAGAAATTATTTGTTCTTAATATAAATGTAAAAGCAAATGTAAATTTTAATGTTAATAATAATATATATAAATGTGGTTTTCATGGAACCAAACTGATGGAATAAGTTCTACACTTTCACTGTGAAGATGGCCTTTTGTTTTTGTACCAACATGGCGTTAAATCACCATCATCATCAATCAATCAATGAACAAATATCGAAATTCTTTATGACAACTTTGTACCACCTTAATACTATTAGTAAAATTGAAGTTAACAAACGTAGGTATTAGTATTAACTATGTCTATTTTGGTGTGTTTTTTTGTGGTGAATAAGTCTTGTCAGCGCCGAAGCACTGGTCTTCCAGCCATTTTTCAATTCAGGATTATTTACATAAAAATGGTATATAGAGTAAGGTATACAATTTGCATATAAACCTGACAATAAGTTCTACTCACTTTTTTGGGGTAACATTTATGTAGTATGATCTACTACATAAATTAAAGGAGTAAAATTTGAAGATATTAACTTTTGAAACTATCATAATCATTTTTGCTTACCTTTTTTCTATTTATTGGTCAATTTTCATGAAGATTTAGTGATGATCACATGCATTTCAGTAGGCAATGTTAAGAAAGTCACTCACCTTGGCAAAAATCTTTTCTTAAATTCAAAATTGCATAACTTTCTTTATATAGATATATTTCACAAATATATTTTAACCTTTTAAAGCTTTTATTAATTTGTAATTACTTGAGCCGTGTTTACACGGGAGAGTTAAATCGCTTCATATAAATCGCCTTGCCTAGTTCGCCTCACATTCGCCGTGTAAACAGGACTCTGGGGCGGATTAGGGCTGATTCGCTTCATATGATTCACTTTATGTAATCCACCTTGGGAGGTGGTTTATATGAAGCGATTCCGCTGGTTCCCGGGCGGGGATAGTGCTTGCCGGCTACATGCGCAGCTGTAACTATCGCTGGTGCCCGGCAGTGTTAGGGACCGATTAGGCCGAAATCTATTAAATGCGATCATATCTAACCGAATTAAATCCTCAAATAATGAAATTTAATTAAATTAACCATAAATTCCAAGCGATATTAACGTAGCAGCTACATCGGCGTCGAATCGACGAGTGTAAAGTAAACAAATAGCAGTGCTTGCCGACTACAGGCGGAACTAAGGCTGCTGGTTCCCGGCGCCGAAACACTTTCAAACTCGCTGCGTGTAAACGCGCCGCTACTTCGCTTCATATGAATCGCTTTGTCTAATTCGCTTCACAATTGCCCGTGTAAACACGGCTTAAGACTAGTTGTTTAACTGTGTTGCACAGATAGCTACGCTGACAGTGCTGCATTACATGACACCACCATAACTATGCAGACTTGAAGTTGACAGTCACATTGTAGTTAAAGAATGGGAAAAATCACCATGCAAGGGTCACCCAATCTTCGTGAAAATTGGCTAATAGATAGAAAACAGGTATGCACAGATGAATATGTTACTTTAAAAAATGAATACCCTCAAATTTGAGTGATTTCGACAGGTTTTGGTCGACAAAAAAGTATTCACATTACTTTACATACAGCAGCGCCTCGCAGACGCGCAAGTGCCCTCGGTCTGGTTTCAACATGGCCACGGCGTGAATAGGGTGAATTGGAAGGGAAGCGCCCTCTCACGGATGCATTGGGTGTTAGTTTGCTTAGTACCCACTGACACTTGCAGATTTTTTTTTTTAGTTGATTGTGGATTATCTGGCCTCGTGCCAACAATTAAAAAACTAAAGTAAATAGCATACACAAGCTCTTTACTGATATGATAACTTGATTTTGAGAATTTCTGAGGACACGTTGTCTTATAAGATACATTTTTTCAATCTTGAAGATTTATACTGCATATCATGGATGGGTCACCATTAGACAGTTTGTCGATAGAAAGCCCGAGCCTACAATTTTACCGACCCAAGGGATTTTTAACCTCCCACACCACATAGACATGGTATGAGAGCAACCGGCCTTTGATGATGCTGTAAGTTATACACAGCGGTGGAACTCCAAATTGGCAGAGGTGGGGGCACGGGGAATCGAACCACCGACCTTCAGATTAGGAGTCCGACCTAGAAAAAAGTCAGACACTCTAACCACTCCGCCACAGAGAACACCACGAATCACTTGACACATACATATTTAACCAGAATTACATTTGAACTTTATTTGTTGCTGACATGGTGTAAAATGATCGATCCACCCGTCTATCCACAAGCCTATCTGTCCATCTATCCTCCTACCTGTGCATCTATCCCGTCCATCCTCTCGTATATCCGTCCATATATCCTATATATCCCTCTTGTCTATCCTCCTGTCTACCTATTCATCTATCCATTCATCTATCGATCCGTCTAACCACATGTCTAACCCCTCATCTATCCACATGTACATCTCCTCGTCTACCCACATGTCATCTCATCTATCCACATCCCTGTCTATCCTCTCGTTTATCCTCTCGTTTATCCATATGTCTATCCTCTCGTCTATCCCCTCGTCTATCCTCTCGTCTATCTGCTCGTCTATCCTCTCATCTATCTGCTTGTCTATCCTCTCGTCTATCCTCTCGTCTATCCTCTTGTCTATCCTCTCGTCTATCCTCTCGTCTATCCTCTCGCCTATCTTCTCGCCTATCTTCTTGCCTATCCTCTCGCTTATCCTCTTGCATATCCTTTCGCCTATCCTCTTGCCTATCCTCTCGCCTATCCTCTCGGCTATCCTCTTGGCTCTCCTCTCGGCTATCCTCTCGGCTATCCTCCCGTGTATCCTCTTGTCTATCCATCGATATATCCACTTATCCTTCTGTATATTCACCTATCCATCTGTATATCCAACTATCCATATTTATATTCACCTATCCATCTGTATATTCACCTATCCATCTGTATATTCACCTATCCATCTATATATCTACATATCCACCTATCCACTTATCCACCCATCCATTCTTTTTTTCTTACACGCCTAACTAGCTCCTCATGTGACATGCTTCCATTGCAGGTGTACGAGGAGAAGCGGCAGAACTGGGCCATACAGCTGAAGGAGGTGGTGGCTGAGTGGGAGCGGAGGCTGCGGCATCACCAGCAGAAGTCCTTCAAGATGGAGCAGGCGCTGTTACTGCAGCTCTTCAAGCTGCAGCAGGAGCGCAAGAACCTGCGCGTTGATGTCGAACAGCTCAAGGCAGAGAAGGAGCGGTCCACCACGCGGGTGTCGACACTCGAAGCTGAGAGGTCATCGCTGCAGCAGAAGTTGGAGGAGCAGCAGTGGGAGACGCAGCAGAAGGCTGGCGAGATCTCATTGCTGAAAGCACAGCTGAAGGAAGCGAAGGAGGAGGCGAGCAATAAGACGAATGACCTGATCAGCGTGCGGTCCAAGCTGAAGGATGCAAGCGGTGCACGTAGTGAGCATGAGCAGGAAGCCAGCCGGCTACAAGAAGAGGTTTCGCGAGTGATGCAGGAAATGGGAGTCCTGCAGACCGAGCTGCAGCAAATGCGTCGACAACTGTGTCGTCCGAAGAGCAACCGCCTCGTGCAGACTGAAGAGTCTCGCCTTTCGTCATCTTCTGCACGTGCTAGTCCCACAAGCGGAACATCTTCCAAGGCCTCCACAACAGCCTCCGCATCTTCCTCTGTCTGCCCGCCCATGTCTGGGGCGGCGGCGTGTGGCGGTGGTGCTGCTGCTGCTGCTGCTGGGAGTGCTGCGGACGAGTTCCAAGCCTGTCGAGACGATCTGCACTCGCTGCAGGAGAAGTATGAGCTGGAGAAGGAGCAGTGGCTGGTGGAGAAGAACAAGGTGATCAATTACCAGAAGCACCTTCAGCTGAACTATGTGCAGATGTACCGCAAGAACAAGATGCTTGAACTTGAAATGGAGCAGCTCATGGTGGAGCTTGAGAACAAGGACCTGACCCTCTCCGAGAAGGTCACATCTGAAAACTCTGAGGGCTTTGAGTCCACTTGCTGACCAGGGCTTATACGTTAATTATCTATTCGCAACACAAATGGGCAACTATTAAAGAATAATTCAGGTGTATTGTATGTAATATATATGTAGAGTGTAAAAAAAGAGAAGCATCACCTTTCTGTAAGTGTGTGAGGAAGAATTTACTAACTGGAGAATCTACACTACCGGAATCGAGTAGAAATGACTATTTTTCTAAAGTCCAGTGGTGTTCAGGAATGATTTTCTTCAAGATGCAATGTATCCCACAAATCCGTTATTTTGGTTTCTTTTTCTGCAAGGAAAATGTTAACATTACTGCCAATGTTTATTATTTCAACATCTGTGGTTGTTGGCTATGTGTATGCGTGTGTCGACTGTGAACAGTGAAAATTAACAGTTCTGTGGTAGAAATGACATCCTCATTGGGATGCAGATGGCTACAAGGATAACCAGATCGTCTGCTCCTTTTACCAACTGACTCAACTGGTCAAACATAGTAAAACTGGTTTTCTCAGGTGGGCAGAAACTGGGCGGAAATTTGAAAGGAACTTCCACACACACACAACCATTCGCTGATGACACTACATCATTAAACTGAAACTGATTAAATGATGCACTTTGATGATTGTATCAGCGGACGACAAATTATCTGTACGCTCTTTCGTCTAAGCGCATGTGCACAGTGTGGCAAACATTGGTCAGATCTGGCCTATTTCTCGTCTATTTCTACTTAGACTTTGACGTGAGTGACAGCTGAACTCATTCACTACGTCAACAATGGTGCTCCAAGGTGCGATCTTTTCTCACTACTATCCCAATTCCGACATTTCTTTTCTCTCGTTTTTGTTTGTTACTGATTTCATTTGATGTTGAGTTGCCATGATAATTCATCTTATTCTTCCAGCAGTCCCCCACCCCTGCGGTCGATCTCCCAACTCTCCAATGCCCTTCTCCCTCCAATGCCCTTCTCCCCTCCAATGCCCTTCTCCCCTCCAATGCCCTTCTCCCTCCTCCAATGCTATTCACCCCCTCAAATGCCCCTCTCCCCCTCCCCCCTCCCTAATGCCTTTCTCCCCCAATACCACTCTCCCCCAATGCCACTCTCCCCCAATGCCACTCTCCCCCAATGCCACTCTCCCCCAATGCCATTCTTCCCAAATGCCATTCTTCCCAAATGCCATTCTTCCCAAATGCCATTCTTCCCCAATGCCATTTTTCCCCCAAATTACCTTCTCCCCATTCCCTTCCCCCATGTCCACCCCCCCCCCCCCAATGCCCTTCTCTCCTCCATTATTCCCTTCTCCCCATGCCCTTCCCGAATGCCCCTCCCCCCCATGCCCTTCCCGAATGCCCCTCCCCCATGCTCCTCCCGCATGCCCCCCCCCCCCCCCCAGCCCATCTCCCAGCGAACCCCGCCCTCTCCCCATTGTTTATGTTGGGTATCTCCTAAAAGAGAGTACGATGAGTAAGTGAATTTAAAAATGATCATATGGGAGGAAAGTCAAAACTTTGGGGGGTTACAAAGCGTTATTTGCGATTTCTTTCACTCAGTTTTGGAAAGGGTGTAATAAATTAGTCACTGTTTGTCCCGCCTCATGAATGTCTAGAAATTACTAGCAATGTCTAGCATTAACTAACGTCCGCGGGACGCTTCCAGGGGCATTGTGTGAGTTGAGCAGACGACAATTCTCTCTACCTCTCCTCCATGGGCATTGTGTGAACTGAACAGACGACAATTCTCTACCTCTGCTTGTTTCCCGCGGTTTGTGCTAACCATCCAGTAGCAGGGTTGCGCACCAGCGAAATGTACACAGGTATACAATTGTTTATTTTGAAAGTACCTTTTTTTTTGTGGTGAAAAAAAAAGAGAAAAATAGACCCATTTTCTTGTGGTGGTGCGAAGTATCTTCAGTTGAAAGGTACCAAACGTTGTATATAGCATACACAAAGCTTCGTTGGTTGTAAATAATAATGATGTCCAGAATACCTAGTCCTTACTCCCATGTCTTTACAGAATGTAATTACATGGGCCTTTTGCATGTGTCCACTATGTCACCCCAGACATCTGATGGTACTTTCCTCATTTGGAAATGTGTTAGTATTCAAGCACATTGCGAGTGTGGTGGAAAAGCAGCGTTTTTTCTGTCATCATTATTAAATTTGAAAGACAATAAATCGGTCGGTGGTTCTCTATTATCGCCCATCTCTGAATGTATGAGTGGATGGCGGTAGTTAATGTGAATGCACACATTGAGCTGTTAAATATGTATTTTCGCGAGCAGATCCACACAGAGTTCCTGCAAAAGTCTTAAATTGATTAGTCAATTTTCAAGGCCTTGAACAGTCTTAAATGTGGTAACTTTTCTGTGAAAGGTCTTTAAATGGTCTTAAATTGGATTTGGCGACTATAATTTTTTGGTTAAAGATGTTTTACCAGCTATCTTCACAAAGCACAAATGCTGTGGAGCTGAAATATATCGACGTTGACGTTCAATTTGCTGTGAAAATAGGTCTTAAAGTGTCTGAAAATTCGTATTAAAAAGTCCTTAAATGTGATTGGCTGATAGGTGCAGGATGCTGTTGCAGCCATAAACACTCATCTCTCTGGTTTGTGATATAGAATTATTAAATTCCTCGACCACGCTCTGCACTAACCAGCTTTTCTTGGGTCTTTCGCTCGCAGCTTCTACTAGTATCCACATTTAACACCAGGTGGCGGCAC
Organism: Branchipolynoe longqiensis; assembly: GCA_030323885.1. Taxonomy (NCBI): domain Eukaryota; kingdom Metazoa; phylum Annelida; class Polychaeta; order Phyllodocida; family Polynoidae; genus Branchipolynoe; species Branchipolynoe longqiensis. The sequence goes on along the minus strand of CM059190.1, from coordinate 69,584,911 downwards.
AAAAACAGTGTTCGCATCTACTCGCCAGATGGCGTCTACCAAGCTAAAATCACCTCACACTTTAGGTGGTGGGTTCCCCCACCCCTCTTCTCTGTTTCCCCCATCTTCTTTCTAAAAAATACGGTAGTCGCAGTCTTCAACGGACAGCTCTGAATCTATACCAATGTTGTTCTAAAATGGCAGGTGTCCTAGCACAGTCAGATGAGACAAATTACAGTTTGTGCATTGAACAAATACTGGCAGTAGTTGGCCTCTCACAGAAGTCGTTGAAGACATGTACTATTGTAGCATGGTTCCTTTACACTATTTAGTTCTAGTCGGATTAGGCTTGTGGGTCTTTTTGCTTGGATATTATGGCTGAGGTTTCTTTCGGTGGCTGTGAGGTTAAATTGTGAAACAAGGAGGCAAGGTTCGAGTGATGTGCAAGAGATAATCTAGAGCATTTCTTCTCCGATGTGACTTAATAATCTAGTTGTAGTAATCTCAACTAACTAACTATCCACCAACACATACAGTGCATAAGGACCGATCCCCACGTATAGATTAAGCATGTTGCAACCATCAATAAATACTAATTTAGATTTTTTTTTTTTTTGCTGAAACAATCAATTGCTTGCATCCATGAAAGAAGCCAATTAAATTAAATGAATAATAATTTAAAAGATATTTTGCACCAAGTAGTGAGAAAGAAAATCTCTTGGTTCAGTTTCTATTGCTAAATACGCTATATAAAATTATACTCTTTTACAAATTAATTTGAGCCCATTATATATTAATCTTCATCAAGGAAAATAAAATGACAGTTTCTAATGCTAGATGCAAGCTTTTTAATGGAACATATTAATTTGATAAGGAAAATAATTTTTTGTTAAACAATATATATATATATATATTTATATATATATATATATATATATATATACCTTCGAAACAAATCAGTGAGATTGAGAAAATGCATTGGTAATTAAATTGTTAAATAATTTCACACACACACAATGTTCTCCATTGGTTGCAACACTGACTGCTCTACATGGTAGTTTGGTGCCTCCCTCCTCTTCCTCCTGTGAGACTTTCACTGGCAGACAAGACTGTCGCGCACTCTGTGGTGTCTGTTCCTACTGCGTGTAAACTGCACCTACCTTCTTTCATTCACCCTGTGTGTTCACGATGTTCTCAAAAGTCTGAAAGTCAACTCACTTTGTGGGGGAAAGACGATGGTTAACTTAGGCCTGACCCCCGTGTTTGGTTAGGCATCAGACATGCTTGATGCCGACTTAATATGATCTTAGATGTTGCTAGGATGTCAAACTCCAATAAACATGCATGATTGATGCGTATATTCATGAAAGAGAGAGATGAGTGTCTATGTATGTAGTAAGTGTGTGCAGCTCGCTAAGCCTAAAGTTGCATAGTCCAATGTTTTTTTGAGTTTGTGCCAGGTATCCTATTTATAGATAAATATATTAAGTCGATCGGTATAATTGATCTTACTTTAGTAAATTTGATCATAAATGGTTGACTGTGGAGATATGAAAGTGAAAACATGCCAAATTAATTTTGACGTGCACACTGAAATGCTGGAGATGATAACTTTCAGCGGGAACAAATTCTATTAAATTGACACACTATTCCTGCCCATACAGCAACACGGGCTCAACAAATGCACAAGTGGTTGACTGTGGAGATATGAAAGTGAAAACATGCCAAATTAATGTTGGCGTGCACACTGAAATGCTGGAGATGATAACTTTCAGCGGGAACAGATTCTATTAAATTGACGCACCTATACAGCAACACAGGCTCAACAAGTGCACAGTGGATATGAAGTCATCTCCGTCGATGATTTGGTTTGGAAAATGTGATGCTTTCATCGGACTATGCAGCTTTAATCCAGGACAGACCAGAACCGACATAATATTTTTGTGGATGTACTACTCTTCCCGGACACGCTGTACGATGGCGCCCAGTCGTCGTGTACCACCATAATGTAGATAAAGTAATTCCATTCTTTAAAAAGAAACTACAACTGGTTATTTATGAAGTCTCCTTTTTGTATCCATACCTTAGATAGAGTATCATTTTTATATGACTACAAATAAAAATGTAAAAAGTTATTCAGTACTCTCTTTGAGTTTGTCGTTTTTGTTAACAAGTTTTATTGTTAATTATCTGATTACGTTGTGCCTTTTACTATTGTAGTCGTCTGCACTGACCTCTTAGCCAAGTAACCACATGGACAGTTAGGCGTGGGTAGTGTGGTGATATCATGGAGCCTAGGTGGTGTAATGGTTAGCACACTGGCCCGGAAGGCAAAGAGATGTGGGTTCGAGTCCCGCTCTAGGCGCAACGTTTCCCATGTTCATCACCCCCATGACACCTATCATGTGGGTCCAGACGGTGACAGAATGAGTTTTTACAAGTTTTTTTTTGGTAAATGTTTATTTTACTCAGCGAATAAAGGTGGTTTTTTTTTCAGCGCCGAGGCACTGGTCATCTGTCCATATTATGTTACATGCATTCACGTTTGTAATAGTCTAAAATCAACAAGAGTTTTTATGCAAAGAGAAAAAGAAGAAAGGGGAAGAATAGTGCCGTTACCCAACATCATTGAGAGATAACAGGGTGCGCATTTTATTTTGTCAGTGTCATGGTTAGGGTACCTTCTTTTTTTTGCGGTACATTAGTTGTTTAAGCAGGGGAAATTTCAATCGCAGACAATTGGTCTTCCTCATTCTACTGCTCCTTGCCCTATCCTAATAATGCCAAGCGCCTGGTAGGAAGTGACAAGTATCAAATTTTTAAGTCATCAGTCATATTTTGTACTACAGTAAAACCTCTATACCGACAACTCCCCAGATCGACCACTCCCCTATATCCATCGCTTTATTTGGGTCGCAACGATATCATTGTAAGGATATTCTAACTCTCTAAATGGACCACTTAAAGTCGGTCCCATGGTCGGTCAATTTAGAGGTACTATACTATACTATTCATGGTATGAGCGTCCGTCTTCCGCTTTGGTAGATCGTGGGATTCGAACCCACTGGTTTGAACCTTTGTCGAGTCAAACCAATGAAATACACATTTTATACTTGTCGCTTCCCAGCCAGGTGTTTTGGATTTTTAGGATAGGTCAAGGACTGGTTGGCTTAGTGTCAGGATAATGTGATTGAGTGGGATATCAGGTCATGGTGCTGGTGGGCTGGTCTCTCAATGGGGCAGCACTATAAAGTCGCCATGAGTGCGCACTGTCACAAGTCAGTACTCGTCCTGATATGACCTTGGAGGTTGCGAGGGCGGAAAACTCCAAAAACTAATCACGTGGTGTATTTGCATGCGTGTGTCGTCTGGCTTATTTGTGTACACAAGTCTGTATATAAAAAATAACAGGTTTGGCTCTGTAGGCATAACATTTCTCTGTAGGCATAACATGTCTTTTTCTTTTTCTCAGACCCCTCTTCATGTCACCCATCATAACTCTCCGAATCCAGACGGGATGGCCGAATGAGTTAGAGCGTCCGTCTCCCGTGCTGGTAGATCGTGGGGTTGTGGGTTCGAGTCCCTGTCGAGTCAAACCAATGACTTTAAAATTGATACTTGTCGCTTCCTAGCCAGGCGCTCGGCATTATTAGGATAGGGCAAGGACTGGTGTGCTCAGTGTCAGGATAATGTGACTGAGTGGGATACCAGGTCATGGTGCCGGCGGCCTGGTTTCCCAGTGGACAGCACTATAAAGTCACCATGAGTGAGCACTGTCACAAGTCGGCACCCATCCTGATATGACCTTAGATGTTGCTAGGACGTAAAACAACATCAAACAAACAAACCGAATCCAGAAATTTGACACGGTGCCCCCCGTTTTCTAATTCATTGCCATATCTTATTTGTTTTTCGGACTTTCAAGTGGGTTTTCATTAACCTGTACTCCAGTCACAACTAATGAACTATCATAATGTTACGCCACATATTTGAGTGCAGTTAGATGCCGGTATGTGGTTCATTATACTAGCTTAGAAATCTCTCAAATGTCTGGTAGAAGTCAGTCCTTTAAAGTTGCATAGTCCGATGAAAACATCAAATTTTCAAAACCAAAACACTTATCTAGATTTGATTCTACATATTCAACTTAGATACTGGTGCACTTATTGAGCATTTGTTGCTGCATAGGTCGTAATAAGTCAATTTGATAGAACCTGTTAGTACTGAAGTCTATAGTGTCAGAGTTTTGGTGTGCTTGCTAAAATTAATTAACGTCAAATACCTCCAAAGTTAGCCATTTAAATTAAAAGTTACTTCAAACTAACGTAGCGTAGATCATAACAATCAGCATAATGTATTTATCTCAGAAAATGGCAGAAACTCAAAAGTATCGGACTTGTCCGAGCAGATAGTCAAATTAGTCCACTTGCTGACAAGAGCTTATACTGATAGCATAAGTAACTTAGTAAGTGATATTGTCCGATGCTTTTGAGTGATTAAAAAATATATAAATATATATGATTTATCGCTATACTATAGGCCTACATTAGTTTAGTTTGAGCTAATTTTGATTATAAATCATAAATTTAGTAGATATTTGAAATGAAAAAGTGCCAAATAAATGTTGGCATGTGTGTCAAAATTCCGATATGATGGGCTTCGTCGCAAAATTTACTCCCTGTCCCTTTGTATGTTTGTGTGTTTGTTGTTGTTTTACGTCCTAGCAACATCTAAGGTCATATCAGGACGGGGCCCTTTGTACGTAAAATAAATCTTTAATGAGTGTACCAGTATTCAAGTTGGGTGTGTAGGATCAAATCTAGGTCCGTCCTGATATGACCTTAGATGTTGCTAGCACGTAAAACAACAACAAACAAACAAACAACAATCAAATCTAGGTAAGTGTTTTGATTTTCAAAATGTGATGCTTTTATTGGACTATGATGCTTTAATTATCTATTTGCAACACAAAGGGAAACTAATAAAAAGAAAATCAAATGTACATAAAATGTAGAAAGAAGTTGGGTTGCAATGGAGCAGCTATAAAATTGTGTGTTTGGGTGTGAGTGAGTTCATAATATGGAGAATCTACCAGTAGTCACTGTTTCCTCCTAGTTGCTCTCACTGGACGCAGTGGCCTCTCGTATGTGGAAGGTCGGGAGTTCCAGTCCCAGCCGAGTCAAACAAATCACTTATAACATTAATACTTGCGCTACCTAGGCTGGCACTCAGCATTACTAGGATAGGACAAGGATTGGTTTGCCGAGAGTCAGGATAATGTGACAGTGTGGGATATCGAGTCATGGTGCCAGCGGTTTGGTCTCCCCATGGCGAAGCTCCATCAAGTCGCCATGAGTGTGCACTGTCACAAGTCGGTACCCGTCATGATATGACCGTAGATGTTGCTAAGACGTAAAGCAACAAACAACTACAACAACATAGTTACGCACACAGCACCGTCTCCGTGACAGGGCTGTTAAACAACCATTAGAAAAGTTGTTGAAGGCTGGGTTATAGAAATGATCATATCATTTAGAAATCTAATATACTTTATATATTTTTCAAATAATTATCTATCATAGACTTCTATCTTTGTGGCGAATAATTAATGAAACCATGTAGATTAAGGGACTTTAAAAGTTGAAGCAGAAGCTTATACTATTTTTATTGCCATTGTCTTGCAATTTCTCAACTATACACCAATATAGATACCCACTGCATGCTGGAACCACAACCACCTCCACAGATTGTCTATAATTAGATCTAATTCCTACTGAAACAATACTTTCTCTGACTTAAAGATGCATAGTCCGATAAAGCATATAATTTTCAAGGGCAAAATAATGATCTAGAATTGATTCTACATATGTAACTTAGATACTAATGCACTTATTAAGCATTTGTTGCTACATAGAAGGGAATACTGAGACAATTTAATAGAACCTGTTAATGCTAAAGCCGATGGTATCAGAGTTTTGGCACGCTTGCCAAATCTAATTTGACATGTTTGTACTTCAAATATATCAAAACTTAACCATTTAAAATCAAAGTTACTTCAAATTAAAGTAAGGTAGATAATAGCAATCAGTTTAATATATTGATCTCAGAAAAATGATAGGAACTCAAAACCATCGGACTATGCAACTTCAAGCAGAATGGGGGACATGTGGCGTAGTTCATTTTCCGACACTTGGTGGCGCATCGGTACTAGTGGGCCTACACGGTCATTGACAATGCTTTGAGTTTGCCGGTACGCGCAGTGCAATACGTTTATTTTATTCAAAATTAATAGAAATACAGAACCCTAACCTTATAAATTTAATACAATCTATTCACTGTATGTTTTCTATATGTATACCAAGCGGTTTGTCTCTAGGTCTTGTGGTTTTAGAGATATTTGACTTCTTCTGTATGAAGATTGCTCACGGCCATTGACAATGCACTGAGTTTGGCGGTACGCCCAGTGCAAAACGTTTACTTTATTCAAAATTAATAGAAATACAGAACCCTAACCTTAGAAATTTAATATAATGTATTCGTTGTATGTTTTCTATATGTATACCAAGTGGTTTGTCTGTAGGTCTTGTGGTTTTAGAGATATTTGACTTCTTCTGTATGAAGATTGCTCACGGCCATTGACAATGCACTGAGTTTGGCGGTACGCCCAGTGCAAAACGTTTACTTTATTCAAAATTAATAGAAATACAGAACCCTAACCTTAGAAATTTAATATAATGTATTCGTTGTATGTTTTCTATATGTATACCAAGTAGTTTGTCTGTAGGTCTTGTGGTTTTAGAGATATTTGACTTCTTCTGTATGAAGATTGCTCATAGTCATTGGGTTTGCAGTGTGACAGTTTGCCGAATAGGCCCACTCGTTCAGTGGAGACGCGAACGGCAGGAATTTGAACTAAAAAGTCGGAGGTCCCCCATTGTCATTCACCCGTACTCTGGATAGGACACGTTGTTTGCCTGCTACGCATAGAAGTCGCCACCGTAGCAGCATCGACTCACATACGCCACCTAGTGTCAACAGGGATGGACTACCAGCGTTGTGATACAGGACAATGCCGCTAGGTGGCATGCCGTACCTAAGGCATGCGGCATCTCGCCATAGTTCATTCAAACGATGCCATCTCTGGTAATAGACTACATCACGGTTCCGACTGCGCATGCGCTGAAAACGGCGTTGGGAGCAAAGCAAAGGCAGTTTGCACATACACATAGGGCAAAACTTCGATTTTATTGAAAATAAATAGAAATACATAACAATTTGGAACAAATATGGATGGAAGGATGCAATATAATAATATAATGAATATGTTTAAGCCACAACTCTCCATAATTAAGCATTTTGAGCTAAGAAACATGCAATTTCAGTCACTTTACAGGCTGATGTTTACATCACCGTTGATTAGCCAGAAGTAATTCTTGTTCTAAATATTAAAATGTCATGTGTGTCAACAAAAACTTGTTTCAAAGAAATATATAACCAATATCTGGTTAACCCTACTCATTTTCTATTTCTGCAGATGTCATTAACCATAGGATATAAATAAAAACATGAATAAAATAAGTAAAACTAACTCTGGCTACAGCTCTAACACTAGTCTGAGTGTCTAGATTTGTCTAAATCTAAATGCACATGGCATAAGATCTGCTGATTATATTGATGTAAATGCAATGCTGGATAAAAGATTAATACCTTAATTTATTATATATATATTTTTAGTAGGGATTCTATGTTTCAAACAAGAGCTGGGATGAACTGAAACTAGCAGATTTCATAACTGCATCCAGTGTATTAGCATGTGCCATGTGCTTCTCACGGCTTTGTTTTGCTCTGAAGCATCCCACAATGCACCTCGCCGCTGGAACTGTGATGTAGTCTATATTGTTGAACTATTACAACTGAGTTGAAACACTTCTAATGAGATTTATTGGGAAGTTTTCGTGGACTATATTCGATATTTAATTAGTTTTACCAACTAAGTTGGACGCCTGGCTTTCTTTCCTTGTGTAGATTGCTAAAACAACAGCCTATATGCCTGCATGTATTTGAGTAAATGGTTTATCTGACATCGTGATTTGCTCATATTCCTCGCTATTTCATATTAGCAATGTCTGGGATTTTGATGATAAGAAAAGTGATCATTAGAACGGACCGTGGTGGGTCCCCAAGTAAAATGAACTAATTCTACAATACAAGCTCTACAATGTTAAGCTAGGATTCCTTACACGCGGTATGCGGCATGCGGTATGCGGCATGCGGCGTGCGGCATGATTACGGGATGGGTCCTTTCACCCACACCCACACCCACACCCACACCCACACACAGTGTCAGGTTTCCTCACCACTGCTCTCTATGGCAAACGCAGCAGCATTCGCATTCGCATGCCGCACCGATCGCTACATGGACCGATTCAGTATTCGCATGCCGCATGCCACATACCGCATACCGCGTGTAAGGAATCACCCCCATTGATTTAGATGCTTTTCGATTTTTTGCCGCATTCGCATTCGCATTCGCATACCGCATACCGCGTGTAAGGAATCCTAGCTTTATATAAAAAAAAAGAAGATATTTATTTATATATTATATTCAATGTTTATGTGATTTCAATTGAATATTATGGACATACTATTCATGTGAACATTTGTTCTTCATAGACTCTTCAAAGAGTTGTTTAAGGTTAAAGCTGCATAGTCCGATGAAGGCATCACATTTTCAAAACCAAAATAATTATCTAGATTTGATGCTACATATCTAACTTAGATACTGGTGAGATTAGAAGGCGTTTGTTTACACATAGAAGGAAACACAGTGGAAATTTAATAGAATTTGTTATTTCTTGCCTAAATTAATTTTCTATCTCTGCACTTCAAATACCTCAGAAGATTTAAAATGAAAGTTACTTCAAACTAAAATAAGGTAGATTACATTAATCTACATAATATATTTATCTCAGAAAATGAGAGATACTCAAAAGCAATCGAACCATGCAACTGTAAACAAGTTGTAGACTGTTAGCTCACCTCTATTTGTTTCTAAATGAAATCCTACTTTTGTCAATAAATATTGAAAAGCCCAGACGGCTTTAGTATCCAGTGCTCACCCCTATCTGATAACAAAAGGTGCATTGTACTGGCATTTAAGGAAATAATAGAATCAAACATTTGGTCGATTCAGAATCCAGATGCCCCCATGCTCTCATTCCTTTTATAATGTGAAAAGGAATTTATAGTGCTTACAAAAATACTTTTTGTTTTAATTCTTCTTTTATAGGATATCGTTCTATTCTGAGAATTGGGCTATTATGGTTTTATGGCAGAATGTATACGTCCAAACCATAATTTAAAGCCATCAACTCCACGGATGAACGATTTCTCCGTTTTCCTCTAATTCCTCCCCCCCCCCCCCCTCCCCCCCCCCCCCCCCCCCCCACCCCTCCACGAAATTTGATACGAGCATTCAGCATTACCAGAGTACAAACATTTACTGCTTGTGGCACGACGCATTTGATGTGCCTTTATAGTGCTCTCTCACTTGCATACCATTTTGACTGGCACCATGACGCGATACCCAATTCAGTCGTACGAAACCCTACCCGTCCTTGCTCTATCCTTGTAATGCCGAGCACCGGAAAAGATATTATTGTGTGGGGGTGGGGGAGTGGGGTGGGGGGGGAGGGGTAATGCAAATGGGAAATATAGCCCCTAGAACAGAATTCCGAACACGCACTTCTTGCCATTTTGGCCGTAATCGATTAATCAACTTGTGTCACCTGAGCCACTCTTTGGCGCATCGCACATCCTACAGACTCGAGTTGAATAAACGAATAAGCTTCTCCATGCTCAGGGTGGAAAAAATGGTGGCTTAATCCAAAACCTTTTTTTTTAAATAACCGATATAACTACAGCAGAATAGGATTTAAAGTATTTTATGATTGCATAGTTTAGTTATATTTATATTTAATTAATCTGGGTTATTACCCCAAAAAAAAACATGTAGGACTGGTACTGGTAGTTGTTATCCTGCAGGTCGGTACCATCGCAAATGTGACGTCATCATTCCGAGCCACCCCCAGCCAGGACATGGGTTACTGGGGTCGGGCCTTTTTGCACACGACACATGTTTTTGTCAACTCCACTCGCGGTGTTCGATTTGAAATTCTAGCAACTCGGGTTACCCGCGTCGCCCGGGTCGTGTCAATCGAATACGGCCCTTGGGGCTAGTGTCCTGATCATTAACATATCTATGCTCACTGATGCAATTGCCGTGCCCACGCCTCCTTGTCTATCTGGCTCCTTGCCTAAGATGTCAGTGCAGACTACTAAACTCGCCCCCTGGATTTCTAAGTCTCTAACTGGTTTATGTCTCTAAGTCGATTAATACTTACAATTGTCGATGTTGCTCGCAACATGGGTAATTGAACAAGCTGGAGTCGGATTCTTATTCAAACGCCCGGTGGCGCCGCCTATACTCAAAGTTGAACATTAAATATGTACATCGACGTCTTCCACGCCTAGCGGGTCATTTGGAACTACGCCGAGTAACCACGCAGAAATGGCAGATGTGCATATGTAAATTAAATATGACGTCGATAGACGAAATCTGTTACAAAGTTATGGGAATTTGGAGCGCTCTTGACTTTTCGGCCCGGCTGGCTGGTATATAAAGCGAGCAAAACCCGAACTCGGCCACTACAACTTGGCGGCGGACGGTGACAGACATTCTACTCTGCCATCCCGCCCACCCCACAATAAAAGACTAGAACTATAGGGCTTAAGCTTCTCGGGGCCTTCTCTCATTATCCTCACGCATGTACGATTACCATTAGTGCATTAAAAAGTCCAAATATATACCATTCATCCGAGTCTGCGTAGTTCAATTACACGCATACAGGTAATGCACTGATATATACATACAGAGGATAGGTTTAACAATCACGCATCGCATAGCTTGCACAAGATCTTGCTCATGACAACCAATGTTGTGGGGGTGATGCACATGCAAAATATTGCACCTACACCAGGATTTGAACACACACTTTTAGGGAAAGTCTCCTAACCATTAATCTACCATGACCCCCTGATGCAATCATCCTATCCAAGCCTACATGTCTATGTGGCTCCTTGCCTGATATGTCAGTGCAGACTACTTACTACACTGACGACAATATCCATTTTGTAACTTTTGGTTTGCCTCTGTGGGGGATTAAACTGACGAGTTCTCTCACTGGGAGCAGGCGCCACCACCAGTCGGCCATCCTATCCCTGAGTGTGATGTTCTCCTCTTTTAGCACCCACATGAAATAGACACCACCCTATCCAGCTCACCTTGCATATATTTTCTGGTGCTGCCAGTGAGGATGCTTATTATGTCAGAACGGGTACTGACTTGTGACAGTGCGCACTCATGGCGACTTTATAGTGCTGCCCCACTGGGACACCAGGCCACCAGCACCATGACCTGATATCCCACTCAGTCACATTATCCTGACACTGAGCCAACCAGTTCTTGCCCTATCCTAATAATGCGGAGCGCCAGGCTAGGAAGGATTCGAACCTACAAACTCATGGGTTGGGATTTCCCGATCTTCCAAAACAGGAGACGGATGCTCTACTCATTCGGCCACCCTGTCTGGTCGGCCAAACTGGTAGAGCGCAGGCCTCGCATGCCAAAGATTAGGAGTTTGATTCCCGGTTGAGTCAAACGAATGACTTATAAAATTTATACCTGTTGCTTCTGAGCCTGGCGCTCGGCATTAATAGGATAGGGCAAGGATTGGTTAGCTCAGTGTCAGGATAATGTGACTGAGTGGGATATCGTGTCATGGTACCAGCAGCCTGATTTCCCAGTGGAGCACCACTATAAAGTCGCCATGAGTGCACACTGTCATAAGTCGATACCCATCCTCATATGACCTTAGATGTTGCAAGGATGTGAGATGCCAACAACCAACCAACTATTTGTAAGTACGGTGGGTGGTAGTTACTCCCGCAGCACTATATCCAGAATGTCTCTGTTTGAACACTTGAGTTGTCGAGGACAGTATACCAATCAGTACATCGCTCTCTTCTCTCCGGTTGCCTGACAGGGTCCACTTATGAATGATGGATGCTTCAAGGCACCCGCGGAACAAAAACATCGTTTGTGTCACGTGTGAAATGAAGCGTATCGTGGATCCTGTCTTACTAACAGGCCATTGACCATTTTAATTTGCGTGTGGGTGTCTTTCTTGCTGTTCTGACCAGACGGGATGGCCGAATGAGTTAGAGCGTCCGTCTCCCGTGCTGGTAGATCGTGGGGTCGTGGGTTCGAGTCCCGGTCGAGTCAAACCAATGACTTTAAAATTTATACTTGTCGCTTCCTAGCCAGGCGCTCGGCATTATTAGGATAGGGCAAGGACTGGTGTGCTCAGTGTCAGGATAATGTGACTGAGTGGGATACCAGGTCATGGTGCCGGCGGCCTGGTTTCCCAGTGGGACAGCACTATAAAGTCACCATGAGTGCGCACTGTCACAAGTCGGTACCCGTCATGATATGACCTTAGATGTTGCTAGGACGTAAAACAACAACAAACAAACAAACAACAATTCTTGCTGTTCTGCTGTTCTTGTTCTTGTTCGTCATGCTGTTCTCTTTCTTCTTGTTGTCCTTTGTGGTCTTCTTGCTCCTTTTGTTCCTCTTGTTATTCCTTTTCTTGTTGTTTCCTTTGTTTCTGTTTTTCTTTTTCTTCTTGTTCTTCTACATCATCATTATCATCATTATCAGGATGATCCCCATCTTCTCCTCATCGCCATTTATTTGTTCTTCTTGTTCTTGATCTTGTTCTTGATCTTGATCTTGTTCTTGATATGGTTCTTGATCTTGTTCTTGATCTTGTTCTTGATCTTGATCTTGATCTTGTTCTTGATCTTGTTCTTGATCTTGTTCTAGTTCTTGATCTAGTTCTTGATCTAGTTCTTGATCTTGTTCTTGATATGTTCTTGATCTTGTTCTTCATCTCATTCTTGATCTTGTGCTTGATCTCGTTCTTGATCTTGTTCTTGATCTCGTTCTTGATCTTGTTATTGATCTTGATATTATTCTTGTTGTTCATGTTGTCCTCGTTGTTCTTGTTGTTGTTCTTCCCTTTTTTCTTCTTGGTCATCTTATTATTCTTGTCCATTTTATTTTGCTCTTCTTGTTCTTCCCGTTCTTTTCTTTTTGTTCTTGTTCTTGTTCTTCCTGTTCTTTCTCATGTTCTTCCTTTTAGTATAATACAGTGGAACCGAATACACCTATTAAAAAATGCACCCACCGTGATGGTTCCATAATCGTTTTCCAAAACATTAATAAACAATTTAATTGCATAAACTAAAGCAGCCTTATCGTCCACAAAACACAGACTTTTCATGATTTGGCAATTCTGGATCGTGATCCTGTATGCAACGCTCTCCTAAATAACTCTCCAATTACAGTCTGTGGTTAAGCCATATACAGACCATTGAGAAGACTGTGCATGGAGTGTGAACAGTCTTTAGTCCAGTTGTTGTCTGTTGAAGGAACCACTTTTTCCATTTCCTCACCAGACGACAACAAGAGCGGAGAAATGTCGTCTGCTGTGATTCTTACAAAATAAGATAGAATTATGCCATAATATTGTGACTAAATCCAGCTTCATTGACTTCATTTAACGTCTATATTATAGTGTTTTTGAACCTTCATACAACATACCCGACATATTTTTGTTTGCTGTTACAATACTTGTGCGCAGTGCACACATTTCACAAACTGGCAGACGCCTTTGGCATCATGGCTTCAACAAGTACCAGCGGCGTTCGAGACAACTTCGAGGTGAGTCTTAATTTATGTGAAGGACTTCATAATTTGTGTCATTGTCTACTTCTAATTAAACTAATATCGTCTTGATATGTTGGCACGTCGGTTTTCAAATTATGGCTGGTTCTGGAGAGGTGTCTGCTCGTCGGCTTGGAATGAAGACGAGGGAACACTGTATCTTATTGAATGCATCTCTACCTTGACCACTACTGACCAATCCTGCTGTACTCTAAATCTGCGCACGTCTGTGGAGCGATAACTACTACGAGGTATAATACTTCCGGTCCGTACTGCCAATGTGGGAGATACTGTGTCCGGTCTGCCTTGCTACTGCAGGAGATACTACTTCCGGTCTGTACTGCTGCTGTGAGAGATACTGCTTCCAGTCTCTACAGCTACTGCGAGAGATACTGCTTCCAGGCTCTATTGTGGCTGCAGGAGATACTACTTCCGGTCTGTATTGGTAGTGCGGGAGATACTACTTCCGGTCTGTACTTCTACTATGATAGATACTGCTTCCGGTATTTACTGGTAGTGCGGGAGATACTGCTTCTGGTCTGTCCCGTTATTGCAGGCGTTGATGTTTCCAGTCTGTCCGGCTACTTTGGGAGATACTGCTTCGCGTCTGTACTGGTACTGTGGGATAATGTTTCTGGGCTGTACTGCTACTGTGAAATACTATTTCCGGTCTGTACTCTTACTGCGGAAGATACTACTTCCGGGCTATATTGCGACTGTGAGTGTTGCTGCTTCCGGTCTGTCCTGCTAATATGATAGATACTGCTTCTGGTATGTACTGGTAGTGCAGGAGATACTGTTTCCAGTCTGTCCTGCTATTGCGGGAAATACTGCTTCCGGTCTGTACTGCTACTGCAGGAGATACTGTTTCCGGTCTGTCCTGTTATTGCAGGAGATACTGTTTCCGGTTTGTCCTGCTACTGCAGGAGATACTGTTTCCGGTCTGTCCTGCTACTGCGGGAGATACTGCTTCCGGTCTCTCCTGCTACTGCAGGAGATACTGTTTCCGGCCTGTCCTGTTATTGCAGGAGATACTGTTTCCGGTCTGTCCTGCTACTGCAGGAGATACTGCTTCCGGTCTCTCCTGCTACTGCAGGAGATAGTGTTTCCTGTCTGTCCTGTTATTGCAGGAGATACTGTTTCCGCTTTGTCCTGCTACTGCAGGAGATACTGTTTCCGGTCTGTCCTGCTACTGCAGGAGATACTGCTTCCGGTCTGTCCTGTTATTGCAGGAGATACTGCTCCCGGTCTGTCCTGCTACTGCAGGAGATACTGCTTCCGGTCTGTCCTGTTATTGCAGGAGATACTGCTTCCGGTCTGTCCTGCTACTGCAGGAGATACTGCTTCCGGTCTGTCCTGTTATTGCAGGAGATACTGCTCCCGGTCTGTCCTGCTACTGCAGGAGATACTGCTTCCGATATGTACTGCTACTGTGGGATATACTGCTTCCGGTCTGTACTGCTACTGCAGGAGATACTGCTTCCGGTCTGTCCTGCTACTGCAGGAGATACTGCTTCCGGTCTGTCCTGTTATTGCAGGAGATACTGCTCCCGGTCTGTCCTGCTACTGCAGGAGATTCTGCTTCCGATATGTACTGCTACTGTGGGATATACTGCTTCCTATCTGTACTGCTACTGCAGGAGATACTGCTTCCGATCTGTCCTGCTACTGCAGGAGATACTGCTTCCGGTCTGTCCTGGTATTGCATGAGATACTGCTTCCGGTCTGTCCTGCTACTGCGGGAGATACTGCTTCTGGTCTGTCCTGGTATTGCAGGAGATACTGCTTCCGATATGTCCTGCTACTGTGGGAGATACTGCTTCCGGTCTGTCCTGGTATTGCAGGAGATACTGCTTCCGGTCTGTCCTGCTACTGCGGGAGATACTGCTTCCGGTCTGTCCTGGTATTGCAGGAGATACTGCTTTCGGTCTGTCCTGCTACTGCAGGAGATACTGCTTCCGGTCTGTACTGCTACTGCGGGAGATACTGCTTCCGGACTCTACTGCTACTACAGGAGATACTGCTTCGGGTTTGTACTGCTACTGCAGGAGATACTGCTTCCGGTCTGTACTGCTACTGTGGGAGATACTGCTTCCGGTCTGTACTGCTACTGTGGGAGATACTGCTTCCGGTCTGTACTGCTACTGCAGGAGATACTGCTTCCGGTCTGTACTGCTACTGCAGGAGATACTGCTTCCGGTCTGTACTGCTACTGTGGGAGATACTGCTTCCGGACTGTACTGCTACTGCAGGAGATACTGCTTCCGGTCTGTACTGCTACTGCAGGAGATACTGCTTCCGGACTGTACTGCTACTGCAGGAGATACTGCTTCCGGACTGTACTGCTACTGCAGGAGATACTGCTTCCGGACTGTACTGCTGCTGTGAATGTTGCTGCTTCCAGTTTGTCCTACTATTGCGAGAGGTACTGATTCTGGTATGTACTTCTACTGCAAGCGATACTACTTCCGGTCTGTACTGCTACTGCGGGAGATACTGCTTTCGGTCTATCATGATACTGCGGGAGATACTGCTTCTGGTCTGTTCTGATAGTGCGGGAGATACTGCTTCTGGTCTGTATTGCTATTAGTTGCCGTATAGATCCAATTTCCACTAGCTTCTGAGGGAGCCTTACAAATAGAAGTATGAATATCTTTGGAAGCCTTATGGGGTCAATTCATGAAACTGATTCAATATCCGGTGTATCCCGGAAATAAGCTTGTTTGTTTATTGGGGTTTGACATCCTGGCTATGGCGCACCTCCATGCCAGGACATAACACTACAACAACCAACCAACGGTGTAACTTCTACTAAGGTCTTAATGCACTGAGATGGTCTGTTGGATAGATAAAATTAAAAAAATTAATGAAACAAAAGGTTTGTTTGTTTGTTGTTGTTTTATGGCCTAGCAACATCTAAGGTCATATCAGGATGGGTACCGAATTGTGACAGTATGCACTCATGGCGATTTTATAGTGCTGCCCCACCGGGAAATAAGGCCACTGGCACCTTGACCCAATGTCCCACTCAGTCACCTTATCCTGACATCGAGCTAACCAGCCCTTGCCCTATCCTAATAATGCCGAACACCAGGCTAGGAAGTGACAAGTATAAATTTTTAAGTCATTGATTTGACTCAACTGGGAACCAAACTCGCAAACTCCCGATCTTCCGCACGGGAGGCCTGTGCTCTACCGATTCGGCCACCGCGCCCGGTCGAAACAAAAGGACACATTATTATGTCAATATTTGGCCAGTGATGGCGACTATCACGTTTTCATTAACCTCACCAAGGTTGTCAACAAGATGTCCCCCATAAGGCGTGAGCTGAATACTAAACAGCGCCAATTGTCTCCCACCTAATAGCTCACTTCCGAGATACCGACGGAGGTGTCCACACAGCCACTAGTCTGGTCCCTGGCCATAAGAGAGCGGGACGTAGCTCAGGCGGTCACCTGTGAAGGTGTCGGTCGTCCTATCAATCCTGCTCAGTGAACTCATTTGTAATTTGGGCTATTTTACATTCCAACCAGTGGTCCACAACTGGTTCATCAAAGCCAGGTGTCCTGTCTGGGAAAGTGCATATAAAAGACCCCCTTGCTGCTTATTTATTGGAAAGAGTAGCCTATCTGGTGGCAGTGGGTTTCCTCAAAAGAAATATGTCAGAATGACTATATGTTTGGCATCCAATAGCTGATGATCCGAAAATCAATGTTCTCTAGAGGCATCATTAAATAAAACAAGCTTTACTGGCCACCGGTAGAGACATGTGTAGTGTCATGTTAGTTAGCGTAGAACATTTCCTATCACAATTTCACTGTAAATACATACTACATGGTAGATGTAGATAGTTGGTTCATAGAGTTTTACGTCTTACCAACATCTAAGGTGATATCAGGATGGACATCGACTTGTGACAGTGCACCCTCAAGGGGACTTTATAGCCCCACAATTAAATTAATTGTTATAATCTACCTTACTTGAAGCAACTTCCATTTTAAATTACCAATTTTGGAGATATTTGAAGTGCAAACATTACATAAATTTATTTTGGCAAGCATGCCTAAACTCTGAGAGTGACACCATAGATTAAATTGAGTAAGTATCATCTTATACGCAGCAACACACGCGTAATAAGTGTACCACTACCAGTATCTAATTTAGATATATAGAACCCAATCTAGGTAATTGTTTTAGTTTAAAAAATGTGATGTTTCATTGGACTAGGGAGCTTTAACTTTTAAGTATTTGATCATGTGATTCAACTTGGCACGCAACTGGTTAGCTCAGTGTCAGGAGGCGGGGAGGCGGGGAGGCGAGGAGGCGGGGAGGCGGGGAGGCTGAGAGGCATGGAGGCCAGGAGGCAAGGAGGCTGGGAGGCGAGGAGGCGGGGAGGCAGGAGGCGGGGAGGCAGGAGGCGGGGAGGCGGATGGGGAGGCGGATGAGGAGGCGGATGGGGAGGCGGGGAGGCAAGCAAGGCAGGCAAGGCAGGCAAGGCAGGCAAGGCAGGCAAGGCAGGCAAGGCGGGGCAGGCGGGGCAGGCGGGGCAGGCGGGGCAGGCGGAGCAGGCGGGGAAGGCGGGGCAGGCAGGACAGGCGGCCAGGTAGGCAGGCGAACGGGCAGGCGGGGCAGGAGGCAGGCAGGCGGGGCAGGCGGGGCAGGCGGAGCAGGCAGGGAAGGCGGGGCAGGCAGGACAGGCGGGCAGGTAGGAAGGCGAACGGGCAGGCGGGGCAGGAGGCAGGCAGGTGGGGCAGGCGGCCGGGCGGCGGAGCGGGCGGGCGGGGAGGTGGGCGGGGAGCCTGGCGGAGAGGCGGGGCTCGTCGGATCCACACAACACGCCGGGTGAGTGAGTGAGTGGCCGGGCCGCCTGTTACCCGACCCCGCTCTTACGAGGCTTGTTATTTGGCAAAGACCACGAACCCGCTAAACATAGGTGCCGCCCTACTGAGTTTCCTTTCCCAGAGGTAGGCAGGCAAAAGTGATTTGAAAGTGGTGAGTTCGGGGAGTGGGTGGGAGTGGGGTGCGGGGGCGCTGTGTTCCCTCCCAACCCCACCCCATCCCACCCCTCCCCCACCCACCTCAACGTATTTAAACAGGTTGATAGTTGTGTAGGATGTTCGGTGTGTTGATGGTTTGAACGGGTACTGCCTTATGATGCTGCCCTTATTTGTTGAGGTTTTACGTCTTAGCAATATAAGAAGCAATATCATGACGGGTACCAACTTGTGACAGTGTGTGCTCATAGTGACTTCATAGTGTTGCCCCACCGGGAGACTGTCACCAGCACCATGGCCCGATATCAGACTCAGTCGCATTATCCTGATGCTGAGCTACCTTTCCCTATCTCAGTAATACTGAGTGCAAGACACCAGTATAAACTATAACTATAAGTCTTTAATTTGATTTAGGCAGGGATACAAAATACTTGTGGTTCATAATATGGTTGGTTGTTGGAGTTTTACGTCCTGGCAACATCTAAGGCCAACTCATGACGGGTACCGATTTGTGACAGTGCACACTCATGGTGACTTTATAGTATTACCCACTCGGAGAGCAGGCCACCAGCACCATGACCTGATATTCCACTCAGTCACATTATCCTGACACCGAGCCAACCAGTCCTTGTCCTATCCTAATTATGCTGAGCGCCTGGCTAGGAAACAACAAGTATCAATTTGGTAAGTTATTGGTTTGATTCGACCGGGAATTGAACTACCGACCTTCCATACAGGAAGCCTGTGCTCTACCGATTCGGCCACTTCATCTGGTGGTTCATAATATGAGACCAGGTGCCTGTTGAACTTGCCCGTGCGACTAAATATTAGTGCATCCTGACGGTGTGTTTTTAGTTATTCGAGTTTGGCAGCCACTGATGTGAACTCATATCCACATAATTCATCAGACGACATTTGATTCATGACAAGTCAAGCTAATAGACATATGTTCTCACATATAAAGCACATAAGTCTTCTCTATTCAGATTCCTGACCTTCGATGTGTTCAAGGTCAACTGTATATGTTATATATATTTTTAACATTTTCAGCGGTACAGTGAGTGAACGTACCGGCTGCTGAGTCGTGGAGCAGGTGGCGCCATGTGGGGAGGTCATGCGGTACCAATAGATGACCTAATAAGTAGAGGTGACCAGTCGATGACTTGGTGGCTGGGGAGTAGATGGATCTTCTGGCTTATTATACTCGTGTTATATATATGGATTTTCATTTAAGAAACTCAAAATTCCTAATTACTATTGACATCACGTTCTCCATAGTGATATCCATTGCAATGCATGCCAGTATTTCTGGTCCGATAATACCGATATTGGACTGACCAGTTCTATATCAGTTTTTGTTATAACGCATTATTTGTTAAAGTTGCATAGTTCAATGGTTTGAGCTACAACAGAATTCTTTTTAGATCACTGTTATTAGATTGATCGTCATAATCTACTTTCCTTTAGTTTGAAGTAACAGTTGATATGAATGGGACCAGACGGGATGGCCGAATGAGTTAGAGCATCCGTCTCCCATGTTGGTAGATCATGGGGTCATGGGTTCATACCCTGGTCGAGTCAAACCAATGACTTAAAAATTGATACTTGTCGCTTCCTAGCCAGGCGGCCGGCATTATTAGGATAGGGCAAGGTTGGTGCAGTGTCAGGATAATGTGACTGAGTGGGATATCAGGTCATGGTGCTGGTGGCCTGGTCTTCCAGTGGGGCAGCACTATAAAGTTGCCATGAGTGTGCACTGTCACAAGTCGGTACCCATCCTGATATGACCTTAGATGTTGCTAGGATGTAAAACAACAACAAACAAACAAGCAAATCATAATCTACTTTCATTTAAGCCCAAGTCACACCTACCCGGACGAGCCCCGGATAAAATCACTATTTTGGTCATTTTGGGGCTTGTCGTCACACCTACCCGGACGAGCCACGGTCTAGCCCCCAGTCTAGCCGGGCCACCCCCGGACTACCCGGTGTACCCACAGAGTAGTCACGGATCAGTCCTGGACTTGAAGTGGACTTGCTCTTGCTATATATATATACAAAAACGGGGCTCATCCTGGACTGATCCGTGGTAAACCGAGCTATCTGTGGTGATCCGTGGCTAATCCGTGCTCATCCAGCTTGTCCGGGTCTTATCTGGACAGTCCGGGAGTGATCCGTGGCTATGTTGGGGCGAGTCCGGGGCTGGTCCAGGTTAGACCGTGGCTAAAACATGGCTCATCCGGTTTGAAAAATACCTGGACTGCCCCGGACGGTACCCAGACTACCCCAGGAGCACCCCCGGACTACCCGGACCATCCCCGGATTACAGCCGGATGATGCCAGATGATGCCGGATCGAGCCCGGATTGCAATATTCCTCAGATCGCCCCGGATGTTTTAGACATTTTAAAACATCCGGGGATGACCCCCGGATGAGGCCGGACCAGCCAAGGATCACCAAGGATCACCAAGGACCAGCCACGGATGAGCCACGGATCACGCCGGATCGCCACGGACCTAGGCTTTAGTTTGAAGTAACTGTTGATATGACTGGCTAATTTTGGAGATATTGGACATGAAAACAGGCAAGGTTAATTTTGCCATGTACATGGACATTCTGACACCATCAGACCAGATGCTGTGACCGAATCGGTAAGAGCGCAGGCTTCACCTGCAGAAGGTCGGCGGTTCGATTCCCAACCGAGTCAAACCGAAGTTATGTATGTATGATCAAATCGGGTTTCTAAAAGTCGATGATTTCATCTAATTATGCAGCTTTAATTACCACGCATAATGCAATGTTGCAATGGTCCTGCAAGTCTGTCTCACATTAGCTGACAATCTGACTACATTCATATCGGTTGGAGATCGCAAATAAAGTTCCAGTAAAACATTCGGACTTGCGTCCCAGCTTCAGTCCTTCTTGTGGGCCCAGCGGAAAGTTTGTTTTATTTAACAACACCTCTAGAGCACATTGATTTTCATCATTGGCTATTGGACTTTAAAAAACACATGGCCATTCTGACATATTTCTTTGGAAGAAACCTGCCACTGCCACATAGGCTACTCTTTCTGATAAGCAGCAAGGGTTGTTTTATATGCACTTTCCAACAGACAGGACAGCACATACCACAGCCTTTTATGAACCAGTTGTGGACTGCTGGTTGGAATGGAAAATATCCCAAACACTAAATGGGTCCCCTGAGCAGAATCTATTGGATGACCCACACCATCACAGGTGGACACTACTGCCTAAGCTACGCCCCCTCCCCCACCCCACATGGGAACAGTGGAACTTGGAACGCCCATATTGATCTCAATGGCGTTTACTGATACCCCACCAACTGGATATTATATTTGATCTAAATGAGGTCAATCTCAACTCTGAATATACCATAAAAAAGACACCTAAATTATCAGGTTTCTAGGACCATGCTGGTTGACCCAGTTGTTGCCTTCACCCACAATGCACCACGGGGCTTGCGTTTGGCACACTTCCTGTTGGGTACTCGCATTGCCTCCTCACACATAGAACCAAATACAGGTGTTAACCTAGAAGGGGAACACTTCTGGCAAATAAACCCACATACCCCTCCGCCTCCCCCACTACCACCCCCCCAACCCAATACCCCACCTGACACCCACCTACTCACCCATACCCAATTGTCCAGGCAGAGCCTAGCCAGGCTAGGAGGCGAGGAAAAGGGCACAGTACACGGGTGAATACCAACCCTGTATAAAAACGGTCGAAAAAGCGGGTTAATGAAATGAGAGCCTAATTTCACAATCTAAGAAGCAACATTTATTCTTTGTAGATGTCTTCATATTTACCTGCTACCTTTGAGTTGAAAAATATAATAAAATAGCTAGTTTAATATGATTTAAAATTGAAATCGACGGCGTTCTATGGCCGCCATCTTGGATTTTTGTATTCTCTCCCATTTCACCAAATCTGTGGCAATATATGGAGCCATTTGATCATGGAACCACAGTTTCTACTTCATGTTCCATACTAAAGCTATTTTCGCCCGTATTTACAGTACTTTGTCGCTCACCTGTGTACTACAAGTACCGGGAGAATCTTTTATCTACTATACAAGCTGAACCTTCCCTCCCCACACTACAGACAATGCATATACAGTAAAACCTCTCTAACCGACCACCTTGCTGCTTATTGGAAAGAGTACCCTATGTGGCAGCAGCAGGTTTCCTACAAAGAAATATGTCAGAATGACCATATGTTTGAGGTTCAATAACTGATGATACGATAAAATCAATGCGCTCTAGAGGCATTGTTAAATAAAAACAAGCTTTAGTGACAGTAAGTTTGAGACTTATGATTCCAGGTGTATGAGTACAGTGCAATGCACTGACCTTCCAGGGTGAAATGCTACATACACCACTTAAGGCATGGGTAGGCTGATTGCAGCAGGGAGTCTATATAGTCTAATGGCTAGGATGATAGCCCCGGGCAGAACTTAGATAGTCTAAATGGTAAGGATACTATCCCCAGAATGGCAGAACTTAGATAGTCTAAATCGTAAGGATACTAGTCCCGGAATGGCAGAACTTAGATAGTCTAAATGGTTAGGATACTATCGCCAGATTGGCAGAACTTAGATAGTCTAAATGGTTAGGGTACTACCCCCAGAATTGTAGAACTTAGATAGACTAAATGGTGAGGATACAAGCCCTGGCATGGCAGAACTTAGATAGCCTAAATGGTTAGGATACTAGATCCAGAATGGCAGAACTTAGATAGACTAAATGGTTAGGATACTAGATCCAGAATGGCAGAACTTAGATAGTCTAAATGGTTAGGATACTAGTCCCAGAATGGCAGAACTTAGATAGACTACATGGTTAGGATACTGGCCCCAGAATGGCAGAACTTAGATAGTCTAAATGGTAAGGATACTATCCCAGAATGGCAGAACTTAGATAGTCTAAATGGTTAGGATACTAGCCCCAGAATGGCAGAACTTAGATAGCCTAAATGGTTAGCATACTAGCCCCAGAATGGCAGAACTTAGATAGTCTAAATGGTTGGGATACTAGCCCTAGAATGGCAGAACTTAGATAGCCTAAATGGTTAGGATACTAGCCCCAGAATGGCAGAACTTAGATAGCCTAAATGGTTAGGATACTAGCCCCAGAATGGCAGAACTTAGATAGTCTAAATGGTTAGGATACTAGATCCAGAATGGCAGAACTTAGATAGTCTAAATGGTTAGGACACTAGATCCAGAATGGCAGAACTTAGATAGTCTAACTGGTTAGGATACTGTCCCCAGAATGGCAGAACTTAGATAGTCTAAATGGTTAGGATACTAGCCCTGGCATGGCAGAACTTAGATAGTCTAAATGGTTATGATACTAGATCCAGAATGGCAGAACTTAGATAGTCTAAATGGTTAGGATACTAGATACAGAATGGCAGAACTTAGATAGTCTAAATGATTAGGATACTAGATCCAGAATGGCAGAACTTAGATAGTCTAAATGGTTAGGATACTAGTCCCAGAATGGCAGAACTTAGATAGACTACATGGTTAGGATACTAGCCCCAGAATGGCAGAACTTAGATAGTCTAAATGGTAAGGATACTTTCACAGAATGGCAGAACTTAGATAGTCTAAATGGTTAGGATACTAGCCCCAGAATGGCAGAACTTAGATAGCCTAAATGGTTAGGATACTAGCCCCAGAATGGCAGAACTTAGATAGTCTAAATGGTTGGGATTCTAGCCCTAGAATGGCAGAACTTAGATAGCCTAAATGGTTAGGATACTAGCCCCAGAATGGCAGAACTTAGATAGCCTAAATGGTTAGGATACTAGATCCAGAATGGCAGAACTTAGATAGTCTAAATGGTTAGGATACTAGATCCAGAATGGCAGAACTTAGATAGTCTAAATGGTTAGGACACTAGATCCAGAATGGCAGAACTTAGATAGTCTAACTGGTTAGGATACTGTACCCAGAATGGCAGAACTTAGATAGTCTAAATGGTTAGGATACTAGCCCTGGCATGGCAGAACTTAGATAGTCTAAATGGTTATGATACTAGATCCAGAATGGCAGAACTTAGATAGTCTAAATGGTTAGGATACTAGATACAGAATGGCAGAACTTAGATAGTCTAAATGGTTAGGATACTGTCCCCAGAATGGCAGAACTTAGATAGTCTAAATGGTTAGGATACTAGCCCCAGAATGTCAGAATTATGAGTTCGACTTCTGCCTTAGACCTGATATTCTTGTTTATTGTAACACTTCCCACAACACAAATATGCAGATTAGTTTCATGACTATGTTTTCACTATCCGATTAATGCACATTAAAATACACATTCAATTTAATTACTTTAAGGAGCATGCATACATTACATAACGCTTATGGGAGGGGGTGAATGATTGATTATAATAGTAATGATAGTAGTAATAATAATAACACTGACAATAGTAATAACAGTGACAGCAGTGACAGCAGTGACAGCAGTGACAGCAGTGACAATAATGACAGCAGTGACAGCAATGACCGTAGTGACAGCAATTACAGCAGTGGCAGCAGTGACAGCAGTGACATCAGTGACAGCAGTGATAGCAGTGACAGCAGTGGTAGCAGTGACAGCAGTGACAACAATGACAGCAGTGACAGCAATGACAGTATTGCCAACAGTACCAATAGTACCAACAGCAACAACATTAACAGCATTACAGTAACAACTGTAACAGCAGTAGAAGGAGTGACATAAGTAACAACAGTAACAATAGTAACAGCATTACAGTGACAACTGTAACATCAGTAATAGCAGTGACAACCGTAACAACAATAACAACAGTAATCTCCTTCCACTCCTCCTCTCCTCCCCTCCTTCCTTCCTACGCTCATTCTCTCTTCCCGTGTCCTCCCCTCCTCCCTTTCTTCTCTCTCCCCTCCCCCTTCTCCCCTCCTCCCCTTGCCATCCCCCTCCTCCCCTCCTCCTACTTTCGACATCCCATCCATTTCCTCCTCTCCTCTCCTCTCGATGCCATCCCCCTTCTCCGCTCCTCTCCTCCTCTCCTTCCTTCCCCCAATCCTCCTCCCCTCCTGCCCTGCTCCTCCTTCCCACCATCCTGTCCCTCTCCTCCCCTCCTCCTCCCTTCCTCCTCCTTCCGACCATCCCGTCCCTCTCCTCCCCTCTCTCCTCTCCATGCCATCCCCCCCCATCTCCCATCTCCTCCTCTCCTCCCCATGGCACCCCCTATCCCCCCTCTCCTCTTTTCCTCCCCATGCCATCCCCCTCCTCTCCTCTCCTCCCCTCCTCTCCTCCCCATGCCATTCCCTTCATTCTCTCCTCCCCTCCTCTCCTTCCCTTCTCTCCCGTTTCCCTCCTCCTCCCCTGCTCCCCTGGTCCTCCTTCCCGCCATCCCGTCCCTCTCCTCCCCACCTCCCCTCTCCTCCCCCATTCTCTCATCCTCTCCTTCCCTTCCAATTCCCCCTCTCTTCCCTTCCTCCCCATCCCCTACCCCTCTCCTCCTCCCCTCCCGACCCACTCGCCCTCTCCTCCCCGCCCCTCCCATGGTGTCCCGCCTCTCCTTGAACCCAGCAGCCCGGAGGCTTGGATCTCGGGGAACAGTGAGAGTGCCAAACACGCGGGTGTTCCGGTCGGCATGTGGGTGGGTGTGGGCGGAGAGGGAGGAGGAGGTTCCTGGAGGTGGGAGGCGGGAGGGGGGTGTTGGACGCAGGAGGTGAGAGTCTGTGTAGGTGTGCTTGCCGTGTGTGTGTGAGGGGGGACGTGGGTGGGTATGCGTGTGTATGGGGCGTTTGGTGTGGGTGTTTGGTGTGGAAGTAGATGGGAGTTAGTGTGTGGATATTGGAGTGGATGCTGCAGTGGATGTTGGTGTGTGCAGGTATTGTTGTGGGTGTATGAATAGCTAAGAGGTCGTGTGGATGTGTTTTCATGTGTGTAGGTATTATTGTGAGTGTGTGGGTAGGTCTGAGTTAGGTTAGTGTGTAGGCATTGTTGTGGATGTGTGAGTTAGTGTGTAGGCATTGTTGTGGGTGAATGAATAGGTGTGAGTTGGTGTGTAGGCATTGTTGTGGGTGAGTGAGTAGGTGTGTAGGCATTTTTGTGGGTGTGTAAGTTGGTGTGAGTTGGTGTGGCTGAGTGAGTAGGTGTGAGTCGGTGTGTAGGCATTGTTGTGGGTGTGTGAGTTGGTTGTGTAGGTATTGTTGTGGGCATGTGAGTTGAAGGTGTGTGCATTGGTGTGAGTTGGTGTGGGCGAGCGAGTAGGTGTGTAGGCAATGTCGTGGGTGTGTGCATTGGTGTGAGTTGGTGTGGGTGAGTGAGTAGGTGTGTAGGCATTGTTGTGGGTGTGTGAGTTGGTTGTGTAGGTATTGTTTTGGGTGAGTGAGTTGGTGAGTTGGTGTGTAGGCATTGTTGTGGGTGAGTGAGTTGGTGTGAGTTGGTGTGTAGACATTGTTGTGGGTGTGTGAGTTGGTTGTGTAGGCATTGTTGTGGGTGAGTGAGTTGGTGTGAATTGGTGTATAGGCATTGTTGTGGGTGTGTGAGTTGGTTGTGTCGGCATTGTTGTGGGCATGTGAGTTGGTGTGAGTTGGTGTGTGAGAGTTAGTGTGTGAGGAGACTGGACTGAATGAAGTTCTTGTGTAGCTTGTGCCGGCCCAGCTACTACAGCGAAAGGGAGGGGAGGGTGTGTGAATGAAGGTGTAGGGGGAGTTGTGTAAGTGTGTGGAGGGGAGGGTGTGTGTTGAAGGATGTAGAAGTGTGTGTGGGAGCGTGGGGGTGGGGTGGAGGTGCGGGTTTGGCAGTCACAGGGAGAGCCGTTATGAGCATAAAATTACAAAACACAATTCTCAAAACACGAAAGTGGTGATATGCACAACTTTTATTTTAAAGTCGCATAGTCTGATAGTTTTGAGTTTCTCTCATTTTCTGAGATATACATATTGGGTTGATTGTTTCATCTACCTTAGCTTAGTTTGAAATAACTTTACTTCAAAATGACTAATTTTGGAGATATTTGAAGTGTAGACATACAACATTAATTTCGGCATGTTAATCAAAACTGTGACTCCCCATAGGCTTCAGCAGTAACAGGTTATACTAAATTGACTTGGTATTCCCTTCCCTGTAGCATCAAATACTTACCAAGTACACCAGTATTAAGCCAATAATTAAACTCACTTTACACCTACAGCCACAGGCGTTCTGATGACCAAACTTGGCATGGTTCTGGCCATACATTTATTTCTACTGTAGATTGCAGTGAAATTAACCTAGCAAATATTTTACGTGAGATAAAATACCACTTCCTGTATCCTGATTTATGTGTATTCACCACTTCACCACCTCCTACCATATTCCGCCATGTAAGCTCTAGCTGTGACCTGGAATGCTGAGCCACAGCTGCAGTCCTTACTGAGGGACCAGCGAAACTCGGAATACCCATATTCAGCCCCCGTACGGTTGATATTGAGGATTTGCGTCAAACGATTAGCACCACGTGACCAGTGCCTCGTCGGCCATCATGGTTGGATAGAAAGTATAGCATAACACTGCTGATGGGGTGGGGGGCGTTAATATCGCCAGGAATTTTGGTTTAATTTGACTGAAATTCACTTTTTGAGTAAGCTATTCTCATAAATAACATTATTTCAACCCCCGATTGAATATTCATGGTTATAAATAACAGAATTAGATCATAGCAGTGAATAGATTTGTGCATTTTGCTTTGCTTACATTCGACAATATCGCCGCCGATGCGGCAGCGGTGTTAATATCGCTTCGATTTTGGATTTAATTTGACCAACTTTCACTTTTTGAGCAAGCTATTCTCATAAATGACATTATTTCAACCCCCAATTGAATATTCATGGTTCTAAATAACAGAATTAGATCGTAGCAGTGAATAGATTTGTGCTTTTTGCTTTGCTTACATTCGACAATATCGCCGCCGATGCTGCAGCGGCGTTAATATCGCTTCGATTTTGGGTTTAATTTGACCAACTTTCACTGTTTGAGCAAGCTATTCTCATAAATGACATTATTTCAACCCCCAATTGAATATTCATGGTTCTAAATAACAGAATTAGATCATAGCAG
Source organism: Branchipolynoe longqiensis (assembly GCA_030323885.1). Classification (NCBI taxonomy): domain Eukaryota; kingdom Metazoa; phylum Annelida; class Polychaeta; order Phyllodocida; family Polynoidae; genus Branchipolynoe; species Branchipolynoe longqiensis. The sequence continues at coordinate 69,555,983 of CM059190.1, read as the reverse complement.
TGAATAGATTTGTGCTTTTTGTTTTGTTTACATACACTTGATAGTAGAACGAACCGCTTCTAACCAACCACGATGCAGGAGTAGTGTGATGCCTACGTCACACGTAAATCCTCAATACGATACAACTATGTCAAATGATGGGATGGACAGAGGGGATAGCCGGATGAGTTGAACATTCAATTCCCATGTGGCTGATCATTGGATTCGAAACCCCGGGCTGAATCAAACCAATGACTCAAAAATTGATACTTTTCGCTACCTAGCCTGGCTCTCGGCATTTCTAAGATAGGCCAACAGGAAATGGAATGCTAAAGACCAATTGTCTGCGCTTGAAATTTCCCCTACTTAAATTTCCCTATCTTAATCAATGAATGTAATAAGAAATGATTTAAAAAAATCCATATTATATCAACATCAGTCTTGAGCTTGACTCAGGTGCCATCCTCGTACGTGGTATCTTAATTAACCACTGTAATAAGATGTCTTTTGGTATAAATCCACATTATATCAACATCAGCTTTGAGCTTGTTCCCGGTGTTAAAGGAAATCGCAAACCCTGTAAATCGCAAACCCCCACTTGTGATTTCCTAGGAAATTGCAAACCCCCATACCATATATGGGCATGGGGGGTTTGCGATTTCCTAGGAAATCACATATCCCCCCTGGACATTGCAAACCCCCCATGTTTGGCAATCTTATGGCCCTGTCACATTACGACGTATCTTGAATACTTGTTCTCATTTTCTTCATTTGAAAAGTATGAAATTTAGGAGCTTATGTATGTGCAAAGTGACTGATAGTTTTGTAGGGAATTGGATATTTGTTAGTTCAAAGTGTTTAAAGAAGTTGTGCTAGCTTTTCTTAATGTTGTAGTTTAGTATCTTTGACAAAAATTGATCTGGTCCCTTATCCTTCTTGTGAGTGATCAATAGCAGTGAAAAAGGCCTTTACTGCGACAGCATGACATCAAAACTAATCAATTAATCCATCTTGATCCTCCTTGAATCCATTTTATCCCCCAGATCTGGTAGAAGTTCAAAATCAAACATAGGCCTATAGCTGCCATGCTTGTGGTGATGAATGCTACAAAGCATGGGGGGGGTTGCAATTTCCAGGGGGGGGTTGTGATTTCCTAGTAAATCGCAAACCCCGGGATGTGCAATTTCCAGGGATTTGCAATTTACTGCCACACCGGTTCCACCTGGTTCTGGTATCAACAATTAGAATCTCGAGCGGCTTGCCATAGACTCATAGTCATAGAGGCAGACCATGAGGAGGCTGGGGTTGGGGGCTGGGGCGCTCTCTGCGGGAGTGGGGTAAGGCTATAGGTATGGATGTGGGTGGGGGTGGGGGTGGAGTAGGATGGAGGGATCCACAGAGGCGGACCAGTGTGGATGGATAAATGCCTATGGAAGCAAAGCAGGCGAAGAGGTCCCGGCCAGGTGCCGACCGTGGCAGGGTCGCAAAGGGGAACGCCAACCAGATCAGGACAGGTTAGCCAGCACCCTGGCACTGTGTGTGCATATGTGATGTATAACGCATTATACGAGTATAAAGGTGCAGAAGGCAATTAATTCGTTCATGATGATACTGATTATTCTATGTCATGCCTCCTCGACCTAACAGATTTGACCGGTAGCACCGCCATCACTGGGTAACATAGACCCTAATTGGATTTGGACGCTACCTGCTGTCAGTCACACAGGATAATTTTTACTTATACATTTTTTCTTTTATATATGAAGAGTTCAGGCACGAAACCCTATAAACGCCAATCCAAAAAGTTAAGTAAAATAACAGAATTTTACATGAAGGTGATTTTAATTCTCACTACTTCCACTTTTCTTGTGATGAAATGGTTATGGTACAATGAACAAAAATATAAAAATATAAAATATGAACCTTTTGAAGGTTTGATTCCAATGCTTAGCTCAATTTTTGGATTGGCATTTACTGGCCACTCATATATATGTATGTTATAGATATCGTATTATGCGAGTATGAATATACAGAAGGTAATCTATCGTTATCTATGCCGTTCTATATCAACTTCTACCAAACTGTACTGGTGGCGCCACCATCCACACACCTCTTCCCTTCCCCGCAGCGTTAGATATGTGTCAGTCGCAGCAGAGGAATTCTTTTCTTTTAGGTAAAAGATTTGAACCTTTTGCCAGAGATTATAACTTCTCATCCCACTAGATTCCTGTTTACTTGTCTTTGAAATGTAAGACACATTTATAGATATATACATATATATATATATATATATATATATATATGCTATATAATTTATTATGTGGATATAAATAACGGCAGCCCCTTAAATGTTTCTCTGTAACCATCTTATCTTCCATGTTATTTGCTGCAGAGCTGGCATTCTCTACTCCCCCGCCTCCTATACCGTGAGCCAACTGTCACTCTGCTCACTTTCAAACGAAGAGTTCAGGCGCAAAACCCTGTAAACACCAATCCGAATATTGAGATAAACATTGGAGTCAAAACTTCAAAAGGTTACTTTTTAATAGTCCTATTTTTTGTTCATTGCTCCATAGCTATTTCTTCACAACCAAAGCGGAATTAGTGAGAATTAAAATTAGATTCAGGTAAATTAAAAAAAATGTAATTCAATTTTTGGATTGGCGTTTATGGGGATTTGTGACTGAATATGTGTATACATATATACATTTTTTCATAGGTACATATATACATATATATGTATATACATTTATACATATGTACATACATATACACACAATAATTCACATATATACACACATATGGCGGATTGGTATAATAATATAAATATAGCATACAGCCTAACATGGGATAGTGAGAGATATCTCAGTAATATATGCTTGCTGCTGCCACCTGCCGAGATTATGTGAGCATCTTCATGACTCACAACCATACAGATTCGGTAGGAGCGTACACTTCCCGTGTGGAAGGTCGGGAGTTTGAATCCCAGCTGAGTCAAACCAATCATTTTCAAAATTAATACTTGTCACTACCTGGTATGGTGTTCGGCATAAAAAGCATAGGTCATGGACTGGTCTGCTTAGTATCAGATTAATGTGCCAGAGTGGGAGATGAGGTCATAGTTGTAGTATACAGGTAACAAGCGGGACCCAGCGGAGGGGGTCATGTGACAGTGTTAACGTGGTGAAGTGCGAACTGAATAAACGTCACTAAGCATTCAGACTTCAAGTCGTTCGTGTCTATTCATACACTACATGGTGTCAGATGTGGTAGAACATACAAAGGCATGGCATTATCGGGATTGAAGCCGCCAGCCCCACTAAGCCTGAAAGGGAACCTGGCCCTAAATTGGCGAGTTTGGCATGGAGCGTATGAGTTTTTCGCAGGTGCCACCGGACTTTCAAGCAAAAGTGAGAAAGTGCAATGTTGCGCCTTTTTGCACATAGCCGGTTTGGAAGCGCAAAAGCTTTTCCACGTCATGAATATGGAAAGTGACGAACATGAGAAAATAAGCACAGTGACAGCCGCATTTCGGGAATACTGCCATGGAAAGTCGAACCGCACCATTGTCCGATATAAGTTTAATAGTCATAACCAAACCACTGAAGACATGGAAACTTATATACGGGAGTTACAGTATCGTGTGGAATTGTGTGATTATGGTGCAGCAGAGGAGTCTATCCTCTGTGCTAGACTGGTATGTGGAATCAAAGACAATAGAATACGAGACAAGCTACTGCAGACGGCAAACCTCGAGTTAGACAAATGTTTAGAAATATGCAGGCTCAGTGAGCACAGTTCTGACCAGCTGGCGGGCAATAGCATTAACTCCGACGATACTGAAGTGCATGCTGTCAACTGGTATGACAGGCGAGAAACACGCCCTCCATTTCACCAACCCGTCCGAACTGGGGGTGACAATAGGCGGGGTGGCAATCAGAGCAGGCGAGGCGGGACCAACAGAGACGCCCCCAACCGCTCTAATTACACCAGGTGCGGATATTCGCACGCACGGGACAATTGCCCAGGCCGAGACAAGGAATGTCTTGCATGCCGCCGAATTGGGCATTTTGCGAGAGTCTGCAGAGGGAGAGGCAGCAAACCCCAATAAATGCACTGGACGTAGACGAAGAAGGAACCCCATCAGCGTGGCTAGAGGATGGTACAGACGACGAGGAACAAGACCTGTTTGTGGGAGCCATAGGAAAGACCTTGTGGTATGAGACTGTGCGTATATGTGATCAAATAATACAATTCAAGCTGGACAGTGGCTCGGAGGCAAACATAATACCCGAGAAAGTTTTCATGGCTCTACCTAACATGGTCCTACAGAAACCACAATGCAGACTGATCACGTACTCGGGGGAGCGGATACGCCCCCGTGGAGAGGTTACGATCAAGATCCGAGGGAAGCCAATCGTATTCCAAGTCATCGACAGCGGTTGCGCCATACTAGGAAAGGACGCGTGCGTCAGCCTGAACCTTCTCAACCGGGGGCTGGCGTTGGATGCAGACAAAAGAACGGACTCCGACAGAGTGCAGCCTCCAGTCGATGCAGAAGCTAAATCCCTGGTAGATAAGTACCATAACGTATTTACAGGTCTAGGGTGTATTAAAGTAGACGCCACCATCCATGTTGATAACAATGTTCCTCCAGTGATCGATCCCCCAAGGTGCATTCCACACGCCATCAGTGATGCTGTGAGGAATGAATTGGACAGAATGGTTAAAATAGGGATAATCGTTGAGCAGCTAAACCCAACACCTTGGGTAAATTCTATCACAATCGTGCAGAAACCCAATAAATTACGTGTGTGTTTGGACCCAACAAAGTTGAATAAGGCCATTTTGCGGGGCCCGTACCCAATTAAGACAGTCAAACAAGTATTGGCTAACACAGCGGGTGTGAAGTTCTTTTCTGTGCTAGATGCCCAAAGCGGATACTGGCAGATAGTCTTGGATAAACCTAGTTCATTGCTGTGCACGTTCAACACGCCCTGGGGGTGATATAGATATACCCAGCTACCATTCGGTATAAAGACAGCCGGGGATATTTTTATCCAAGAGATGGAGAACATTTTGAAGGGCCTCCCGGGCATGGATGTGGTTGCTGATGATATCTTAATTTATGGCAGTACCATACACGAGCATAGCAAAAGGTTAGAATCTGTCCTGAGACGCGCAGAGCAAGTTGGTCTAAAGTTGAACCCAGATAAGTCAAAATTATGCAGGTCAGAAGTAGAGTACGTCAGACACCTATTAACTGGGGAAGGCGTCAAACCCAACCCCGATAGGATCCAGGTGATCACCGAAATGCCCACACCTACCGACAAGGCAAGCGTACAGCGGTTTTGGGGAATGGTGGGCTATGTCCATAAATTCATTCTGAATTTATTGGATATTGCTAAGCCGTTGCGACTATTGCTGTCGAAAGAAATCACTTGGCACTGGAATGTAGAACAGAATAATGCATTTATTAAGTTAAAGAAGCTCCTAGTAGCAGCCCCGGTTCTAAAATACTATGAAGTAAAAAAGCCATTGAAAATGCAAGTAGACGCTTCAATGACCGGGCTTGGTGCTGCGCTGTTTCAGGACAACCTACCAGTTAGTATAGCTTCAAAAGCACTGAGTAAATGTCAAGGAAATTATGCAGTTATTGAGAGGGAAATGCTCGCGATCTGTTTCGGCTGTGCAAAATTTCATAATTACATATTCGGCAAGCAAGTCACAGTCGAGACAGATCATAAACCTCTCGTGAATATCATGTCGAAACCTGTACACACATTAACAGCGAGACTTCAGAGAATGAGATTACGATTACAGAATTATGATCTACAACTAGAATATGTAAAGGGCATTAATATGTTTTTTGCCGATGCTCTATCGAGAGCACCCACCACAGAGAACAAGCCAATAGACTTATATGACGACGATATGTCTATTGCAGTGTTAGACTACAGCGGTGATGATATAGCGCAAATTGCTGAAGCGACAGCACGAGATCAGACACTGCAGCAGCTCATCGAGTACATCCACGACGGATGGCCTGTCCAAGATAGCAAAATACCCCGTAATGTAAAACCATACCACACATAAAGGGATGAGTTAACAGTACAAGAAAGCGTTGTATTGAAGCAGAACAGAATAGTAATCCCAGAAATGTTGCAGAAGCAAATGTTGAACAAGTTGCACAGCGCACACTTAGGCATCATTAAAAGTAAGCAATTAGCATGCGACAGTGTATTCTGGCCGGGTATAGACAGCCAGTTACAGGACAAGATCGCTAGGTGTCAGGTATGCCAATCAGTGAGGGCACGCCACACAAAGAGCCACTAATCAGTCATGACATTCCGGACATTCCGTTCTACAAGGCCGGTGTAGACCTTTTTCAATGCAACAGTATGAACTACCTATTGGTAGTAGATTATTATTCGAAATATCCGGAGGTAGTAGAATTACCTGATACAGCTAGCAAGGGTATCATTGACAATATGAAGCAAATATTCGCACGACATGGTATACCTAGAGTTGTCGTATCCGACAATGGTCCACAGTTTTCAAGTGACGAGTATCGGAATTTTGCTGGAAATTACCAGTTCACTCCCAAATTTTCAAGCCCATTATATCCCAGAAGTAACGGTCAAGCAGAAAGGTCCATACAAACCATCAAATCGATGTTAAAAAAGTCAATAATGGACATGTCAGATTTCAGCCTAGCACTGTTAGATTACAGAAATACGACAATGCAGGATTTAGAAGCTTCACCCGCACAGCTGCTTATGAGCAGAAAGTTGAGAAGCAGGATACTGACCATACCAAATTTATTAAAAGCTAGAGCATTAACATCGCGCAAGACAGAAATACTGCACAGACAAGAAAAACAGAAAGCCTATCATGACATTCGCGCAAATATCACATGCAAAATTAAAAGTTGGCGAACGCATACGGTACCTAAATAAAAAAAACGAATGGAAGGAGGGCACGATCACATACAAAAATGAACAACACGGGCGAGACTACTTTATTCGAAACAGCGAAGACAAAACAATAAGAAGAAACCGCACACTTATTATATGCGCACCTAAAACAAGCACTATCAGAACAGCAAGCCACAAGAACAAAGGGGGGATCGTACCAACACCTCAAACAGCCAGTGGCGCGAAACACGGGTCACAAAACCCAGAGGGGGAGAACAATCAAACCGGTAGACCGTTTAGGGTACTAGGCCAAATTACGGGTGTCTGTCCAGGCACGGGTAACCGGGGATTATAATGTATGCCAATGTACGAAAGTCGGCGTGGTATTGTCGTATGTAACACGCATGACGAGTATATCGATAACCGTTGGAGTCATTGTTACAGGAGTACCAAGCGTGTAGCGACGCCTGACTGCACATGTCATAAAATCACGGGGCATGGTAGAAAGGTCAGAAGGTGGCAGCGCTCAAAGGGTTGCCGTTCCAAGGGTGACCCGAAACACAGTGACCCGAAACACATTGACCCGAAACACATTGATTATGTGACATCGCTGGTTAATTATCGGCATTTGCAACTTTTGAAACTAATGACTTTGAAATTTTATTTTTTTTTAAATAAAAAAATTAAAATGTTTATCAATTCGAGCAGAGATAAATTAATGCCTTGACACCAGCCCGTGATTCTATATAGAAACAAATGAATCTATCGAGCCGGACCGGCGATGTATGTAAACCAAGAAAATTGTGGCAAGTCATTTCAACTTGTTAAATTGAGGAAAGGAGATGTAGTATACAGGTAACAAGCGGGACCCAGCGGAGGGGGTCACATGACGGTGTTAACGTGGTGAAGTGCGAACTGAATAAACGTCACTAAGCATTCAGACTTCAAGTCGTTCGTGTCTATTCATACACTACAATAGTGTCCTCCGCTCGGTCTTCCAGTGGGACAGCACTATAAAGTCGCCATGAGTGTTCATTGTCAAACTTCGGTTCTTGTCCTTATATGACCTTAGATGTTGCCAGGACATAAAACCACAACAAACAAGCCAGTATATTATAAATTCTAATACAAGAACTGGTGGTGGTTGTGTTCTACTTTATATCCATATAATGGATTATAGAGCACACATATATATATATATATATATATATATATATATATATATATATATATATATGTGAAGTGGGCGAGACTACTCGGCCAATGGAAATGCAGGCTGGGCTGATTAGCTCGCATTCTGAAATGTGGGCTACTCACCAGGCTCGCATTTGCCACCATTTGCGGGGCCGGGTTCCCTGCTGTAACGCGTCGCTAGGAGATGTCAATTGTGACTCTCCTAGCAACGGTGGAAGGTCGAGCGCTCGGGCTCCGACCCATCGGACGTGTTTATGCACGCTCTGATGCTTTAGACAAGATTTAGACTTTTATTGTCGATTAACCGCTATGGATAACCTGACATTTGATTGCTTTATATGTAATTAAGAGCCTTATGCCTGATAGGCCTTATGCAACCGATTAACCCATCTGCGGGGAGATAATAACAGACATATTAACAGAATTAACGTAGTGCTATTTGGCGGAAAATAAGACATTAACTTAGGCTGATTATCAGTGACAGTAGCAGAGACACAGGGAGCGTCTGCTTAGTTCTGGATTAATTCGAATATAATAATACACACCGAATGGCGGGGAGGGTAGCCAGTGAGTTGAAATAATAAGTAATTGCTTTGATATAATAAATGCGGGGAGGGACAAGGAACCGTATTTATATGATACTCTGGCTGTCCGCCCTTAGCCCGGGAATGACAACGATGGCAACGGTCTACCTGCAGATGGGACGAGGGGCGGCGGCGGCCCGCGGCAGGCCTCGGAAATTCACATGGAAATAATTACATAAATTAACACGTAGGCTCGCCTTAGGCGGGGGCGGAATAGCCCAACGGTCAAACTGATGCCGTGACCATATATATATATATATATATATACATATCTACATAATATATATATATATGTGTGTGCTCTATAAATATATGGGGTTTGAGGTACAAGGAGCTCAACGTGTGCATAGTTGAAATCGAATCGCATTCCAAAGATGCTAGATACTCGAACCCGATATTTGGGTGATACAAGTATTCCATAAATTACATTAGTTCTCAAACCTTAGGGGGTCATCCAAAGTTTTCAACATTTTCCCGGTCATACAAAGCGGAAGACTGTTTCAACCCCCCCCCCCCACCTCCCCGAAAGTAGTACACATCAACATTTAAATACAGAACATAAAATTTGCCGCAAAAATATCAACATTTTATTGAGCGATAAAAGTTGTACTTGACTCACACTCCCCCCCCCCCCCCATCCTCCCCTGCCATACACTTTGTATGACTGAAAATGTTTTTTTTTTAACTTTGGATGAACCCCTTGAACCACATTGAGTAGTAGAAAGTGAAAATTTAATTATTTAAAGTTGCATAGTCCGATGGTTTTGAGTTTCTGTCATTTCTCTGAGATAATTATATTGAATTGATTGTTATGCTCTACCTTACTTTAGTTTGAAATAACTTTGATTTTAAATGGCTAAACTTTTGAGATATTTGAAATGCAAACAGGTTCTCTTCAATTGCCTCGATATTTCCTTCTGAGTTCTATTTGCCAACACATGGTTAATAAGTGCATCCGTATCTAAGTTAGATATGTAGGATTAAATCTAGATAAGGGTTTCAGTCTTGAAAAGTCGATGCTTCATCGGACTATGCAGGTTTAGACAAACAGAGTACAGAAATACCCAGCATGCACTGGTAGCGGGCTGCCAAGTGGGATATCAGTTGTATCGGGTTGGAGTTATTTTTGCTCGGGTTGCCTCCCACAGCGTGAGTACAATGCCGCCACTGGCAGTGTGTGTGAGTGAGTGTGCGCGAGTGTGTATGAGTGTGAGTGAGTGTGAGTGAGTGTGTGTGAGTGTGTGTGAGTGTGTGTGAGTGTGTGTGAGTGTGTGTGTGAGTGTGTGTGATTGTGTGTGTGGGTATGTGTGTGAGTGTGCGTGAGTGTGTGTGAGTCTGTGTTAGTGTGTGAATGTGTGAGAGTGAGTGTGAGTGTGTGTGAGTGAGTGTGTGTGAGGGTGTGTGAGAGTATGTGTGAGTGTGTGTGAGTGCGACTGTGTGTGGGTGTGTGTTGGTGTGTGTGAGTGTGTGTGAGTATGTGTGTGAGAGTGAGTGTGTGTGAGTGTGTGTGAGTGTGTGTGCATGTGTGTGAGAGTGTGTGTGTGAATGTGTGTGAGTGTGCGTGTGAGTGAGCGAGTGTGAGTATGTGTGAGTGTGTGAGTGTGTGTGACTGTGTGTGAGTGTGTGTGAGTGTGTGTTGGTGTGTGTGAGTGTGTGTGAGTATATGTGTGAGAGTGAGTGTGTGTGAGTGTGTGTGCGTGTGTATGAGAGTGTGAGTATGTGTGAGTGTGTGTGAGTGTGTCTGTGAGAGTATGTGTGAGCGTGTGTGGGGGTGATTTATAAGTGGAAACATGTACAATGAGTTGTGCAGGGGGGGTGGGGGCTGGGGGGCCCAACACAGTGCCTTCAGCAATAGGGAAGAAAGTGAAGAAGAACAAGAAAAAGACGGTCGGTCTCCCAATGTACGGGGTGAGGGTGGATGCGAAGGAGGGAGACGAAAAAGGTGCGCGAGAGGCAAGGACGGCCGGCAAGGAGGGTGGGAGGGTGGGTGGGAGGGAAGGCTAGAGAGGAGGAGAGTGAGTGGGAGCACATCGGCGAGCTACTCACAACGTGCCCAGCAGTAGGGAGGTGAAGGCGGGGTTGGCTTTCGCAGAGTGAGGAGGACCCCCGGCCCAGTGCCTGCTCCCAGACGGGCGGCCGAATCACGGAGACCAAAAAAAGGAAAGTTTGTTTGAGTTAACGCCGGCTCTGGAGCACATTGATTTTTATCATCGGCTATTGGACGTCAAACATATGGTCATTCTGACATATTTCTTTGGAGGAAACCCACTGGCTATTCTCTCCGATAAGCAGTGAGGGGTCTTTTATATGCACTTTAACCACAGACAGGACAGCACATATCACAGCCTTTGATGAACCAGTTGAACCACGGAGACTGGTTACAAGGCAGCTTTTTCGCCCCCTTTTTTTAAAAGCGTGGATATGGAAAGGAAGTACGTTACAAAGCTGTTCTTTGGAGGAGTGTCATTGAACCAACAGCTGAAGGAGACTCTTTGGATGTGTTTGTTGGGGTTTTACACGCTTGCAACATCTAAGGTTATATTGTAATATAGGACGGTTACTTTCTGGCTTGTGACAGCGCACACTGATGGTAGATTTATAATTATAGTGCTGCCCTCTGTCCACTGGGAGACAGGGCTGCTGGAACCATGATCCGATATCTCACTCTGTCACATTATCCAGATATGGAGTTAACCAGCCCTTTGTTGAACTATCCTATTAATGCCCGAGCGTTGGTTAAAACTGCATAGTCCGATGAAGCATCAAGTTTTCAAAATCAAAACAATTATCTAGATTTGATTCTACATATCTAACTTAGATACTGATGCACTTATTAAGTATTTATTGCCACATAGAAGGGAACACTGAGTCAATTTAATAGAACCTGTTACTGCAGAAGCCTATGGTATCAGAGTTTTGGCGTGCTTGCCAAAATTATTTTCACATGTTTGAATTTGAAATATCTCAAAAGGTAGCCATTTCAATTAAAAGTTACTTCAAACTAAAGTAAGGTAGATTATAATGATCAATTTAATATATTTATCTCAGAAAAATGTCAGAAGCTCAAAACCATCGGATTATGCAACTTTAAGGTAGCGACCAGTATCAACATTGTGTAAGTCATTAAAGCTGCATAGTCCGATGAAAACATAACATTTTCAAAACCAAAAGAATTATCTAGATTTGATTCTACATATCTAACTTAGATAATGGTGTATTTATTAAACATGTGTCGCTACATAGAAGGGAAGATCGAGTCAATTTAATAGAACTTCTTACTGTAGAAGCCTATGGTGTCAGAGAGTTTTGGCATGTTTGCCAAAAGTAATTTTGCATGCGTACACTTCAAATATCTAAAAAATTAGCCATTTAAAATAAACGTTCGCTTCAAATTAAAGTAAGGTAGATTATAGCGATCAACCTAATATATTTATCTCAGAAAATATCAGAAACTCAAAACCATCGGACTATGCAACTTTAATTGGTTTGATTCAGTCGGTCGGGATTTAAAACCCACGAATGCCCCCCTCACCCCCCCCCCCCCCCCCCCCCGCACACACATACACCACCCGGGAACCCAGCCAGCGCTGCGGAAACTAGCCAGCGCTATTACCGATTCAGCAGACGAGCCTTGCCACATGCTGGATGCTTGCAACGTGTTGCCTGTCACGTGGACCCATGTCACGTGGATCCCTGCCACGTGGTGATTGCTTGCCACCTGGATCCAGGATCGCTGCCACAGAGTTTGGGAGCAAATGTGAATTTTGTCGGGAATGTGAGGTAATGCATGAAAGTAGGTTATTGGAACGCCAGCTGCCAGACGGTTGCTGCTGCATGTCACGTGGTGCATGCCACACGGTGCTTCTTGCTACACGGATCCATGCCACATGGTTTGTGGAACCGGGGAGAGTTGGTGATCTGACTGAATCTTGATACACTGCAAGTTTCTCTTCCATGCGCCAGTGATTCGTGATATATTAGAAATGTGATAAGCCATGGCACCATTTTATTGTTATCTTTACAGGAAGTATTGTTTACGCTAATATTGTCATAGCAATTGAATGTCATGAGGCCTGGTATATGTATACACTCATTCGTGTGAAAACAGACTTTGACCTGTTTATTTGGTTGGTTAGTTGTTTAAAAAAAATTACGTCCTGGCAACATCAGGATGGGTACCAACTTGTGACAGTGTGCACTCCTGGCGACTTTATGGTGCTACCCCACTGGGAGACCAGGCCGCCAGCACCATGACCTGATATCACACTCAGTCACAGTACCCTGACACTGAGCTAACCAGTTCTTGCCCTATCCTAATAATGCCCAGTGCCCGGCTAGGAAGCGACAAGTATCAATATTTAAGTCATTGGTTTTGACTCGACCAGGGTTTGAACCCGTGGCTTTGAATCCTATGATCTACCAAAACGGGAGACAAACCCTCAACTCATCCGGCCAGCAGCCCGTCTGGTGGACATATTCATATATAACACATGTATACACACATATATAGTCATGTATATATAATATATATATAATAATTATATAGCCCCTGGTGGCAATGATGCTGCGTATTACCATTAAACACATCACCCCTGGGACAAGCAGTGGACATACAAAGGAAAGCGCGGAATCATATTTACGAAGGGCCAAATCACACGGCGCTGTACCACTTTCTGACGCGGGGCTCGGCTAGACAACACAACACAACGCAACATAACACAACACAACACAACACAACGCAACATAACACAACACAACACAACAGAGCTCGGGCCCATCTGAGCGCAAGAGACCGACGCCAAAACAGCCTGAGGCGACGGCGTCACCACCAACGTCACACCGCCACGCCGTCCAGCCCCCTCCATCCCCCACTCACCCACACTCCGAACTGTCACGTGACAATGTGGAGGGGGACCCGGTTGCCAAGGGCCGGGTCCTCGCCGACGCTGGTCCCGCGCTGCTCGCTGGTTCCCAGTCGGTTGTCGCCTCAGTGGTTTCTTCGCAGCGAGTCTCGACGTGGCCGACAACCAGCGTCCACTGGCCGCCACCATTGTTCCCGCGCTGCTTCGCGTGACGTCATCATCGCAGCGGTCCATAGGCGGCGTCGTCTGCGCGTTGGATTCATCGTCGTCGTGGTGACTATCTTCCCGGCGTCCCCTGCGCTGGTTCCCGTCACGCACGGCTGCGGCTGCGGCGGCGGAGGTGTTGAATCATCAGATGTTGCCGCTGTTCCCCGTGACTTCGGACAAAGCGGAGTAGCGCCGGACTACAGTAATTGCACCGCGAGCCCGCGCTCTCCTTGTCACGTCGTGTCACTGCGACATCATGACCTTGGCGTGACCTTGGATCTGCTGTTGCCCGCAGGCAGTGGGTGGGAGTTGCAGTTGGTTGCTGCGCTGGTTGTGTCGTCTGCGCTTGTTTTCCAGCTTGTACTGGTTGCGCTGGTTGCGCAGGTTGCGCTGGTTGTGTCGGCTGCGCTTGTTGTGAACGTTTTACTGGTTGCCCTGGTTGCACTGGTTGCGCTGGTTGTGCTGGTCGTCTGGCTGACCGACGTACTGGTGGTTGCTGTTCATGTAAGGCAACTTCTTCCTAGTGACCTGATGTTTGACGGGCTGTGTCAATGGCTAATGGATAATGTCCGCTACTTTCAGGACGACGATTTAATGGCCGAACAGATTACGCGTGAGTGTTACCTTTCTTTGTCTTTGTATGTAATCTACAGGTATTCCATAATTACATGTTGGCTATTTTGAGTTTCTGAGATTTTTTTTCTGAGAAAATAGAAGGTCAGGCGCAAAACCTGTAACGCCATCCAAAATTCGGATAAACTGGTATCAACTACAAAAAGATTTTTTTTATGTTCCACTTTTGTATTGCTCCATAATCAGCATCACCACAAGTGGAATTAGTCAGAATTAAAATACTTCAGGTCAAATCTTCATTTAATTGCATTTTGGATTGCGTACGGTTTTTCGCCTGAATCTTCATTATTAAATCGTCGTGTATCTTTACCTAGTTTAAAGTTACTTGGATTTTAAATGGTAAACTTTTGAGATATTTGAAGTGCAAACAAGGAAAATTAGTTTAGGCAAGGATGCCAAAACTCTGATATCATAGACTTCTGCAATAACAGGTTCTATTAAAGTTGCATAGTCCGATGCTTTTGAGTGTCTGACATTTTCCGGGATAACTACATTAGGTTGATCATTATAATATACCTTACTTTAGCTTGAAGTAACTTTTATTTTAAATGGCTAAGTTTTGAGATATTTGAAGTGCAACCATCCAAAGTTAATTTTGGCAAGCGTGCCAAAACTCTGACACCATACCCATCCATGGTAACAGGTTATGTGCAATTCCCCCAGCATTCCCTTCTATATGCAGACAAATGTTTAATAAGTACAGTAGTATCAAAGTTAGATATGTTGAATAAAATTTAGATAATTGTTTTGGTTTTGAAAATTTCATGTTTTCATCAGACTATGCAGCTTTAAATTGGGTCCGTATTCCCTTCAATGCAAAAAACGAATGTTTAATAAATGCATCAGTATCTAAGTTACATATGTAAAATCGAAGTTAGATATTTGTTTTGGATTTGAAAGTTTGATAATTCATCGGACTATGCAGCTTTAAATGTATCTACTTCCTTCGTGCTGTGTGTGCTTTATGCATTGCCAAAGCACCCTAGGTGGCGCCACTCATTGGGTTGTCTGCTTATTTACTTTACCTACAAGTTAGTTATTATCTTGCTCATGTCTATACTTGCTCCGTACTCTGCCTGCTTTAACTTATGCAATTTTGGCATGCTTGTCAAAATTCTGACCCAATGTTACTGCTGAAGCCAACGACATAAACTTCAGGAGTAGGATGCTCTATTACTTAAAGCTGCATAGTCCGGTGAAATATGAAATTGTCAAAACCAAAACATTTATCTAGATTTGATTTTTACATATCTAACTTAGATACTGATGCACTTATTGAACATTTGATTATGCATAGAAGGGAATACTTAGTCAATTTAATAGAACATGTTACTGTAGAGGTCTACGGTGTCAGAGTTTTGGCAAGTTTGCCAAAACTTATTTTCCTTGTTTGCACATTAAATATCTCAAAAGTTTACATTTAAATGAAAGTAACTTTGAACTAATTCACACACTCACCCATGAGGCATACAATGAAGAGGCAAGAATAATAACGTTTAAATTATTTATTAAGATTAAAAAGTAATCAGGGCCGACAATCGGCGTAGCAGCGCGAAGAGGACTGGGTACGGGGACCCGAGTGTCCTGAGCATTGAGGCAGTTCAGATCAAGGGATGTATGTCATGTACTAGGAACCGTATAGGAGATCTGATTAGATGACAGCCGTGGCAGCGCTCACACCCCTGTTCTGTGGGTGGGAGGGTGGGTGATCGAAGTGCATTCAAGAGCAGCCAGCGGAGTAGTGACGGTTAGGCGGACTGAGATTCAGGAAGAAAACTAAAAAAAAGAACAGTGGGGTCGTGTGCAAATTACCCATGTTAGCCTGCAGCCAACATGTTTAATGTAAAGTAGATAATAGTGATCGATCTAATATATTTATCTCAGAAAAATTACAGAAACTCAAAACCATCGGACTATGCAACATTAAATTGACTTAGTATACCCTTCTATGTAGCACCAACTATTTAAAGTTGCATAGTACGATGGTGTTTCTGTCATTTTTCTGAGATAAATATATTAAAGTGATTGTTATAATCTACCTTACTTTAGTTTCAAGTAGACCTACTGTTTATTTTAAATGGCTAAGTTTTGAGATATTTGAAGTACAAACATGTCAAATTAGTTTTGGCAAGTATGCCAACACTCTGACACCATAGACTTTTGCAATAACAAGTTCTATTAAAGTTGTATAGTCCGATGGTTTTGAGTTTCTGACATTTTCTGAGATAACTACATTAGGTTGATCGTTATAATGTACCTTACTTTAGCTTGAGGTAACTTTTATTTTAAGTGGCTAACTTTTGAGATATTTGAAGTGCAACCATGCAAAATTAATGTTGGCAAGCACGCCAGAACTCTGATACCATAGCCTTCTGCAGTAATGGGTTCTATTAAATTGTCTCAGTATTCATTATGGTGTGGCAATAAATGTTTAATAAGTGCCTCAGTATCTAAGTTAGATATGTAGAATTAAATCTAGGTGAGTTTTGTTGTTGTTGAAAATTTGATGTTTCATCGGACTATGCAACTTTAAATTGCATCAGTGTTCTATTATATGTAGCAACAAATGCCTAATAAGTGCATCAGTATTTAGGTTAGATATGTAGAATCAATTCTAGATAATTGTTTTGGTTTTGAAAATGTGATACCTCATCGGACCATGCAGCTGTAATATCATCATCATCATCATCATGCTGTCGGTCGCGATGCGACAAAGACTGCTTTCATTACCTGACTGCTGCTGTCCTTTGTGCGGATGTACATTTCATGAAAACTGCCTGCAAAAGTGTTGAAGTGCTGCTGGCTTTTGCAAGTTACCAGTGGCACTCTCTCGGGGAGCAAATAGAGGTTTCACACTGACAAGAACATGTCAAGACAGGCGCAAAACTATTTGTCCCTGCAGTGGCTGGTCGGGAGATGTTGGGAGTTCCATACATCAACCACCCTTAATGCTGCCACAGTGACATGGTTTTCTATTTAGGGTTTGCTCCCTTAGCCTTCGGTTCTGTCAAGAACCTGTACCACAAGGCAGAGGTTTACAACTCTGCAGGGCGTGAAGCTCCCTGAGGTATTGCTATACCTGCAATACCTGCATACCACTAAAGGTCAGCTGTAATAAGTGCACCAGTATCTAGGTAGGATATATAAATTCAAATTTAGATGAGTGTTTTGCATTGGGAAATGTTGTGTTTTTATTGGTCTATGCACCTTATTAGATATATCGTTAGATTGATCGTTATAATATACCTTATTTTTATTTGAAGTGACGTTCTGTTAGAAATGGCTAACTTTACAGATACTTGAAGTGGAAATCTACTGAATGAATTTTGGCATGTAATCAAAATTATGACACCGTAGGTGTCAGCAGTAAGAGGTTGTATTATATTGACTTATAAAGTTATATACTCAGGGATATTTAGTAAACATATCAGTAGCTAAGTTGGATATGTAGAATCAAATCTAGATAAGTTTTTCGGTCTAAAAAAAAGAAGTTTTTATTAGACAATGCAGCTTTAAAATACCAATGTTCTTACCATGTAAATTGCATACAGGCCTACATCAGTGACCTGACTTGCATATATTGTGGCCAAATCTATTCAAAGCTATCATATTTAATAGAATTACATGGTCAAAAAGTGAAATTTGGTCAAATTAACCACAAAATCGAAGCGATATTAACGCAGCTGCAAAATCGGCGGCGATATTAATATTGTCGAATCGGCGATTGTAACAGAAACAAATCGTCGCCGCTGCCGTCAAATTGGCTGTGATATTAGGAAATAGCGGTGCTCGCCGGCAACAGGCTCAGAGGGATTTCCCAAATCTATAAATAACTTCACGTTTAGCTAACACAAACCGTTTAGGTGCCCATGCATATGGCATGCGATACTTCGCAATGCCGGTGATAGCTACCCGGTGTTATATGGTTAACACCACACGACACTAACACCGCTTCATGCATACGGCCCCTGGTTCTTTGGTTCAGAATTAGTTAGCCAATTGAGGAATTCCTTTTCTGAACGAGAGGGACATAGCTCAGGTGGTGGAGTGTCCACCTGTGATGGTGTAGGTCATCTGATCGATCCCCGTCCTGATATGACGTCCTTGCTAGGACATAAAACAACAAGAAACAAACAAACATCTCATCGATCCTGCTCAGTGGACCCATTTGCAGTTTGGGCTATTTTCTGTTCTAAACAGTGGTCCACAACTGGTTCATGAAAAGCTGTGGTATCTGCTGTCCTGTCTGTGGGAAAGTGAATATAAAAGACCCCTTGAAGCTTATCGGGAAGAGTAGCCTATGTGGCATCAGTGGGTTTCCTCCAAAGAAATATGTCAGAATAACCATGTGTTTGATGTCCAATAGCCGATGATAAAAACCAATGTGCTCTAAAGGTGTTGTTAAATAAAACTTGTGTTCCTTTCCTTAAACTGTATTCCTTCTTATTAAAGTTATCCGAGGATCATTTTCATAATGACAGAAATTCAAAACCATCGGACTATGCAACTTTAATAATCCTTTTGCAACCCATGTTTACCAAATGCACCAGTATCTAAGTTGGATTACATGATCAAATTGCATGCTTTTATCGGATTATGCAGCTTTAACGTCAGTTTATGCTCCTTTAATGCCGGATAATGCCATATATTACTTAGCGTGGCGCGGTCACTTGGTTGTGGTAATTGACTTGGCTATGTGATCATATTCATGGCTTACCCCCCCCCCCCCCCCCCCCCCCCCCCCCCCACACACACACACACACATCCCCCATTGACCCAGATAAAAGATTCACCCGGTACTTGTCGTACACGGGTGAATGACAACGTAGTCTAAATACGGGCGAAAATACCTTTAGTATGGAACATGAAGTAGAAACTGTGGTTCCATGATCAAATGGCTACATATATTGGCACAGATTTAGTGAAATGGGAGAGAATGCAAACAGACAAGATGGCGGCCAGAGAACGCCATCGATTTCACTTTTAAATTGCATTAAAGTATATGTTTTATTATATTTTCCAACTTAAAAGTAGCGGGTAAACATGAAGACATATACAAAGAATAAATGTTGCTTCTTAGATTGTGAAATTAGGCTCTCATAACGACTCAATTAATTAGCCCGAGTTTTCGACCGTTTTTATATAAGGCTGGTTTTCACCCGTGTACTACAAGTACCGGAAGATTCTTTTATCTACCACTGACCCTACCCTCCACATTCACTCATGAGGTCACTGATCTTTTGGGTAGCAACAATGCACACTGCCTTAATTGTGCCCGAGTTAATTGTGTGTGTCTATTTGAGGGAGGTGTGTATGTGTGTATGTTTGTGAGTTGCGTAGGAGTGTGAGGCGTGGAGGTTTATAGATGTGTGAGAGGTGTGTATGTGTGTGTGTTGTGGAAGTGGGTGTGAGATGTGTGATGTAAGAGAGGTGTGTATGTGAGATGTGGATGTGGGTGTAAGATGTGTATGTGTTTGAGGTCTGGATGTGGGTGTGAGCTGTGTGAGGTGTGTAAGTGTGTGTGTGACATGTTTACGTATGGCATGTGTGGTGGTGTGTGATGGTATGGAGGTGTGTGAGGTGTGTAAGTGTGTGTGACATGTTTAGGTATGGTATGTGTGGTGGTGTGTGATGGTTTGGAGGTGTGTGAGGTGTGTACATGTGTGTGACATGTTTAGGTATGGTATGTGTGGTGGTGTGTGGTGGTTTGGAGGTGTGTGAGGTGTGTAAGTGTGTGTGTGACATGTTTAGGTATGGTATG
This sequence comes from Branchipolynoe longqiensis, assembly GCA_030323885.1. Lineage (NCBI taxonomy): Eukaryota > Metazoa > Annelida > Polychaeta > Phyllodocida > Polynoidae > Branchipolynoe > Branchipolynoe longqiensis. The sequence continues at coordinate 69,535,846 of CM059190.1, read as the reverse complement.
TGTGGTGGTGTGTGATGGGTTGGAGGTGTGTGAGGTGTGTAAGTGTGTGTGACATGTTTAGGTATGGTATGTGTGGTGGTGTAGGATGGTTTGGAGGTGTCTGAGGGGTGTAAATGTGTGTGACGTGTTTAGGTATGGTATGTGTGGTGGTGTGTGGTGGTTTGGAGGTGTGTGAGGTGTGTAAGTGTGTGTGACATGTTTAGGTATGGTATGTGTGGTGGTGTGTGATGGGTCGGAGGTGTGTGAGGTGTGTAAGTGTGTGTGACATGTTTAGGTATGGTATGTGTGGTGGTGTGTGGTGGTTTGGAGGTGTGTGAGGTATGTAAGTGTGTGTGACATGTTTAGGTATGGTATGTGTGGTGATGTGTGGTGGGTTGGAGGTGTGTGACATGTGTAAGTGTGTGTGACATGTTTAGGTATGGTATGTGTGGTGATGTGTGGTGGTTTGGAGGTGTGTGAGGTGTGTAAGTGTGTGTGACGTGTTTAGGTATGGTATGTGTGGTGATGTGTGGTGGTTTGGAGGTGTGTGAGGTGTGTAAGTGTGTGTGACGTGTTTAGGTATGGTATGTGTGGTGATGTGTGGTGGTTTGGAGGTGTGTGAGGGGTGTAAATGTGTGTGACATGTTTAGGTATGGTATGTGTGGTGGTGTGTGGTGGTTTGGAGGTGTGTGAGGGGTGTAAATGTGTGTGATGTGTTTAGGTATGGTATGTGTGGTGATGTGTGGTGGTTTGGAGGTGTGTGAGGTGTGTATGTGTGTGTGACATGTTTAGGTATGGTATGTGTGGTGGTGTGTGATGGTTTGGATGTGTGTGAGGTGTGTAAGTGTGTGTGACATGTTTAGGTATGGTATGTGTGGTGGTGTGTGATGGTTTGGAGGTGTGTGAGGGGTGTAAATGTGTGTCCTGTGTTTAGGTATGGTACACACATATGTGTGTTTGGAGGTGTGTGAGGGGTGTAGGTGTGTGTGATGTGTTTAGGTATGGTATGTGTGGTGATGTGTGGTGGTTTGGAGGTGTGTGAGGTGTGTAAGTGTGTGTGATATGTTTAGGTATGGTATGTGTGGCGGTGTGTGGTGGTTTGGAGGTGTGTGAGGTGTGTAAGTGTGTGATGTGTTTAGGTATGGTATGTGTGGTGGTGTGTGGTGGTTTGGAGGTGTGTGAGGGGGTGTAGGTGTGTGTGATGTGTTTAGGTATGGTATGTGTGGTGGTGTGTGGTGGTTTGGAGGTGTGGGAGGTGTGTAAGTGTGTGTGACATGTTTAGGTATGGTATGTGTGGTGGTGTGTGGTGGTTTGGAGGTGTGTGAGGTGTGTGTAAGTGTGTGTGACATGTTTAGGTATGGGATGTGTGGTGGTGTGTGGTGGTTTGGAGGTGTGTGACATGTGTAAGTGTGTGTGACGTGTTTAGGTATGGTATGTGTGGTGGTGTGTGATGGTTTGGAGGTGTGTGAGGGGTGTAGGTGTGTGTGACATGTTTAGGTATGGTATGTGTGGTGGTGTGTGATGGTTTGGAGGTGTGTGAGGGGTGTAAGTGTGTGTGACATGTTTAGGTATGGTATGTGTGGTGGTGTGTGGAGGTTTGGAGGTGTGTGAGGTGTGTAAGTGTGTGTGATGTGTTTAGGTATGGTCTGTGTGGTGGTGTGTGATGGTTTGGAGGTGTGTGAGGTGTGTATGTGTGTGTGATGTGTTTAGGTATGGTATGTGTGGCGGTGTGTGGTGGTGTGGAGGTGTGTGACGTGTGTAAGTGTGTGTGACATGTTTAGGTATGGTATGTGTGGCAGTATGTGATGGTTTGGAGGTGTGTGAGGTGTGTGTAAATGTGTGTGACATGTTTACGTATGGTATGTGTGGTGGTGTGTGGTGGTTTGGAAGTGTGTGAGGTGTGTAAGTGTGTGTGACGTGTTTAGGTATGGTATGTGTGGTGATGTGTGGTGGTTTGGAGGTGTGTGAGGTGTGTAAGTGTGTGTGTGACATGTTTAGGTATGGTATGTGTGGTGGTGTGTGATGGTTTGGAGGTGTGTGAGGGGTGTAAGTGTGTGTGACGTGTTTAGGTATGGTATGTGTGGTGATGTGTGGTGGTTTGGAGGTGTGTGAGGTGTGTAAGTGTGTGTGATGTGTTTAGGTATGGTATGTGTGGCGGTGTGTGGTGGTTTGGAGGTGTGTGAGGTGTGTAAGTGTGTGATGTGTTTAGGTATGGTATGTGTGGTGGTGTGTGGTGGTTTGGAGGTGTGTGAGGGGTGTAAGTGTGTGTGATGTGTTTAGGTATGGTATGTGTGGTGGTGTGTGATGGTTTGGAGGTGTGAGGTGTGTAAGTGTGTGTGACATGTTTAGGTATGGTATGTGTGGTGGTGTGTGGTGGTTTGGAGGTGTGTGAGGTGTGTAAGTGTGTGTGATGTGTTTAGGTATGGTATGTGTGGTGGTGTGTGATGGTTTGGAGGTGTGAGGTGTGTAAGTGTGTGTGACATGTTTAGGTATGGTATGTGTGGTGGTGTGTGGTGGTTTGGAGGTGTGTGAGGTGTGTAAGTGTGTGTGACGTGTTTAGGTATGGTATGTGTGGTGGTGTGTGGTGGTTTGGAGGTGTGTGAGGTGTGTAAGTGTGTGTGAGGTGTGGCGGTGTGTAAAGTGCATAAGGTGTGTAACTGTAAGTGTATGTGTGATTGTGTGTGAGGCATGTAACCATAACAACGCATGTAGGTACTGTAAAGCAGAATATTTGGGTGTATGTGTGTATGTGACCTGTTTAGGTATGTTTGGAGGTGTGGATGTGTGGATGTGTAGATGTGTGGATGTGTGTGAGGTGTGGATGTGTGTGAGGTGTGAGAGGTATGTAACCATAATAAGGCACGTAAGTACTGCTACCAGATTAAAGTTGCATAGTCCGATGGTTTTGCGTTTTGGTAATTTTTCTGAGATAAATATATTAAATTGATCGTTATAATCTACCTTATTTCAAGTTAAAGTAACTTTGATTTTAAATGGATAAGTTTTGAGATATTTGAAAGTCTGACACCATAGGCTTCAACACTAATAGGTTCTATCAAATTGTCTCAGTGTTCCCTTCTATGTGGCAATAAATGCTTAATATGTGCATCAATATCTAAGTTAGATATGTATAGTCAAATCTATATAATTATTTTGGCTTTGAAAAGTTGATGCTTCATCGGACTATGCAGCATTAAAACACAGCTTGAACACCGCCGAGGCTTAGTCAGTGCTAAAACTACCGCTCTACTAATTTTATTATCCATAATAATGAATCTCTAATACATACTGAAAATAACTGATAATGATATATACAGAACCGACTAGCAGTGTTAAAACCGTGGAATGTCAGACCAGAAACCAGCACACGAACACGGGGGCAGCACACATAACCAGGCTCCCGGCAGGCGTGTGATTTTGCGCGGGAATAGTAAGTGGATTCGTCTGTTTTGCCAGCAGACGACATTTATGTTGGTTTTGGCGCGAAAGCTCGGTTCTACAGCCGGTGTACACTCAACCGGATCTCGTTCGATACTATGATGGGTGTCTGGAGGCAGGTTATGTACTGGATCTGTGTCTGAATTTCTTCTCCCCCACCTTCTTCATCTTCTTCTTCTTCAGTTGCTTTTCCAATAATTCTTTTAAAAATTTAATTGAAAAGAAAATAATTATTTTTCTATTTTTCTATTTTTCTATCCATATGGTTATGTTTTGGACGGTTATAAAAAAATTGAAAAAGAATCCATATAAATATGGTTATAAAAATATAAATTGAAAAAAAGAAAGAGTTAATTAACTAATAAAAGGTATGCCCGGAAGTGCTGACCCAATCTAAATAGTGCATGCTTCCCGTGTGGAAGGTTGGAGTTCTAATCCCGGTCGAATCAAACCAATGTCGTACAAAATTGATACTCGTCACTACCGAGCCTGGAGCTCGGCATTACTAGGATAGGGCAAGGACTGGTTAGCTCGGTATCAGGATAATGTAACTGTATGGGAAATCTGGTCATGGTGCCAGCAACCTGGTCCCCCAGTGGGGCATCACTATAAAGTCACCATGAATGCGCATTGCTCCAATGCCATCCCGTCTGACCGCATGATCTTAGATTTTGACAGGATGAAAAACCCCAACAAACAAAGCCCCAAAAAAGTATATATAGCATATATATTATATACATCATATATATAATACATATCATCGTCTTGAATGAGCGAGGTCGCTCATTCGGTGTCATTGCTGGACATGGCAGGCTCAAGGCCGAAGCCCTCCCCCCCCCCCCCTGCCACTACTGTGGTGGTGGGGTGGGGGAGGCCCACACTGACCACTTCCCACCTCCAATTTTAGCGCCCGAATAAAAGCCTTGATTAACCCACTCATGCCTCTGAGTCAGCTGTGTCCGTGAGCAATGAGATGTATATTATACATATTATATATAATATATATTATATATAATGTATATTATATATATATTATATATACAATATATTATATATATTATAAATATATAATATTATATATATAATATTTTATATATACCCACACACACCAGTTTTTGTTGATGTCTATAGCAGGAAGGCCAGCCAAACTCGCCCTACAATTTGTTTACAAGTACACACGTGTCTGTGAACTTTAAATCTGCACTCGTTGCACTGCCCGGTCGGAGGCCACGGAGGAACTTCGGAGGGGGAACACTTCCACAAAGAGAACTATTTCTCAACAATTATCACCCTCCACCTTATCAAAAAACTAGAGAGAGAGAGAAAGAGAGCGAGAGAGTGAGAGAGAGGGGAAAGGGGAACACTTCCACAATATAATTATTTCATCCAATTCATCCCCTCCACCTTAGCATAAATCAGAGAGAGAGAGAGAGAGAGAGAAAGGGAGAGAGTGAGGGAGAGAGAGGGAGGGAGAGAGGGAGAAGGGAACACTTCCACACATTTAAGTATTTCACCAAAATCACCCCATTTACCTCAGCAAAAACCAATGAGAGAGAGAGTGAAAGAGAGAGATAGTGAGAGAGAGAGTAAGGGGGGAGGGGAACACTACCACAAATAAAACTTTTCCACCAAAATCACCACCCTCCACCTTAGCAAAAACCAGAGCGAGGGGGAGCGAGGGAGAGCTAGAGAGAGAGAGAGAGAGAGGGAGCGAAAGAGAAAGAGAGAAAGATAATCAAATCAACAGCTCACCGTATTGCCACCTACCGGGCCACCGCCGCACCACAGCACAAGTCACCGCGAAGAGCACCACGCCCCCCCCCCCCCCCCCCGACCCACCACCCCTCAAGCTGGACGAAGTAAGAAGGAAAGACCCCCCCCCCCCCCCCAAAAACACTTAAAAAACGGGCCGTTTTAACGGCGCTGTTTATTAATGCAGCAGTCCTGCAGCCAGTGACCGCTAGGTCACAAACCCCCCCAATAAGTAAGTAAGCAACAGCTCACAAAACAAGAACAACTAATTTGTTAAAAATGAACCACTTAAATCCGCTAAAACTGTAATAGTACCCAGAATTGTGTGCTTGTTTAATGTTGGTTAATGTTATTAGTCTGCGCTGCTCAACCAATGTCTCCCTTTCTCCAGTGCTCGCCCTGCTCACCCGGTACTTGACCCATTCGCATCCGAAATTTGCCCTTTAGCGAAACAACGGGGGTATTTCGTGAACCCTAGAGTGCATGGGCGATCGTTTGTGACCATAATAAAGCCAGGGGCGTAGCTAGACCTTTAACGATGTGTACTCCTAATTTCGGCAGGGGGTTTAGGGGGCCGCTTAAGCTTCAGCTGGTGGATTTTACACATTTTAGACTTGAGTTTTCGACACTCCGGACTACTACATGCCTCCTCTCTCTCTCTCTCTCTTTATTATTTTTTAATTTTATTTTTTGGGACAAAATGATGTGGACGTTTTGGTGTACGCGCGGACGCCTAGCTACGCCCCTGAAAGCTATCAATATACGGAAGTTCCCGATCTGTGGAGTGGGTCAGTTAGAGAGGTTTCGCTGTATATATATATATTTATATATATATATATATGTATATATATATATATAGGAACACCTACAGTACAGAAGAAATACAAGACAATAATATTGGGATGAGTATACATTCTCTGGCTAGGAATATTAGCCCTTGACTAAGGACAAAAAAGGAAAAAATCCTCCGGTGTGAGTGGAGTTTGGCGCACCCGGTAGGGACGAGGAGAGCCAGTGGTGGCGCCACCAGTCATGATCATTGAACGAAAGAGGTAATATATAGAACAATCGGTACAATATATATTAGTAATTCCCTCCTGCGTCTTTATACTCGCATAATACAGTGTGTGAGGTATATGATGCATATATATATATATATATATATATATATATATATATATATAATAATATAATAATATATATATTATGTGATGTGCGGGAGGTCGGGAGTCGCTTCCCGGTCGAGTCAAACCAATGACTTTAAAATTGATACTTGCCGGTTCCTAGCCTGGTGCTCGGTATTAATAGGATAGGGCAAGGACTGGTTAGCTCAGTGTCAGGATGATGTGACTGAGTGGGATATCAGGTCATGGTGCTGGCAGCCTGATTTCCCCATAGGGCAGCACTATAAAGTCACCATGAGTGTACACTCTCACAATTCGGTACCCGCCCTAATATGACCTTAGATGTTGATGCAAAACAACAACAAACAAACATAATCAAGGATTAATCATAGTATCCCTACTCACCGCTGCTAATCTTCAAAATGTGCAGTTTAATTTCAACTTTGTTTTTCTTTGTGTTCAAGTGATTCTATTCCTCTGAATAAGATGATCAATGCCGAGGCACTTGTATTCCAGCCCTAAATGACAAATTGGACAGTAACTAGCATTCTAACAATATAGATGCAGTTACATGAAAATACAGTGCAACCCTTCGATATGAATGAATAGGTAAAGAATGAGATAAGGAAATACGAAGGGAAGCATGGGGGTGAGCTATATTCAGGGATGAAAGATCTCTGCGATTCCGCGGATTTCCGAGATTTTTCAATCCCGCAGCACCATCAGGATATACTAATATGTGGTGCTGAGGCCGCAGCACTATCAGTGTATACTACTAATATTAATAAATCCTCAAGGCTCCAACCTACAAGTGTACACTCCTAATACATGCTTCAAACGGCACAGCACTATCAGCGTATACCAATATATATATGAAACCCGACTTCTGGGAATTTTCCGCGATTCCCTGACAATGCTAAACCTATGGGAGAATATCAGCATTTCCGCTTTTTCCCCCGGAGAGCACTTTCATCCCTGTATATTAGACTAGCATGACAATAGTTAGTAAACGGCGCGGGTAGGTCATATTTCTAGAGGAGATAAACTGTTAGATGGGTAATGGTGGTGCCTAGGGTGGGCCTTTGGTGCTGAAGTGATCTTCAGAGGAATCTCAAGTTGGGCCTATTTGTACTGATTGTAGTGTAAATCGGTTTTGTTTGTGATTGTTTCACGTTCTAGCAACATCTAAGGTCATATCAGGATGGGTACTGACTTATGACAGTGCACACTTATGGATGCTTTATAGTGCTGACCTCACTGGGAGACTAGGCCACTGTCACCATGACCTAATATCCAACACAGTCACATTATCCTGATACTTTGCTAGCCAGCCATTGTCCAATCCCAGTAATGCCGGGCACCAAGCTAGGTAGCGACAAGTATCAATTTTATAAGTCATTTGTTGGACTCGGCCGGGATTCGAACTCCTGACATGCGCCTTACTCAACATGAAATTGTTAGACTTTAACTGGAAAGCGCAACAGTAAATTATATTTGACAGAAAACAACTAAAATGGATTTTTTGGTTTTTGCGTCTGAACCCTTCGAATGTTTGTGCACCTTTGGTTTGACTCAGCTGGGGATTGATCACATGACACCCCCACAAGGGAGTCGGGCGCCTCTACTCAGTCCGCCATCCAGTCCAGTTCCAACAACATGGACGAATCAGCCTCAAGGGGCTGTCACATTAGGTTTTTTTGCGGGAGCGTGCGGTGGCGTAAGCACGTTACGTCATATACGTTGGTATACGCCGCCATACGCTACGCATACGCCATCATATGCCATCATACGCCGTCATACGCCGATCCTCCAACAAGCCTGTTTCCTTGCTCAGGTGTACACTATGCATACGCCGGCATAGGTTACACATAGGTTAGGGATACATCGGCATAGGTTGGGCGTACGCTGGATTGACACCCGCCGGGTGTCTCTTCCGTACCCCCAACGTTCTGTAAAAGTGGTGTCACATACACCGGCATATGCCGTCATCCGCCGTCATACGGCATCATACGCGCGTCCGACCAAATTTTTTTTTAGCATGCTCAAAAATGTTTGCCGTATGGCGGCGTATGGCTCATACGCTGCTCATGCGCTGCTCATATGCTTGACGTACGCTATGCATACGCCGACATAGGTTACGCATAGGTTGGGCGTACGCTGAACTTGTCAATCACAACCGTCAAACCTCATCACAGTATGCTGCGCATAGGTCGGGATACGCTTTGAATATGCCGTAATAGGCTAGGGGTAGGTTGGGCATAGGTTAGGCATAGGTTAGGCATAGGTTAGGCATACGCTGGGCATACGCTTCAGATGCTGCTGGGACCTCGTGCATAGCGTATGACGGCATATGACGGCGTATGAGGGTGTATGGGTCGAGAACCGCATACGCCGGCATACGCTAACGCCATACGCCATATGTGACAGGGCCTTTAGCATTTCCATAGCTGACATTTGCGAAGCATCTGTTCAACAATAAATGAAAACCCCAGGAAAGTTGTGAAAGCTGGACCGACAAGAGAGCAGTCAGGTGTATGCCATGGCAACCGATGTATCCCCAAAGGGACCACACCCCGATTTAATTCGCCCAGTCCGTTCGGGTTCGGTGGAACCGTCAATGTTATATGACCTTTTCCACCAGACAGCTGAATTCGGACTCTACCCACCAGGAAGGAGGAATACGTGTTTGGTTTAAAAGGAATTCATTTGCAACAAGCTGTGTAAAGCTAAGGATACACTCTCCGACACTGCTAACAAGTTAGAAATATACTCTCAGACATTGTTAATAAAGCTAAAAATACCCTCGCAGACATTGCTAATACAGCTAAGAATACACTCACAGACATTGTTCATAAAGCTAAGAATACATTCTTAGACAGGTAATATAGCTAAGAATACACTCACAGACATTGCTAATAAAGCTAAGAATTCACTCACAGACATTGTTAATAAAGCTAAGAATACGCTTGCAGACATTGCTAATGAAGCTAAGAATACACTCGCAATAGTATTAATAAAGCTAAGAATACATTTGCAGACAGCTAATATAGCTAAGAATACACTCACAGACATTGCTAATAAAGCTAAGAATACACTCACAGACATTGTTAATAAAGCTAAGAATACACTCACAGACATTGTTAATAAAGCTAAGAATACCCTCGCGGAGATTGCTAATAAAGCTAATAATACACTCGCAGACAGTGTTAATAAAGCTAAGAATACATTCGCAGACAGTTAATATAGCTAATAATACACTCACAGACATTGCTAATAAAGATAAGAATACACTCACAGACAGTGTTAATAAAGCTAAGAATACATTTGCAGACAGCTAATATAGCTAATAATGCACTCGCAGACATTGCTAATAAAGCTAAGAATACACTCTCAGACATTGCTAATAAATCTAGGAATACACTCTCAGACATTGCTAATATTAATATATCTAAAAATACACTCTCAGACATTGCTAATGGAGATAAGAATGCACCCTCAAACAAAGCTAATAAGTTAGAGGTGATGGGGTTGGTGGCTGGAAGGAGTGGGATGGGGTGATTGTGAGGGTGGTGCTAGTGATAAAGTGGTGGTGGTATGACTGGGGTTGGGATGGTGGGGTTGTAACTTGTAGTGATGAGTAAGGTGGTGCTGGTGTTGGTGTGGCTGGCTGTGGGGAGTGGGGTGGTGGTTGGTTGTGGTTGTTTTACATCCTAGCAACATCTAAGGTCATTTCAGAACGGGTACCAACTTGTGACAGTGCACACTCATGGCAAATTTATAGTACTGCCCCACTGGGAGATCAAGCCACCAACCAGCACCATAACCCGATATCCCACACAGTCACATTATCCTGATATTGTGCACCAGTCCTTGCCCTATCCTAATAATTCCGAGGGCCAGACTAGGAAGCAACAAGTATCAATTTTTTAAGTCATTGGTTTCACTCGGCTGGGATTCGAACTCCCGACCTTCCGCACGGGAAGCCAGCGCTCTACCGATTGGGCCACCGCGTCCGGTAGGGGGTGGTGATGGTGGTAGAGGTGGTGGTGGTGGTGTGGGTGGAGGAAGCTGAGAGATGCAAGGGTCAGTCATTTTACACCTTTGTCGTTGGCACAGCTCCTCATGGCCTTTATGACGTCACCACCGCTTGGTTCATCAATATCATTCACCTTTCTCGATTGACTGACCATGTGCGGAAGTAACTGACCTTCTGCGCTGCAGCACGCTCGCGAGGCGCAAGTAATCAGTCCCGGAAAAACAACCACGGAAGAGTAGATCCTAATAATCGTAGTGCCCTCCTGATATGACCATAGATGTTGCTAGGACGTAAAACCCCAACAAACATTAATGGCAGTGGAATGATAACATAGCAAACAACGAATCTTCTAGGACAGAATAAAATTTAAAAAACAGCGGAGGTTGAAGGTGGTGGTTGTCCACTTGCAAGTGGCGCCATGTGAGAGAAGATGGAACTAAGCCTTGGTTGACATATACTTAATTACTCATATTACTTTATATATATATATATATGATGTATGGCGTATTATACGAGTATGAATGCAAGGAAAACATACTTTGTATATCTATTGCTCCGTGGTGCATTTGTGGAGTACCCCCCTAGCTGTCGGGGTAATTAGTGGGTCGCCCCCCTCGTGCCACATACACTGGGGGAATTATATATACATATACATATATATATGTATATATATATATATATATATATATATTTGAAGAGTTCAGATGCATGCAGAAACCGACAAACACCATTTGGGTGGAAATGAAACCATGCATACGACGTTAGAGCTGAAGCTGCCATCATTCTAATGATCAAATTCACCCCCCCCCCCCCCACAGAAACCAACACATCCCCTAAATAATGCATTATCCAATATGAAATGGATAGAATTTACTTGTAAATCACAACAACAAATTGTATTTTACACTTACAGAGAACAACTAAAATGGATTTGCCAGTTTTTGTGCCTGAACTCTTCATATATATTACATTTCATTGTTATCAATACAGAACCATGGAATTTCAGCTTTATTGAACGTAAAGCCATAGAATTTCAGTTTAGTTCCGTGTAAAACCAGGGAATTTTAGCTTAGTTCAGTGCAGGATCATATACTTCCAGCTTTATTTATGGTAAGGCCATGGAATCCGAGCTTAATTTACTTAGGAACATAGCATTCCAGATTTTCTCAGTGCAGGACCATGGAATTTCAGCTTTATTTATTGTCGGACAATGTAAGTTAGGTAGGACCATGGAAATCCAACTATCCTTAAAGTTGCATAGTCCGATGGTTTTGAGTTTCCGTAATTTTTTTAGAAAAATATATTTAGGTTTTGTTTGCTTGTTGTTCTTTTACGTCCTAGCAACATCTAAGGTCAAATCAGGATGGGTACCGACTTGTGACAGTGCACACTCATGGCGACTTTATAGTGCTGCCCCACTGAGAGACCAGGCCACCAGCACCATGACCTGATATCCCACTCAGTCACATTATCATGCCACTGAGCCAACCAGTCCTTGGCCTATCCTGATAATGCCGAGCATTTAGCTAGGAAGCGACAAGTATCAATTTTTAAGTCATTGGTTTGACTCGACTAGAGTTCGAACCCATGATCCCATGGTCTACCAACACGGGAGACGGACGCTCTAACTCATTCGGCCATCCCGTCTGGTCCCGTATATTAGGTTGATTATTATAATCTACTTTACTTTGAACTAACCTTTATTTTAAATGGCAAACTTTTTAGATATTTGAAGTGCAACAATGCAAAATTATTGTTGGCATGCATGCCAAAGCTCTGACACCATAGGCTTCAGCAGTAACATATTCTATTAAATTGCCTCCATATTCATTTCTATGTGGCGACAAATATTATTAAATGCACCAATATATAAGTTAGATATGTAGAATAAAATCTAGATAATTGTTTTGGTTTAGAAAATTTGATGTTTTCATCAGGCTACACAGCTTTAAAATATGGCCATGGAATTCCACCTTTAGTGTACGTGGCTGGCACAGTGGACTTCACCAGCCCAGCTCACACTTTAAATGCTTGGCCTTGTTTGTATGGCTAACCTAGTTAATTAAAGCTGCATAGTCCGATGAAATATGAAAATTTCGAAACCAAAATAATTATCTAGATTTGATTTTTACATATCTAACTTAGATACTGATGCACTTATTGAACATTTGATTCTGCATAGAAGGGAATACTGAGTCAATTTAATAGAACATGTTTCTGTAGAGGTCAATGGTGTCAGAGTTTTGGCAAGCTTGCCAAAACTAATTTTCCATGTTTGCACTTCAAATATCTCAAAAGTTTACCATTTAAAATAAAAGTAACTTTGAACTAATGTAAAGTGATCGATCTAATATATTTATTTATCTCAGAAAAATTACAGAAACTTAAGACCATCGGACTAGGCAACTTTAAGTAACCGCTAAGATTCCATGCCAACCTTTTCAATTTAATGACATGATCTGCCAAAACCAATATTTGGCGTCTATTGTATTCATCTCCTTCTAATTTAAAGTTGCATAATCCGATGGGTGTGAGTTTCCGTAATTTCCTTAGATAAATACATTAAAGCCCTGTCACACTATGACGTTTCTCACCAACACGCTTCAACGCGTGGCGACGTGTTGCCATTTTGGGTGAAACGTCGGGACCCATCGTGATCCGTCGTGACGCGTTAACGGGCCATTATCAACGTGTTAGTCGCGCGTCGGTACACGTCGGTACACGTTGAGCGCGACCAACGTTTTGACCAACACATTGGTGCACGTCGGGCCGCATTGAGGTTTTGTGCTTGCACAAAACTTTTGACGCGCGGCGACGCGCACCAACGTGTTGGATGGCGCATTAGCGGCGCATTGCCAGGACGTGGAACAACGTTAACACCGTGTTGGTGACTCGCTTGAGGCACGTTGAGCAACGTTGATGAACGCTGGTGATTTTTCGGCAAACTGCGAGCGGGCCGGCAATGCATCGGTAACGTGTCACGGACGTGTACTGAACGACCTATAGGCATAGCGCCAGCGTTGCGTGACACGTTGGACCTGTTGCTGGCGCATGTGTACGTGTTGATGGCGGTTGTGTACGGGTTGCTGGCGCATGTGTACGTGTTGCTGGTGGTTCGTGGCGTGTTGCTGGCGTGTGTATACGTGTTGTTGGCACGTGTGGACATGTTGATGGCGGGTGTGGCCAACACGCCACCAAGACGCCACTACCGCGTGGACAGCCCGTTGGTGGCCCGTCCCCATGCGCAGACGCAGCCGACCGTGAATTAGGTTAATTAAGGGGCTGTCACATTAGGGTTTTTTGCGGGAGCGTATGGCGGCGTAAGCGCGTTACGTCATATACGTCGGCATACGCCGTATACGCTACTCATACGCTACGCATACGCTACTCATACGCTACTCATACGCCGCCAGATGCCGGCGTATGTGAAGCGTATGAGGCATACGCCGCCATACGCTTTCATAAATCCGTCCGTCCAAATTTTTTTGTGCATGCTAAAAAAAACTCGACCTATGAGGGCGTATGGCCCATACTGTCAAAAAATGTCACAGCACGCTCCCATACGCTCCTTATACGCTCCTCGTACGCTCCTCGTAGGTTCCACATACGCTCAAAACCACCCGAAAGGTCACCAAATGTCATCATAGGCCGGCACGCACAGGACCTACGTAGGTTTTCAATACGCTCCCGCCATACGCCGTAATGTGACAGGGCCTTTACCAAATGTTTATGCTTTTTCCGCCCGCAACGTCCATACCCGTTGACGGCATGCTACTAACACGCTATGACCACGCTACCAGCACGCTGCGGCGCGTCCAACTAACCCCCGAAACGCCGAAAAGTTTGACGTTTTTCGACGCGTTGATTAGATTTGGCGCGTTGGCAGCACGCCCGAAGAAACGTTGTAATGTGACAGGGCCTTTAGTTGATCAGTATAACCTAATGTAGGCCCTACTTTACTTTGAAGTAACCTTGATTTAAAATGGCTAACTTTGGAGATACTTGAAGTGAAAACATGCAAAATTAATTTTGGCAAGCATGCCAAAATACTGACACCATACATTTCAGCAGATTCCATTAAATTGGCTTAAAGTTGCATGTTCTGATGAAACGTATTTTTTTCAAAAACCAAATCACTTATCTAAATGTGGTTCTATATATCCAACTTATTGTTTGTTTGTTCTTGTTTTACGTCCTAGCAACATCTAAGGTCATATTAGGACGGGTACCGACTTGTGACAGTACGCACTCATGGTGATTTTATAGTGCTGCCCCACTGGAAAATCAGGCTGCTGGCACCATGACCCAATATCCCACTCGGTCACATTATCCTGACACCGAGCTAACCAGCCCTTGCCCTATCCTAATAATGCCGAGCACCAGGCTAGGAAGCAACAAGTATCAATTTTTAAGTCATTGGTTTGACTCGACCGGGAATCGAACTCGCGAACTCCCGATCTTCCGCATGCGAGGCCTGTGCTCTACCGATTCGGCCACCGCGCCCGGTATGCGAATGCGAATGCGACAAAAAATCTAAACGCCTTGAAACCTATGAGCTACATTCCTTACACGTGGTATGCGAATGCGAATGCGAATGCGAATGCGTTTTTCCGATCGGTCCATGTAGCGATCAGTGCGGCATGCGGTATGCGGCATGCAGGGTGTGAATAGAAACCTTAGTCTGATGTGTTCATTAGTTTAACACTAGGAGAGGCGACTGAGCATTACGGAACGGTCACACACAGGGGTGCTGAGTGGAAACATATGGTAGTGGTGGTGGTGGGGTTCAGTCAGTCACACTTGTCCATTAGTTTAACGAGGAGAGGTGATGGAGCATTACGGAACGGTCACACACAAGGGTGCTGAGGGGAAACATATGGTAGTGGTGGTGGTGGGGGTTCTGGTTGGAGCCACAAAAATATGAACACTTATCTATAATTTGGTAATTATAAAGGTAGGAATATAGCCAGTCATGTGCCGCATGCCGCATGCTGCATGTAAGGAATGCTGCCATTTGCATACCGCATGCCACATACCGCATACCACGTGTAAGGAATGCCCGCTTTAGTCTGATATATTTCACTTTACATTCACGAAATGGACCCGAAAATTAATACATTGGGGTGCTCCTTTTCTTCGTGTTTTATGGGAAAATAAAATTCAAATTGAAAAAAAGAACACCAACAAAATAAAAGTGACATTATGGCATTGGGCCATTCATGCTTTGCATAAATTGCACCTCCTTATTTTATAGGATTTTGTTAGGGTCAAATCTAGGTTAGGGATTTTTGTTGAAGGTCAGTTCGAACCCATTAATGTGAATGCAACAAATAAGAATGTTGTGTGTTTGTGTCAAGACTGGAACACAAACCCACATTTCTGCCATTCTAGGGCGAGCTCCTAACCATTAGGCTATCTAGGCGCCAAGGAGGAATTTACCTATCGACACTACCGCATCCATGTGGTATTTTATCTGGGGAGATGAGCACTCCTCTTGACACCATCGATTAATTGACTCTGGTCACCCGAGCCACTTTTTGGCACATGCACACATCCTGCAGACTCGTGTCGAATAATCTAATAAGCTTCTCCACGCTCGGGTGACAAAAATGGTGGCCCTTTTATTTGTTTATTTAGTAGCCAATATAATTACAGCAAAATATGATTTAACTATTTTTATGATGGCATAGTTTAGTGATATTTCCATTTCATTAATCTATGTTATTACCGAAATAAAATATGTATGACTGGTACTGGTGGCTGTTATCCTGCAGGATGGTACCAGCGCAAATGTGATGTCATTGCTCCTTGCAAACCCCAGCCAAGAGGTGGGTTACTGGGGTCGGGTTGTTTTGCACATGGCACATGTATTTGTCGACTCCAATCGCGGTGTTCTATTTGAAATTCTGATGACTCGGGTGACCTGAGTCGCCCGGGTCGTGTTAATCGATTACGGCCTTAATTGTCCCCTTGCACATTGTAAGTTTGTTGACCAGATGGGATGGCTGAATGAGTTGAGCATCAGTGTCCCGTTTTGGTAGATGGTGGGATTCGAAACCACTGGTTCGAAACCTGGTCATGTCAAACCAATGACTTAAATATTGATACTTGTCGCTTCTTAGGCAAGTGCTCGTCATTATTAGGATAGGGCAAGGACTGGTTAGCTCAGTGACAGCATAATGTGACTGAGTGGGATATGAGGTCATGGTGCTGGCACGCACCCTGGTCTCCCAGTGGGGCAGCACAATAAAGGCACCATGAGTTTGCACTAGCACAAGTCGGTACCCGTCCTGATATGACCTTAGATGTTGCCAGGACGTAAAACTCCAACAATCAACCAATCAACCGTAAGTTTGTTTGTTTGAGATTTACATCTTCGCAATATGGTCATCCGTTCGACAGCCCACTGAGTCAAACTAATGACTTAGGGACCTATCCTGGTGCTCGGCAGTAATAGGATAGGACAAGGACTGGCTTGCTCAGTATCAGGATAATGTGAGTGAGTGGGATATGCTGGGGGCCCAGTCTCTGATTGAGGCAACGCTATAAAGCAACCATGAGTGTGCACATACTTGTCTTGGTATGACCTTAGATGTTGCTATGATGTAAACCCCAACAAACAAACGGAGACTGATTGTCAGTTGTGTGTAAAACGACGGCCAGCCAAGTCTGTTCCTTTTTCTTTACCCCCTACCCCGAACCCCCACATAAACCTTACAACCCAGTGAAGAAGGATGTGGGCGTGGGTGTGGGTGTAGGTGTGGGTGTGGGTGTAGGTGTGGATGTGGGTGTGGGTGTGCGTGTACGGGAGGTGGGGAGGGGTCGGTGGGAAAGGGGGCTAGAGTGGTGCTATTTCCTAACAAACATTCCTTCAAAGCTGCATAGTCTGATGGAAGCTTAAAGTTACATAGTCCGATGAAATATGAAATGTTCAAAAACCAAACAATTATCTAGATTTGATTTGTACATATCTAACATAGATACTGATGCACTTATTGAACATTTGTTTCTGCATAGAAGGCAATACTGAAGCAATTTAATAGAACATGTTACTGTAGAGGTATATGGTGTCAGAGTTTTGGCAAGCTTGCCAAAATTAATTTTCCATGTTTGCACTTCAAATATCTCAAAAGTTTACCATTTAAAATAAAAGTAACCTTAAACTAATGTAAGGTAGATATTAGTGATCGATCTAATATATTTATCTCAGAAAAATGACTGAAACTCAAAACCATCGGACTATGCAAGTTTAATATTTGTTTAATCTAAGCACTTATTCAGATTTGAAACATGAGAAAAAACTACAACCCATATCTCATGACATATCTGTGGATATGGTCAGTCAAGAGTTGATGATGCAGACCCCCCCCCCTCCCACCCCGCCACACACCCCACCCCCACCACCACCCCTACCCCGAGACTTGGCCGGGAAGAAATGAGTGAATAAATTACAGGAATAACAAACAAAAAACAAAAAACAAAATGGCGCGCCGCACGTGTAGATCTAGAGAGTGATATCTGCTCAGGGCCGGTGAATAACTCCACCTATTTGTGACCGCCGGTTACCTGCTACTAGTGCTAGGTTTGTTGGCTGGGGTTTTACCTCCTCGAAACATCTAAGGTCATATCAGGATTAGATACAATATTCTCCCCGACTCACAGTATGGTGTGGATGAAGATGAGGTCTAAATTTGAGCAAAAGCTGCTTTCGCATGGTTGGTTGTCGGAGTTTTAGGTCCTGACAACATCTAAGGTCATATCAGGACGAGCTGTCGTATAAATCAACTGTAATTGTGGCATTCTCTGTGGCGGAGTGGTTAGAGTGTCTGACTTTTTTCTAGGTCAGACTCCTAATCTGAGGGTCGGCGGTTCGATTCCCCATTCCCCCATCTCTGCCAATTTGGATTTCCACTGCTGTGTATAACTTACAGCGTCATCAAAGGCCGGTTGCTCTCATACCATGTCTATGTGGTGTGGGAGGTTAAAAATCCCCTGGGTCGGTAAAAGTGTAGGCTCGGGCTTTCTATCGACCTGCAGTGGAATGAGGAAGACCAGTCGTCTATGACTAAAGAAAGCTGTGAAGGCCCTGGTTCCAGCATGCAGTGCTTACCTATATTGGTGTAGAGTCGATGAACTGGCAATTTAAGGAATGCGCATGTCAATAAGGAAGATGGCAAATCATCAACCTGTTGATTTGACTTTTAAATTGTATTAATCTAACATGCTATAATAAACTTATTAAAGCTAATATACTAATAAGAGCACAATTTCAAAGCCAAAACAATGACCTAGATTTGATCCTTATACACCTTACTTAGATACAGGTGTGCTTCTTAAAGCTGCACAGTCCGATGAAAGCATCACATTTTCGCGATGTTCTCTGTGGCAGAGTGGTTAGAGCATCTGACTTTTTCTAGGTCGGACTCCTAATCTGAAGATTGGTGGTTCGATTCCCCATGCCCCCACCTCTGCCAATTTGAATTTCCACCGCTGTGCATAACTTACAGCACCATCAAAGGCCAGTTGCTCTCATACCATGTCTACGTGGTGTGGGAGGTTAAAAATCCCTTGGGTTTGTAAAAGCATGGGCTCGGGCTTTCTATCGGCAAACTGTCTAATGGTGAAAACAAATTTATTCAGACTTACCATGATAGGCAGTATAAATCTTCAAGAAAAAAAGAAATGTAGCAGGCTATGATATATAAGTATTTGAACAACATAGTGAGCATATTAGATTTTGCATTCACGTGGTTATTTCCATAACTCAGCCTTCTGATATATTTTCTATAAGGTTGTTTAGCACTGCTAGCATCCCTGTAGATAAATAAAGGATTCACCTCATACATCCAGTACAGGGGTGAAAACAAACCTATTAGAAAAACTGGCGAACAATTTCGACATGGTGGGGAAATGAACTGAGTGGGTAAATTCTTAATTTAAGAAGCAAAATATATTCTTCACATAAATCATCATACCTGCTTTACCCGCTTCTTCTGATTTGAAAAATATAATAAAACATATAGCTTAAGGAACTTTGAAAATAAAACCGACGGCATTTTATTGCCGCCATCTTGTCTGTTTGCATTCTCGCTCATTTCACCAACTCTGCACTGATATATGTAGCCATTTGATCCTGGAACCACAATTTCTAGTTCCTGTTCCATACTAAAATTGTTTTTGCCCGTATTATGACTATGCTAGGGTTCACCCCTGTACTGTAAGTATGGGGTGAATCTTTTATCTACCCTGTAGAGGGAGTAACTCATCAGGACAAGTACAGAATTGTGACAGTGGGTGAGATAAGGATCTTGGTGTGCAATTCAGGGCATTGTGACATTGTGCATTCATGGTGACTTTATAGTGCTGCCAGACTAAGAGACCAGGTGAGCAGCACCATGACCTGATTCCCCAGTCAATCATATTATCCAGACACCGAGCTAACCAGTCCTTGCCCAATCCTACTAATACCGAGTGCCAGGCTAGGTAGCGACACGTGCCAACTTTGTAAGTCATTACTCTGGCTCGGCTGTGATTCAAACTCCTGCAACCTTCCACACTGGAACCGATGTGCTCTAGACGCGTCGTTAAATAAAACACCCTTGACCTTTACCTTCCACACAGGACGCCTGCGCTCTTACCGATTCGGCCATCGCGTTCGGCAGAAAAATGAATGCATTCCCGTGAATGAAATATTGACTGAAAAGCCGTGACCTACTTACTTTCTGCTTGTTCTGTGCAGAGTGTAAGGAGGCGTTCAGCGTGTTTGACAAGTACGGGCGGGGCGCCATCCCAGTGAAGGAACTCAAGGACGTGATGCGTCACCTGGGACTCAACCCGACAGAGAATGAAATCAGTGCCATCATGGCCGACCTTGACCTTGACAGTAAGATGCCTGCTTTGTTGACGCAATGGGGTTCCACCATCACCTTTCAACGAGTAGGCTTATGTCGCCTCTAGCAAGATAATCAGTTATGCCCCCCCCCCCTACTAACGCTTACCATACTAGTCGAACATAGCTACCACCCCATATGTTTCTTTTTGTTCTCTTATCTTGTCCTTTACTTGTCATTCATATCGATACTTTGCGTATTGTCTTGTGATGCGCGACAAGGAAGGAAGAGGAGGGGGTGGAAAAAAGCACTTTTATTGAAGTGCCTCAGACAGGATAATGCAGGAGTAAATAATACAGGGTAACATGGTAATGGTAAATGCAAGGGAAAGATCACACAAGGTTAAACGTCAAGGGGTAATGGTAAGGAAATATACAGGGGTGCATGATAGTATAACATAACATAAGATTTAAGGAGAAATGTCACTGAGCTCAGAGGGAGCCTAGAAGAGAGAGTCTGAGGGTTGCGCCTAGGAGCCCTCCACCCGTGGAAGGGGAGATGAGTAGTAGGGTGGGTGGGTGGAGAAAAGAGGGACAGGAGGAGGAGCGTGCAGGGTGGCAGGAAGGCGAGTGGCTGGAGGAGGCCAGGGGGGGGGGGGGGCGGCTTATAAGGGGGAAGGAGGCGGGAAGGTGAGAAAGCCGGGAGGGGGAGAGAGCGGGAGGGGAGAAAGCCGAGGGGAAGATGATGGCGGAAGGTGAGAAAGCCGGCGCGGCGGGGCGGGGGCGGTACTCCTTCCCTGCCTCGCATCAAATGCAATGCACGCATTACGACCAATTGTCTATCTATATTGTTGTAGATTTGCTTACTGTGTAGTGGCAATTGTCATTAGGGCTGAAAGACCAGTGCATTAAAGTTGCATAGTCCGATGGTTTTGAATTTCTGTATTTTTTATGAGATAAATATATTAGATCGATCACTAGTATCTACTTTACATTAGTTCAAAGTTACTTTTATTTTAAATGGTAAACTTTTAAGATATTTTGAGTGCAAACATTGAAAATTAGTTTTGGCAAGCTTGCCAAAACTCTGACACCATAGACTTCTGCAGTAACAGGTTCTGTTAAATTGACTCAGTATTGCCTTCTACGCAGAAACAAATGCTTAATAAGTGCATCAGTATCTAAGTTAGATATGTAAAATTTCTGTATTTTTTATGAGATAAATATATTAGATCGATCACTAGTATCTACTTTACATTAGTTCAAAGTTACTTTTATTTTAAATGGTAAACTTTTTAGATATTTTGAGTGCAAACATTGAAAATTAGTTTTGGCAAGCTTGCCAAAACTCTGACACCATAGACTTCTGCAGTAGCAGGTTCTGTTAAATTGACTCAGTATCGCCTTCTACGCAGAAACAAATGCTTAATAAGTGCATCAGTATCTAAGTTAGATATGTAAAATCAAATCTAGAAAATTGGTTTGGTTTTGAAAATTTGATATTTCATCGGACTATGCAGCTTTAACTAGATGTTGCCAGGACGTAAAACTCCAAAAACCGACCAACCGAACCTGTTATTCAGAGGAATAAAAACACTTGAACAAAAAAAAAAGTTAAAACTGAAAGCCGCCAGATAGATATTGATATCATAAGAATTGTCAGCAGGAGGGGAAGTGAGGAGGGGAAGCTGAGGTAGCGGGTTCCGGTAGGGGGCGCCACCAGCGCGTCGGAGGGGGGATGTGGAGGAGGAAAGGCAGAAGAGCAGGGGCGGTTCTCTCGCCCCACCCCCACCCCCACCCCCCCGCCCCGTGAATCGAACGTGATGGTTGCTTCACGACCAAGGAGGCTCATCGCCATCGGTGCGAGACTTTTAGGTGAGGTTTGTTTGTTGGGGTTTTACGTCCTAGCAACATCCATGGTCATAACAGGACGGATAGGCTTCTACCGACTTGTGACAGCGCACACTTATGGCGACTTTATAGTGTTGCCCCATTGTGAGGTTTGTTTGTCTGTTGGGGTTTCGTCCTAGCAACATCTATGGTCATAATTATCATGACAGATACCGACTTGTGACAGTGCACACTCATGGTGACTTTATAGTGCTGCCCCACTTGGAGGTTTTTTGTTGGGAGTTTACGTCCTAGCAATATATATGGGCATATCAGGATGGGGATCAACTTGCAACAGTGCACTCTCATGGCAACTTTATAGTGCTGTCCCACTGGGAAAAAACACCGTTGACACCATGACCCAATATCCCATCAATCATGTTATCCTAATACTGTGCAAATCAGTCATTTTCCCTATCTTAAAATTACTGAGCACCGGGTCTAGGTAGCGACAAGTATCAATTTTGTAAGCCATTGGTTTGACTCAGCCGGGATTCTAACTCCCGACCTTCCGTAGGGGAATCCTGCGCTGTACCAATTTGGCCACCGCGTCCATCTAGTAAGGATGATGAGGTGATCGGCGAGGATTCAGGACAAAACATCCGTTATGTGTCTCGCATGTCAGCTCTCACAGTGAGCTCATGAGCAGACAATTATCAACTGTTTGTCCCCGTCCTGATATGACCTTAGATGTTGCTAGGACGTAAAACAACAACAAACAAACAAACACATATCAACTGTTTGAATGGTCGAATTGGGAGCGCAATTCCTCATGATGCAACCAGACAGGATGGCCGAATGAGTTGAGCATCCATCTCCCGCCACGGGTTTGAACACTGGTCGAGTCAAACTAATGACTTAAAAAGTTATACTTGTCACTTCCTAGCCAGGCACTCTACATTATTAGAATAGGACAAGGACTGGTTGGGTCAGTGTCAGAATAATGTGACTGAGTGGGATATCAGGTCATGGTGCTGGCGGCCTGGTCTACCTGTGGGGCAGCACTATAAAGTTGCCATGAGTGTGCATTGTCACAAGTCGGTACCCGTCCTGATATGACCCTAGATGTTGCCAGGAAGTAAAACTCCAATAACCAACTAACCAAGCTATTGACACACTCCATGTGCATCATTATGGCACTCAGTAGTATTATCATACATTGTTCACAAGCCTGTGTTGCTGCAGTTTGACAACGTCACATAGGCCGTAATCGATTAACATGACCCGGGTGACTCGGGTCACCTGAGTCATCAGAATTTCAAATCGAACACTGCGAGTAGAGTCGACAAATACACATGCCATGTGCAAAAAGATCCGACCCAAGTAACCCACCTCATAGCTGGGGTTGGCTACGAGCGATGATGTCACATTTGCGCTGGTACCGTCCTGCAGGATAACAGCTACCAGTACCAGTCATACATGTTTTTTTTAAAGAATAACTTAGATTAATGAAATGGAAATATAGCTAAACGAGGCCATCATAAAATACTTTAAATCCTATTTTGCTGTAGTTTTATCGGTTGTTAAAAAAAATATAATTGTTTCCACCCCGAGCATGGCGAACCATATTCGATTATTCGACCCGAGTCTGTAGGATGTGCGCATGCGCCAAAAAGTGGTTCGGGTGACCCGAGTTGATTAATTGATTACGCCCATATAGTACTAAGTAATAGTAGTCTTATCATTTCACATGTATTATGGTATTTAAAATAAAATTCAGATCTTAAGATCACCAACCCGCCCAGGGTCTACTGATGGCAGTAGAACTAATGTTATGGGTAGCAGCTCACCGTGCAGTATGATCTGCGGAAAAGGTCTAGTAGAGAACTTCCGCCGGCAACCTGCCCTCTGATAGCAATGGCAAGAGCGAATGATGTGGTTATGATAACCAGTTATTAATAACTACACAATGATAAGAAGTTATTAATCCTCACATAACGATGTCAGATGATTCATTCTCATAAATTACTAAAAAAACTGCCCACTCCAATGAAAACATCAACTGTTCAAATCCAAAACACTGACCTAGATTTGATGCTACAGATCCAACTTAGATATTTGTGCACTTAATTATGCACTTGCTGCTTCCTAGAAGACACACGGAGCCAATTTAGTAGAACCCATTACTGCTGAAGTTCATGGTGTCAGAATCTTGTCATGCTTACCAAAATTAATTCGGCATGTTTCCACTTCAAATATATCCAAAGTTAGCCATTCAACATCAAAGATATTTCAAGCTAAAGCGATCAATCTAATATATTGATCTCCGAAGATGGTGGGAACTCAAAACAATCGGAAAATGAAACTTTAAATAAACATTAAAACCTCTTTAACCGACCACCTCCACAGATTAACCACTCCCCTATATCAATCGCTTTATTTGGGTCACAAATTAACACCCATACAATATCATTGTAACATTTTTTTAAACTCCCTGAATCGATCACCTCCCTAAATGGACCATTTAAAGTCGGTCCCCATGGTCTGTGTATTTAGGTAGGTTTTACTGTATAGCCTACCCATGAACATCGAGACATGTTATTCAGTCTGGGAATTGTTCCTAGTATTTTCACATAAGATGACATGAGATGAGTTTAACAAAAAAAGAATTCTTTCTTGCAGGCACAAGTAAAATCAAGCTGCCAGATTTCATCCAAGTCGCCCTTGAGCAAATGAGAGCCATGGACACTGAGGAGGAGATCCGGAAAGTCTTCAAGGTTCGTCTCTTTTTTATAACCAGCATAAAACAGGCAATGGTTACTAATGGGGCTGTCACACTATGACGTATAGCCTTAGCGTATGCCGACATATGTGATTTTCGACCAACACGTCGGTGTACGTTGTCATACGGTATGTATATGTTGGGCATATGTTGGGTACGTTCTGAGTACATCATTATACGTCGTCTTACGTTGCCATGCATCGAGGCTCCAAAATGTTTTTTTTGCATTCTCCAAATTTCCAAAGTGTGTCGACATGTGGCTCGTATGTTGAATGTATGCTGCATGTATGTTTGGGATACGTCAGCATACATTGGGAGTATGCTAGGGATACGTTGGAATACGTTGCTGCATGTTAGACATACAGTCGGTGGGAACGTGCAATCCACGTACAGTCTGCGTATGGATGCATAACGTACTCCTAACATACTTCGAACATATGCCTGCCGAATCTCCAGCATACTTAATGTATACACCATACTTCTAGTGATGCAGTAACGTACATAATGTTGGTCAGCGTACCGTGAGCGTATGCGAGCATTTTGCAAACATTTTGCTAACGTTTTGCGAGGCACATTAACACTCTCATACGCTAACAATAGGTCAGAGATACGTTCTGCATACGTTACGTACGTTGTGTTACCCCCATTTTTATCCCCCGCTGCTGAAAAGTTTGACGAATGCCGACGTACTGGCAAATTTTCGAATGTTGAGCATGCGCTGATGCTGTATGACGTAGTGTGACAGGGCCTTAACACAGTGCTGGGTAACTATGGTTACTAACATAGTGCTGTGTAACTGATATTCCAATCAGCTATTAATATTACCTCCAAACTTGATAGCCAATCAGAAACTCCCATAGATGTGCTTTGTCACTCCTCAAAGAATATCCGTCTGTCCCTCCCGTGCCACTGACTTCTGCCATGTTAGTTTAAAGTTGCATAGTCCAATATTTTTGAGTTTCTGTCATATGCTTGCCAAAATTAATTTTGCATGTTTGCACTTCAAATATCTCAAAGGTTAACCATTTAAAGTAAAAGTTACTTCAAACTAAAGTAAGGTAGATTATAACCACCAACCTAACATATTTATCTCAGAAAATGACAGAAACTCAAACCCATCGGACTATGTACCTTTAACCTGTTGTTCTAGGTGTTTGATAAGGACAATAACGGGCTACTGAACGCGGCTGAATTGAAATACATGATGACCACTATGGGCCACAAGTTCACGAACGAGGAAGTGGACGAACTGTTGCGGAACGCTGACGTCAACGGCGATGGCCACCTCAACTACGAAGGTCAGTCAAGGTCATCTGTTTACTCCCCCCAACTCCTGATTGGAGCAAGTATATTGATTGTTTCTGGTGGTTGTTTCTTTAACGTTGAATATCCAAAGTTAGTCAAACTAAACTGTGGTGTGGTAGATTATATCGATGAACCTATAATGTATATGTATTTAAAGCTGCATAGTCCGATGAAGCATCAACTTTTCAAAACCAAAACACCTAGATTTGAGTCTACATATCAAACTTAGATACTGATGCACTTACTAAGCATGTGTTGCCACATAGAAGGGCATACTGAGTCAATGTATTAGAACCTATATACTACTGAAGCCTATGGGGTTAGTTTTGACATGCTTGCCAAAATTAATTCTGCATGTTTGCACTTCAAATATCTCCAAAGTTATCCATTTAAAATAAACGTTACCTCAAGCTAAAGTAAGGTCCATTATGGTACCAATCAATTTAAAATATTTATCCCAGAAAAATGATAGAAACTCAAATCCATCGGACTGTGTAAACTTTAACCAAATCGGATGGCCAAATGAGTTGAGTGCCCGCCACCCATTTTTGTTTGCTATGAGATTCGAACCCCCAGGTTCAAACTTTTGGCCGAATCAAATTAATGACTTACAAAATTTATACTTGTCGCTACCTAGCCTGGCATTCAACATTACTGGAATAGGGCTAGGAGCAATGGAATGAAGACCAATTGTCTGCAATTGAAATTTCCCCTGCTTAACCAACTAGTGTAGGCCTGCAAAACAAGATTTTAAGCACACGCAAAAAAACACTACCTGTTATCAGGGTATTAATCCACTAGACCTATTTCTTATTGAACCCAATGTTACAGCGATTGACCTTCTGACTAAGCCACTGTGTGAATGGTCATAACAAGAAAAGGTGTTAATAAGAATAGTGGTATCAATATGACTAGATTCTGTTAGTACAATGTAGTTACACTATTTTGCACTGAAATAATATCTACCTTCTGTTTTCTCTCCCCCCTCCCTCACCTCCCCCCCTCTCTCTCTCTCTCTCGCGCGCTCTCTCTCTCTTCCCCTCCCCCTCTCCATCTTTTTCTCTCTCCAGAATTTATTCAAATGTTACTGGGCTGAGCCTACCTTTGGAAGGCTTCTCATGAGGTTTGTTTAAAACAAGAAAGAAAGGAAGAAAAAACCCTCCCTTCCGCTGAAGGGCAGAGCCAGCTGATACGGGGATGACCCGTCAAACTGCAGCTCTTTGTGCACTGGGCTCTTCCGGTTTGTGAGCAACGAAAACGAGGCTTGCAACAACAACAACAAAGACCCTCCTTCCGCCACAATGCGCCCTCTGGTGTCGCTTGGCAGAGTTGGGTGTGACGTCAGAGTTTTCGTCGTCGACACTTGTGGCCTACGCTGGTCAGCTGTCCCGAGTCGGCAGCCGATGTCCAAGTTCTGGAAAACAGGCATGACACTTGACAGCACCGGAAAAAACAAAAACAAGATTCCCCTCCTTCTCCCAAACGGACCGCCTCCTTAATTATGTCACGCACACTGCGCCACAGCGCCACCCGGTGTCCAAGTCACCAATCACAACTCCATAGTGTTGCATATTTTATGATATGCCAACATTATTTCCAATGTAGGCAAAAGATTCACCATGTACTGAGGTATCCTGAGTAGCCCACTGCAAGTTCAGGGTGAATCTTGTATCTATTTCCAATACAGAGCTGTCGTAGTCTGGTTAGTTCCGTGAGTCCTCACTAGCCGGAACTGGCGCCCCCTTCATTCCCCTTGTTCAGTTCACCAGGTCCAGGGGGCGTCCCCTCCAACTTCACTCGTTGTTGTGTCTCTGTATATAGTAAAACCTCTGTAAATCGACTGACCATGGGACCCACTTTAAATGGTCCATTTAGGGAGGCGGTCCGTTTAGGGAGTTTAAAAAAATTGCTACAATGGTATTGTATGAGCGATTGTCTGGGACCCAAATAAAGCGATCGGTATATAGGGGAGTGGTCGATGCGTGGAGGTGGTCAGTTAAGTGTACCTGAGTACGCCACTTGCCAGATTTGAGTCACTGTCCACCGCCCAAACCCCCACCGCTTTACCATATTTCCAATTATATTTATACAATATTATATTACATTTACCATTATCATCATAACAAGTGTCCAAAGAGTAGGCCTACAATTTTGTCATTACCCCACCAATCCTCTATCCCCACACACTCTCCCACCCCATCAAAAAAGAAGGGTGCAAATTATAATGTTGATCCTTTACCACAAATTTATTGGTTTGAAGAACTGATGTTACACACTCAAATTCAACATAATTTATGCAAATACATAATAAATACAATTTCAATATAATATAGGCTCTACATATAGATTTAACATAATGTCATTTAATATAATTATTTAATTTTGTGTTAAATGTATTCAATGCAATACCATTTTCCTTTGAAAATATTCCCAGGAGAAAAATCAATATTATATAGATATAGCTATGGATAACCAAAAGTGCACAGCGGTAACCACCTCCCTCCCCCATCCTAAGATCACTCGGTGTCTCGTCTCTTTATTTTATTTATCCTCCTGAATCGTAGCCTATTTTATAATGGTAGCACAATTGAAATGCCTTTTATTTTCAGATTAGAAATTAGTCATCGATTTACTTGACATCCTCATTTCCACATTGTAAATCGCATACCAGGCTGTGGTGAGATGCAATGTTAGTAGTTTGTGAAATAGTTTGGTTCTTTTAAAGCCTTGTTACGAAATATATATATATACACATGTAGGAGGGGCAGACCAACACAGAAACTAATAGGCGTATATGGTTAGTTTTATTTGGCTTATATCATCGCAGTGTAATCATGACTCAACCGTAACCATATTTGGCTGGGCAACCCGCCCTACCCATAATAATAATAAGAATAAGCGATCAGCTCAAAAACATAGTGGAGCATAAGCTTCAAGATTACAAGTATAAAGTGAAAGCAATAACCAAGTCATAATAGCTATATAAACTATACAAAACAAACAACAACCAAATCGGGAGAAACAGGACAGGAGCGTGTGTTGCCCGGTGCAGGCAAGTAAGGAATGGGCCGGGTCGTACGACGAGGGGAGCGAGGAAAGGTGGTAGTGGCGCCACCTGATGGATTCGAACCCAACTATCTATAGGAAACAAGCCAACCTGCGAGGGGGGGGGGGGGGGGAGATCTGCGCCCTCCCTACACCAGTATATCATAGATATACGCGTGTATATATATATAATCATGCATACACACATACATACATACATACATATAAGAAGAATAAAAGGGGTTGAGGAAGAAGGAAGAGGAGCAAAAACCACAACATAATTCAGTTCATTCTGAAATGGAAAACAGCCACTGCTTTGTCATTCATATTCACTCATCTTTTGTGGAAGAAATTCCATTTTCTTTGTAATCATCACATGTTGCAATTGCTGTACATTAGGTTTTCCATTTCAAATTTTGTTCCTACATTGTGTAATAATATATACCAAAGACCCTATAATACTAAGACGGCAGTTGCTGTATTATATGTATAAATGTATATATGAATGTGAAAGATGTGTGATGATGGTGATGATGATGATGATGTGTATTTGTTCATGGCAATTTCATATTGATGTGTATTCATACTTACCTATCTCATGTATAATATGATAGACTACATCACGGTTCCAGCGGCGCGGTGCATTGTGGGATACATCAGAGCAAAACAAAGCCATGAGAAGCACATGGCACATGCTAATACACTGGGTGCAGCTATGAAATGTGCTAGTGACATATATCGGCAGAATCCGGAACCATTCTATTCGGGTACTTTCCCCCGAGTGCCTGTCATTTCATATGCTATATCTCCGTAAAGAATGCATGGAAAAATAATAAAATGTCTGATTATATCCAGATATTCATATCGCAACAGGCATCAAGCTCTTATACTTGTAATATATATATATACTAAGTTATGAAACTATGTAGATCAATAGACTTTAAAAGACGAATGAAGAGGTTCTTGTGGCCGCCATGTTGTTTTTCATTTGGATTCTCTTCCAATTTCTGAACTCTATAAGATGTCAATATATATAAAGACAACTCATAACTTAGAGACTTGCAAATCCACATGAACGAGGCCACACGCATCGCCCCATAGGAAAAAGTTGACCACGCGCATCGTCATAGCGTGCAAACAACCGATATAAAACATCGTTTTTCTTATATTTTATGTAAGCACAGCACAAATCTTGAAGGGAAATTCAAATGTTTGAAATACCAACATTTGAGGAAGTCTTTTTCCCAAGAAGAAATATGTGCCAGTTGGGCTGAGAAAAGAACTCAAAATCATCCAAACTTAAGGGCTCGGCCGTGCTAATTGGTAAATGGCCCCCATATAAATTTGATATAATTTGTTTGGTAAATATGGTATCTGTTTGTGTGCCAAGCGGTTTGTTTCTATGTGGTGCGACTTTAGAGATGTTTCACTTTTTCTGTATGAGTGTACACTCGCAGTTGCCATTGATTTACACACAGGTTCTGGCCCCAGTGCTGCCAGCTACATCGGAGTGAACCGATTGTATACAACTTATGCCAGGTACACACCCACCGTTCATCCGCACCCACCTACCGTTTACGATCTAAAACTGCCCGTTTCATGCACAAAAGTCGTTAGGTGTGTGATACCCTAGCACATCTACCGATTGCGATTCGCGACTTCAAACTCAGTTTCAAGG
This sequence comes from Branchipolynoe longqiensis, assembly GCA_030323885.1. NCBI lineage: Eukaryota > Metazoa > Annelida > Polychaeta > Phyllodocida > Polynoidae > Branchipolynoe > Branchipolynoe longqiensis. Next base: position 69,505,048 of record CM059190.1, on the reverse strand, counting down.
CTAAAACTGCTCGCTTGCGAATACGATTCACGATTCGAAAAATGAATCGGCCCGTTCTCAGTCGTAAGGTCGTCGCGAGTTTTAGTGCACGAATCGTAAACGGTAGGTGTGTACTTGGCATTAAGAGGTGGGAAAGTTAGCTGGCGGGGTCTATTCCATACTTATATTCTCTGGCGATGTTCAATGCGGTACTCCATTGAAGAGTTCATGCGCAAAACCACGTAAACGCCAATCAAAAAATTGAGATAAACATTGGAATCAAACCCTCAACAACTTTATTTGTTATATTCCTACTCTTTTCTTCATTGCTCCATAACCATCTGATTTGATTAAAAGTGGAATTAGTGAGAATTAAATTCATTTTCAGGTACAAATCTTGTATTTAAAATAATTTTTAGATTGGGTTTTCCGTGGTTTTGCACCTGAACTCTTCTTTATTGTTTATACACGTGTATAATTTTATTGACTGCAAAGCAATCTGTTTGTTATGTATGGTGTGAACATTTATTCATATTAAGTCTAAGAACCATATGTACCCACATTATATTTTCCAAAATATTGAAATGTTGTCTAATTATCATATTGATAATGATTGTTAAGGCCTAATATATACCCGCTGTTTTGTTGTGTTTATTAAACAATTGTTATCTACATTTAAATTTTTTTTTTTTATTGAGGCTGTATTTATACTGTCCATAGCATATAAGCCTGGGTACCCAGTCTTGTTTTCAATGCTGGCCAGTTGTAGTGTTGGTGTTATCTTACCACACAGTGGCTGCTGATAAGGTATTTGATTGCCTGCATTTCAGTAGCAGTCCTGTCTATATTAAATTTCAAGAGGATCCAATTTTCAAAAAACTAAATATTACGTAGATTTAACCCCACATATCTAATCGATATACTGGTGCATTCATTAAGCATGTATTGCATTTCGATACAATGCTAAAAAAAAAAAAGAAGCAGAGGGAAAACAAAACATGTCTACTATTTTGATGTGCATACATTAATTATTATATATGTTTTCACTTCAAGTCGCTCCAAAGTTAATCCGTTAAAATAAAAATTAATTGAAAGTCAAGTTGGATAGTTTATAATTACCAACATAATAGGCCCTATATGTATCTAAAAGGTGTGGCAGAACCATCTGATTATGTAACTTTAATTTTCAGTGCCCATAGTCATGCTATCGAATATTATGTTGTTAGTTATTGTAGCATTGTGTCTGTGACAGGACTGCTAGATAGCCCATTATAAAGTGTTGGAAGGCTGGGCTATGGAAATGATAATATGCTAAATATATTCTTCAAATACTTAAAGTTGCATAGTCCGATGGTTTTGAATTTCTGTATTTTTTCTGAGATAAATATATTAGATCGATCACTAGTATCTACTTTACATTAGTTCAAAGTTACTTTTATTTTAAATGGTAAACTTTTGAGATATTTGGGGTGCAAACATAGAAAATTTGTTTTGGCAAGCTTGTCAAAACTCTGACACCATAGACTTCTGCAGTAACAGGTTCTGTTAAATTGACTCAGTATTGGCTTCTACGCACAAACAAATGCTTAATAAGCACATCAGTATCTAAGTTAGATATGTAAATTCAAATCTAGATCATTGGTTTGGTTTTAAAATGTTGATATTTCATCGGACTATGCAGCTTTAAGACGTCCAATAGCCGATGATAAAACTATGTGCTCTAGAGGCGTCGTTAAATAAAGCAACCATTTTTTTCTTCAAATACTCATTAATTATCATAGCCATCTACTTTTGGGTGACTAATTTATGAAATTATGTAGATCAATATACTTTAAAAGACGAATCAAGAGGTTCTTGTGGCCGCCATGTTGTTTTTCATTTGCATTCTCTTCCAATTTCTGAACTCTAGAAGATGCCGCTAAAGGTTTTCCCACCTTTGGCAAACGCCAAATATCGAGCCCTCATGTTTTTTATTTTTTTATTTCCATCATATAATGTTATTAGATTCGTTATATATGTATTTATACCCATTTATTGTACATACAATAGTACCTGTCTTCAATGGATAAATCTGCATCCAGAACAATGTTGCCTTGACATGACAGGTATCTTGTCATCAGAGGGACACTCAAATGAAACAAGTTGTACTTGTTTAACACTGTGTCGGCAGCAAAGGCTCTATTCACGGACACACGTTTGTATAATTTATTGTCACTTTGGCTCCAGGAAAAACGAAAATTATTTATCACAATTTTACATGTTTACATTCAAATTTACCTGAAATTCTGAAATGGTCAAATTTGTGTGCAAAATTGATCTCAGACGCAATTTTGAAGTAAAACACCGTTTGAAAATTTGTTTGTACATGGTAGGTATTCGCTAATCACTGTGTTGTGGTCGAATACCGGTATACATATATATATAAAATTATATATGTATATATAATTATATATGTATATATATGTGTTTACATATTATATCATATATATGTGCTCCATAATGTATTATGGGAATATAAACAAGGTTACTACCACTTATCAGTTCTCTTCTACAATTAGTTATTACCTACTATCCTCCTGCCATAGCAGTTAGTTCCTGCTTCTGCCACTATGTCACCACCTGTGAGTGGCTCTTGGCCACCATGATACCAGCTGCGTCTGGTCACTACCGCCTCCAGACCTGTTTGGATGATCAGATTTTAAATATTGGGCCTATACATATACGCACAAGATTGAACTAAAATTGATTCATGTATGCTATGTAATCATTACTTGACACCAAACCTGACATGAATACTCATTGTTCCATGTGTTGAACTCATTGTTCCATGTGTACAACTTTTATTGTTTGATCAATTCTTTATATGTTTCTCTCTGGAGTACCCAAATAGGAAATACCTGCATACCCATACAATTTGTGCATGCTTTTGTACAAAGTTTTTAGCTGGAGTATGTCGATACGCAAAATTAAAATTGTGCATGTCAAACAAATTTGGAAAGTACACAATTCTTTGTGAAAGTACGCAATATTTTTAATTAGAGTAGACTACCCAAATAAGAAATTTGAGGTAGGCAGGTCTGAATTTACAACCATAGATAATTTGTCTTCTTCATTCCACTGCTCCTTTTCCCTATGCTAGTAATGCCGAATCTCAGGCTAGGTAGCGAAAAGTATCAATTTAAAAGTTATTGGCTTCACCCAACCAGGGTTAAAACCAGAGGGGCGGGTGTTGATTCCGATGACCTACCAAAACAGGAGGCGGGTGCTCAACTTGTTCAGCCACCCCATCTGGGTCTGTAGTAAAATGGTGATGTGTACTATTTTGGGACGGGGTGTGGGTATGGGGGGGGGGGGTCTGGAAAAGTAGTACTCTTTGTATTACCTTGAAAATGTTGACAACTTTGGATGACCCCTAAAGGGGCTTTCACATTACAACGCATCTTGCAAGCGCGTGGCAAACGCGTAAAATCAGTTGTTTTTTTTAGATGCGTCAAACTTTTCGGCGCGGGGGGCAAAGTTGGACGCATACATACCGTATACATAGCGTATAGCCACCGTATGGCCAATGTATGGATAATGTGCCTCCCGGTGAAAAATGCTCGAATTACACTCACAGTACGTTCGCCGAACACCGGTGAATGCTATATATGTTATTCGATCGCCAGAACTAAGTCTCATATGTTACATATGTCAAGACACGGTGGAGAAATGCTAAACATATGCTAGACGTATGTTAAACGTACCTTATCCATACATTCTCAGTACGTGGACTGTACATTTCCACTGTCTTTAACGTAGGTCAACTTAGTGCAATGCACAAAACTTTTGCGACCCCCTAACGTGCATCGACGTATGTCAACATACATCAACATACCTCGACATAGGCATAATGAATGCGTAACTCATTACGCAATATCCCAACATAACGGCCAAAAATCACTTACATCGGAGTACGTTTGTGCGATGCATCGTAATGTGACAGCCCCTTAAGAAAACCTTGTTGAGGTCTGTGTCCAACTACTTCCCTCATGACAAGGGAGTGGAGACTGAGAGGGGGAGAGGAAAAGGGGAGGGGGCACACCCTGTATTGTCCCTACCTTCAAGAACTCCAGAGTCACTCACTATTCCTCTGAATTCGGTCATTTTAAATTAATAAATTACGGTACCAAAAGGCAGGGTTGGGGTATCACTGCATGGCATCTTATATGGAGAGCGAAACTTTTGGTTATTATATATAATGTGTAAGCTGCATCGTCTGATAAAAACATAACATTTTCAAAAAACAAAACAATTGTCGAGATTTGATTGTACATATCAAATTTAGTTATTAGTGCACATATTAAACATTTGTAAGCACACGTAAAGGAATGCTGAGACTTTTGGTTATTACATATAATTTGTAAGCTGCATCGTCTGATAAAAACATAACATTTTCAAAAAACAAAACAATTGTCGAGATTTGATTGTACATATCAAATTTAGATATTAGCGCACATATTAAACATTTGTCAGCACATGTAAGGGAATGCTGAGGCAATTGAATAGAACCTGTTACTGCAGAAGCATATGGTGTCATAGTTTTGGCATGCTTGCCAAATTTGAAGAGCAAAACTTGTGGTTATTACATATAATTTGAACTATTTCACTTTGTTTCTTATTTTGTGTGTGGTTTTTTTTTCACAGTGATGTGGCCAGTTACAAGTAAGTAACTGGTTGTTGTTGCCAGTCAATGCTGCTAGCACAATGGCTGTGTGTATGTCATTACATTGTATTTTATTACATTAAAGCTCAAATAGGCAATGGATGACGAGAGTAAGTTACCATGGTAATCGAATTTAAGATTATATACATTAGCTATATATAGTCATTTTAGTTTTGGTAACCTATAAAGTTTCAGTTGTGCTAGTTGCACCCAAATACACTTACCATATAAAGCAGTTGCTTTTGTTTTTAGCAGGTAATCTTTTAAAATAGATTAATAGTATATTGTAACGATTATATCTAACAACATATCGGCATGAAATGAGGAAATATACGAAATAAAGAGATGAGTATGAATGAATCTATTATGACTTGTATGGTGTTTTTCCCCATTGTAATTAAAGCTGCATAGTCTGATGAAAGTATCACATTATTTAAAACCAAAACACTTATCTAGATTTGAACCAACATATCCACCATACCAATATACCAGCGGCCATATGCATGTGTCCGGGTTAGTGCTGCGAAGCTGGTTTTCGGCAGGTTTACCGGCACTAATTCTGTATGTATGTGTCGGCATTAGACAAACACCGCAAGCTTAAAGTCGCTTGCACTAACCCCAAGTCATAGCATGGTTAACGTCGATGTTAGGGACCGATTATGCCCAAATCTATTCAATGCGATCATATTTAACAGAATTACATACGCAATAAGTGAAATTTTATCAATTTAACCCTAAATTCAAACCGTTATTAACGCTACCGCCGCATTGGCGGCGATATTAATAGTGTTGAATCGACGAATGTAAAGTAAACAAATCGCCGCCGCCGCCGCCGCCGCCGCCGCGACGTCGATATCCATACTGGCATAACGCCAGTGGCAATGTTTTACACCCAAATCTATTCAATGCGATCATATTTAACAGAATTACATACACAATAAGTGAAATTTTACCAATTTAACCCTAAATTCGAACCGTCATTAATGCTGCCGTCGCATTGGCGGTGATATTAATAGTGTCGAATCGACGAATGTAAAGTAAACAAATCGCCGCTGAAACGTTAACTAACCCCACCACGCTTTGCACTCATACATGTCCCGAGACACATCTGGAACACCGGTGTTAGATAACCCGGGACCTGCTTTTAACACCGTAGCCGATAAAAAGTTGCTCATATATATGGCCCCAGTAGGCCTACACATTTGAAGCATTTACTGCTGCATAGAAGGGAACACTAAACCTGTTATTGCTGGAGGCAATCGTGTCAGAATGTAGATGTGCACACCATCATTCATTTTGCATATTTTCACTTCAAATATCTCAAAATTAACCATTTAGAATCAAAGTTATTTAAAAAATAAAGTGAGGTCGATTATAGCAATCAACATAATATAATTATCTGAAGAAATGACAGAAACTCAAAAGCATTAAGCCATCAGCAGTCAACAATCATATACCACACAATTTCTTTATCTACTGATGTATATACATAAGAGTGCATTTATTTTTATTATCTTTACGTTAAGCTTCTGCAATAATTCCAGGACTGTATATACATAACAATGCATTTATATTATTATCTTTACGTTAAGCTTCTATAATAATTCCAGGACTGTATGTACATAACAGTGCATTTATATTGTTATCCTTACATTAAGCTTCTGTAATAATTCCAGGACTGTATATACATAACAGTGCATTTATATTATCTTGACGTTAAACTTCTGTAATAATTCAAAGACTATATACATAACAGTGTATTTATATTATTATCTTTATGTTAAGCTTCTGTAATATCCAGGACTCTATATACATAGCAGTGCATTTATATTATTATCTTCACGTTAAGTTTCTGTAACAAATCCAGGACTGTATATAGGCCCACATAACAGCGCATTTATTATCGTTATGCTAAGCTTCTGTAATAATTCCAAGACTGCATATAAATAACAGTGCATTTATTTGATTATCTTTACATTAAGCTTCTGTAATAATTCCAAGACTATATACATAAGAGTGCATTTATTTATATTTACACTAAGTTTCTGTAATAATTCTAGGACTGTATATACACAACAGTGCATTTATTATCTTTACATCAAGCTTCTGTAATAATTCCAAGACTGTATATATATAACAGTGCATGTATTTTAGTATATGTATGTTAAGTCCCTGTAATAATTCCAGGATTATATACATAACAGTACATTTATTATCTTTATGTTAAGCTTACTTACTGTTCTGACTGTAGTCCTGTGTACTGACATCCTGACTGTAGTCCTGTGTACTGACTAGTCCTGTGTACTGACTTACTGATTGTATGGTCCTGAGTACTGACTGTAGTCCTGTGTACTGACGTACTGGCGGTATGGTTATGTGTGCTGACTAGTCTGGTATACTGACAGTATGGTTATGTGTGCTGACTGTAGTCTGATGTACTGACTGCAGTATTGAGTGCTGATATACTGACAGAATAGTCCTGTGTACTGACTAGTCCAGTGTACTGACATACTGATGGTATTGTCCGGTGTACTGACTAGTCCGGTGTACTGACCTACCGACAGTCTGGTCCTGTGTACTGACTGTAGTCCGGTGTACTGACATACTGACATGTCACTGACATTATGGTCTTGTGTACTGACATAATAATGGTATGGTCCTGTAAACTGGCTGCATGTTGTCTTGTAGTATCTCCGTTTAGGCCCACTAGTACCGATGTGCCACCTATAGTCGGAAAAACTAACTATGCTAAATGTCCCCCATTGACCATCCTGTCTGGTCCTTACACCATAATCTACTAACACTACAGTAACACCACATTCTTATTAAATATTACTGACTTCTTAATCAGAAGGTATAGGCTGCTGAGACAGGAACCATACTCCTACAAATGCTCTCCAAGCACAACCTTGTTCAGTTTTTATGTTTATAGAACCAAATATGTGTGGGGAGTGTAGTGGACCCACTTCACCAGAAGTGGGTCAATGCTGAGGTCAGGATGGAGGGGGGGGGGGGGGTCTGAGGGTGGGACTGTAGCTGGCAGCTGTTGTTTTGAAAATGGATGGGTGAGTGGAGAGAAGGGAGAGTAAACTGGGGTATTTTCAATTTTCTTTAGAGTAGTTCAATCAGGAAATATATTTGCTTTAATGTAACATATATGTTAGTACAATTACAGTGCATAATTCAAAATACAGACTTGCTGTCAGTTTCACCCTGGTTGCTATGGTGATTTATGACAACCCTGTTAGCCACGCCTTCTGTACCCACAAAGTTTTCCAGATCTATTTTAACAGGTTAGCTCACGGATTTAAACCTGTCATACTATCTGGCTGTTTCACCCTGAGACCGTGCAATGGATCAACTACTTCACTTGAGAATTCAGATTTATAAAATTTTTAAAAAATTAAAAAAATTACCTACTAAAAAACCTTTCCTAACCAATGTAGTTATTGATAATTTGATATGAAGTAATTACAAGATTGTTCTTACCAATCAATAAAAAGTAAATGCGATGAAGTGTTGGCTTCACTTCCAGCATCATCATCATCATCATCATCATCAAGCTGTCGGTCGCGATGCGACAAAGACTGCTTTCCATTTAGCTCTCTGCTGTGTCAGTTGCGTCCATGAGTCGGTCTTAATGTCTCTCAGCTTCAGGTTTCTCTTGATGGTATCCTTGAACCGGAGACGAGGGCGCCCGCTCTTTCTGTAGCCAGAAGACAGTTGAGAATAGAGGATCTGCTTTGGTAGCCTGTCTGATGACATCCTCATGAGGTGTCCAGTCCACCGGAGATTCTTTTTGATCAGAAGATCTTCCATAGAGGGCAGCCCCGCCCATGTCCCCTCTAAAGAATGAGAAAGCCTGTAAACAGTTCCCAATACCTGGAAATTGAGTGAATACACTTGGAATATTCACAAATACCTGCAATATGAATGCACATGCGTCCAACTCACAAATAACCATTTGAATAATCATGTTGCTGTGCAACGAATTAGGAAGTAACTTGAAGATAATACTTAGGTGTTTTTTTTATTTAGTTAAATAATTTCTTTACATTATATTTGCTGATTAAACATGGGAAATTTCAATCGCGTACAATTGGTCTTCCTCATCCCACTTCTCCCTGGTAATTCAGTACTAATACTCTCACACACAGCGGATGACTGAGTGAAGAAACTATAAAGCCTTTAAACCCGACTAGGCCCTGAATCCAAGCTAATCACTTCTAGTTAGTGCCCGGTATAAGGCAATTTAGAAATGAATCATATTTGTCAACTAGGACCTTGACTTAGAAAACAGAATATAAAAAACCAGATCAGAAAATCCGTTGAAATTAACATTTCATGTCGAGTTTCTTCACTTGGATTTTGTCTTACATCACAAAAAAAACGAGATTAGCTGAAAGAAAAAAGAGAAACATAACATAACTGAAATATTAAATAAGGAGCGGGGAAAGCCTTAAAGGACACAGTATTAGAGATGACTATGGTTTCATAGAAAAGGCACACTTGCCATTCGATGACTGGATGGAAGGAAGCATAGTTTCATTAAATTAGGGAGTTAGGAACAAAACAAAACAAACAATTGGAACAAATATTAGGGGCTGTCATACATGGGCTTTGATTTTTAGAAGTAGTTGAGGAACTCTAGAAATAAGGATTATATATTCGTCATTCTTAATCAGGTACCTTCGCAAAATTGGATAACTATACTCTACATATATAAATAGATGTGTAGGTGTCGAGATGGAGAGGGAGAGAGAAAGAGATAGAGAGATATATATAGACAGAACAGAAAATAGGACAGAGAGAGAGTGCATGTGTGTGTGTGTGTGTGAGAGAGACAGAGAGAACAGAGGGGAGGGAGAGAGAACAGCGGAGAGAACAGAGGAGAGAGACTGTGTGGGATAGACTGAGAGAGACAGAGAAAGAGAGGACATATATGCCTGAATTCTGCAGTGCACACCCACAACTATCGTGGGTGAATGTTAGCTTCAGCGGACTGGTCAGAAATTTATACTACACCACAGACAAACCATCAGTGGTCACGTGACCAGCGCTAACCCCGCCTAGGGCAGAGTATTTAATTCATCACCAGCACGCGACCTCTCGGGCGGGCGGGTAAAGGTCTCTACTGACATGGTGGTGTTCACGCCTTTCTTTCCATCTTTGTTCCCAAAGTTCGGGTAGGGAGAATCAACGTCATCATTTTAATGGTCAAAGCCCCGAATAAAGATTGAGAGGACATCAGTCACCAGCTGTGTATTCAACTCTGTATTGATGTAATCGGGAGAGAGTGAGGATCAAATTAAATATACAGTAAAACCTCTCTAAATCGACCGACCATGGGACCGACTTCATATGGTTTATTTAGGGAGGTGATCGGTTTAGGGATTTTTAAAAATATCATTACAATGGTATTGTATGGGCGATCGTTTGGGACCCAGATAAAGCGATTAATATAGGGGAGTGGTCGATGTGTCGAGGTGGTCGGTTAGAGAGGTTTTACTGTATATATATTTTAACTTATTTTTGTTCAGACCAATGTTTGTTCGGTTATGGCCCAGGAGATCATCAAAATACCAGACATAATGGGACTTTATTTTCACTTCTATGTATATACATATGCAAATGGGTATATATATATATATATATAAATATATATATATATATATACACATATATATATATATAAATATGTGTATATATATACATATATGTGACACACATATCTGATATGAAGTACACTTATTATAGCATATAACATAATTCCCATCATATCACGAAGTTAAATATCCGTAGTTATGACATGAGACGTTGCTAGGACGTAAAACCTCAATCATTCACTCGCTAATATCAGCTGTTTGCACTAGCAAAACTTCTTAACATTTCTACCAGATATGGACTTGCTAGCTCCACTGTGTCATCAGAACAATAACATTTTTGTAATTAAGAACAGAAAAACGGCCTATATACACATATGTACATGTATGTCACACAAATATCTGATAATCGGCCCATTCTATCAAACACCAATACTTAGTGATTCAGTACAGCCACCTTAGCCAAAGCTAAATCCGTAAATTTCCGCAAATACATTTATAAAAATATAATAATAGTTTTAAAGTTAGTGTAATAATACACACTACAAGGAACAGAAAGAACAATGTTTGCATCCCCTCCCTCAGTGACCGCCCCGATATGCCCTTTTACGTTGCTAGGACGTAAAACCCCAAACAAAGCGAACAAACTTTATCCAGCTAAGGATGCAAATTGAATTAAAGGGACCCTTAGAATGGCAGCCTCTGATTATTAAAGCTGCATAGTCCAATGAAACCATCAAATTGTCTAAAGCGAAACATTTACCTAGATTTGAACCTACATATCCAAGCTAGATACTGGCACACTCATTAAACATGTATTGCAGTTTGATACTCCTGTGCAATGCTGCTCTGCTCGAAAACAGACAAACAACGCCTATATGTGTGGCATTTCAGTGTGCACACCAACATTAATTTGGCATGTTTACACTTCAAATATCTCCAAAGTTAATCCTTCAAAATAAAGGTTACTTAAAATTACATGTAAAGCGATGTATGCTATAAGAGGCAACCTAATATATTTATCGATAAAATATGGCAGGAACTCAAACCATACGATTATGTAACTTTAACAGCTGTGTAAGGTGTGTGTGTGGGTGGGGGGGGTGGGGTGGAGAGGGAATGGAATAAACTAGAGACTATATGGATACAGAGGGTACAGGTACATACACAGCACTAGATAAATGATTCATCCTGTACTTGCAGTACACGGGTGAATACCAACCCTATATAAAAGCTGTCGAAAAAGCGGGGAAATGAAATGAGAGCCTAATTTCACAATCTAAGAAGCAACAATTATTCTTGATATATGTCTTTATATTTCGCTGCTACCTTCGAGTTGAAAAATATAATAAAACATATAGTTTAATAGAATTTAAAGGTGAACTCGACAGCGTTCTATGGCCACCATCTTGTCTTTTTGCATTCTCTCCCATTTCACCAACTCTGTGCCGATATAAGTACCCATTTGATAGTGGAGACGGGCATTCTACTTCCTTTTCCATACAAAAGCTATTTTCGCCAGTATTTAGACTACATTGTCATTCACCTGTGTACTACAAGTACCAGGTGAATCTGTTATCTAACACAGCACATGTTAAAGCTAGTCATTGTCTATTGGACTACATCGGTATTGACCCCAGTGTCAAGCTAAATAACTGACTTTTGTAAAATAACTAACCACAAAAGGTCAGTTTCTTGCGACTAATATATATATATATATCTAGCGGTATCTTAGCGAACTGACGTGATTACATTCCCTCTAATCCAATTAAGCAGACATATCATACATTACATAGGTTATAGGATGAGGGTGGGGTATTTTCGCACATGGAAGCATTGCACCATGAGCAGGACTCTTACCACACTGCTGTCATTCCAGAGCTAGCGTCCTAACCATTAGGCCATCTGGGCTCCCTGATGCCATCAACCTATCCATCCCTACCTGTACATATGGTATTTGATCTGGGGAGGTCAGTTCACCCCAACACACTCATCCACTTGGAATTGTAACTCTGATACTTACAATTACAAATATCCAGGCAGTGCACTTACAATATATACACAAGGATGGTTCAACACTATACAGAACATAGCACATGGCTTGTACAGCATCCAAGTGTTGGATCCAATGTCACACTTTTGTTGTTGTTGTTGCAAGCATTGAAGTTTGAGCGGGACCATACTTTTGCCATTCTGGTGCTAACATCCTAACCATTAGACTATCTAGACTTCCTGATGCACTCAACCTATTCATGCCTACCTGCGCATGTAGCATTTCACATGGTGAGGTGAGTGCACCTCACTACATATGCATTTCTATATACAGTCAGTCATACACAGAGAGTATTTCATGTTCTGTACATGTGTGCACCAACCAATGTAAATCATTGAGTGAGTCAAGAGATTCTGCTGAACAAAATATTTTTTCATATAAATATAATTTTTCAGCGGTGCAGTGAATGTAAGTTGCATGACAGTTTGACATGTCAGCAGACAGGTGCCCCCACAAGCGGACCCGAGGTTGGGGTTAGTTAAAACAGTCAATGACTTAATCGAGGCTCCTCCAGCTGATAACTGAGGTAGGAATAGAAGCTGAGGTTTGTTTGTTTATTGTTGTTTTACATCCTAGCAACATCTAAGGTCATATCAGGACCGTGACCGACTTGTGACAGTACGCACTCATGGTGATTTTATAGTGCTGCCCCACTGGGAAATCAGGCTGCTGGCACCATGACCCAATATCCCACTCAGTCACATTATCCTGACTCCGAGCTAACCAGCCCTTGCCCTATCCTAATAATGCCGAGCACCAGGCTAGGAAGTGACAAGTATAAATTGTTAAGTCATTGGTTTGACTCGACCGGGAACCAAACTCGCGATCTTCCGCAGGCCTGTGCTCTACCCATTCAGCCACCACGCCCGGTAGAAGCTGAGGAGAAAGTGGAAAGTTCCGGCTTTATTATACTTGCATAATGCTTATACAGCATATATATATAATATATATGTAAACATCGGATTATGCAACTTTAAATAATCCAATATAATCCAATAATTGTTACAATTTACTGTCCGCAGTAAATGCAACCCTACCCAATCATCAACAACACACCATACCCATCTATGTTAGATGCTAATGCAGTAACAAATATAATATACTTATATACAGATATCACATGGGTACGGAGACAACGATCCAAATCCTACATACACCATTATGTACAAATTGAGTTTCAGATGAAAAGAATTAAGAAAAATGGAAGCATAAGTCTTGGAACTTTTTCATCCGTCACCATGAGGAGATGAAAGGACTGGTTCAATAAATATGGTCGCACTGTCTTTGCACGAATCCATGTCATAGACTGTCTATGAGTCCTAAAAGATACTAATATGTAAAGAACATGGCCAGACACACTATATCATATGCCACCTTACAATCATAAATAGTTAACAGGCCAGCAGCAATTCCAAAGAAATATTCAACGATATCATAAATATTATTTGCTAAAAATTGATGGTTTCTTTGTGAGTGAGACTTTTTGTTGTTGTTGTTGTTGTTGTTGCTGCTTATATTGTGAATGTGTAATACGTTTTTTTTAAAGTCTGTGGTAGTGCATTAACACAGGTGGCACTCTGCTGTGAGGGTGCATTGAAGCAGGTGGCGCTCTGTTGTGGGGGTGCATTAACGCAGGTGGTGCTCTGCTGTGGGAGTGCATTAACGCAGGTGGCGCTCTGCTGTGGGGTGCATTAATGCAGGTGGTGCTCTGCTGCGGGGTGCATTAATGCAGGTGGTGCTGTTGTGGGGGTGCATTAACGCATGTGGCACTCTGCTGTGGGGTGCATTAACGCAGGTGGCGGTCTGCTGTGGGGGTGCATTAACGCAGGTGGCGCTCTGATGTGGGGTGCATTAATGCAGGTGGTGCTCTGCTGTGGAGGTGCATTAATCCAGGTGGCGCTCTGCTGTAGGGGTCTATTGACGCAAGCAGCGCTCTGCTGTGGGGTTCATTAATGCAGCTGGTGCTCTCCTTCAGGGGTGCATTAATGCAGGTGGTGCTCTGCTGTGGAGGTGCCTTAACGCAGGCGACTCTGCTCTGGGGTGCATTAATGCAGGTGTCGTTCTGCTGTGAGTTTATTAATGCAGGTGCTCTGCTGTGGAGTGCATTAATGCAGGTGATGCTCTGCTTTTGGGGTGCATTAATGCAGTTGTCGCTCTGCTGTGGGAGTGCATTATCGCTGGTGGTGCTCTGCTGTGGCAATGCATTAACATGGGTGGCATCCTGTAGCTGAGTTGCAGACACACAGATCATATCCTGTTGCAAGAATGCATTAATACAGGCATGTTCTTTTGCGGTATTATATAAATGAAGGTGGCATCCATAATGGATCAATACATCAGGTCATAGAATTAACGAAATATCACACTTTGATTCTCTCATAAGCAGCCTTTGACAACCAACTGATGATGAATCTATTTGTAGCACTGGTATGTCGAAGATCCTGTTCGCTGATCTTCAAAACAGTCAATCTCAAGGTCTACCAAGCACTGGCTTTTTGAAAGCCAACACAGTTGATGTTGAGTCTGACTGAGAAGCTTTTAGAGCGCTGACCCAGTTTGATTCCAAGTTGATCGAATCAAATGTGTTTCGCACCAGCTTCTTGAATTTCCTATAAGATTAAGAGTGCTGTCATAACGGTTGTCAAGCTGACTCAAATATGCTTAGTGCCAGGAAAGCATTGGCACAATGCATGTCAGCTATTGAGTCAAATATCTTTCACACCAGCATTTCGCATTTGCCATGAAAACACTGTCACAGTTGATGTTAAGTGCGCTTGAATTGTCTTCGGAGCACTGAAGCAGATGATGTCATATGTAGCCGGCTTGCTGCAGTCCACTCAGAGGGTTGATGTAGCGTAATACTTGACACAGGCGATAGCGGCAAGCTCCTTACAGAATTCCTCCAGCACGATAACCCCCTCCAGGAAGTGACTGTCATCCATGCTGGAAGAGCGAAGGCGAAACAGAATTTCCTGATGAAATGATGAGGTCAGCGATTAATGGACAACACAGGTCGCTCTACTCAAAGTGGGGCCTGTTGGATACGGATTACATGAACTAAGTCTTCAGCATACATACATAAATGTTGAAAGACTTTTTTATGTAAATTGAAACTACTTGTCATCTTATAGTTTTAGCAATATTATCAAGTCTCTAGAAACTGTATCAGTTAAAGCTACAGTCTAAAGAAAGCATAAATTTGTCTAAATCCTAGATACCCAACTTAGATACTGGTGCGTTTATCAAAAATTGGTTGTTGAATCGAAATGGTATATTCTGTCAATTTAATAGAACCCGTCACTGCTGAAGCCTATAGTGTCCAACATTTCAGCATTCATGCCAAAAGTAATACTGCTTGTTTTCACTTCAAATATCTCCAAAGTTGGCCCTTTATAATAAAAGTTCCTTCAAACTAAAGTAAGGTAGATTATAACACTCAACCTAATATATTCATATAAAATAAATATGACAGAAACCCCAAAACCATCTGAGTATCCAACCTTTAAGCTAGTATTGCACAAGTTAAAACTTGGTTAAAACCTCACATAGCCCGCTAATGCAATAAGGCCTGTGAGTTTTGATTTGCATCTAATTAAAAATCTATTACCTTTAAATATATTTGAAAAGATCAAACAGACAGATTCCGCTTTGTTATGTGTTAAGTGATAGTAATTAATAGATGCCTACGAGTCTGCATAGACCAAAAGGATTGTGTGTAAAATGTTAATAAAAGTTACTACCTTAATGTATTTGGTGACTATGCATTTTGATTGTCGTAATTATCCTCCACCTTCAGTTAGTATGCTAGGTTATCTTTGCTGAATTGGGATGGTAGTTCGCAATTCCATATTTCTCATAAATTCATTAAAGAATAGCCTCTTTGCCAGCCAATTACTCACTATTCACTTAATGGATAGAACTCTGTCTTGGCAGATTATTACTCTTTACTCACGTGGTATACACAATTTTGTTCTTACTAACCAATTACCCACTATTCACTTAACGGAAACAACTGTCTTTGGCAGATACTATTCTTTACTCACATGGCATACAGAATTCTTATTAACCAATTATCCACTATTCACTTGACAGACACAACTCTGTCTTTGACAGCTTGTCTCTTTACTCATGTGGTGCATATAATTCGGTCCTTACTAGACAATTACTCATTCATAAGATGTGTATAATAGCCAATTATTCAATAATACAAACATGTGTTTAATAAGAACAACAGATTTAACAATAAATTATTTACTAATTATATTATACATACTATTTAATACAGAAAACACATTTAACAAGAGAAAAAAAGAAAAAGGAGAACTACTAGACACAATTAACCCGGCCACCACATCCATTATGTTTGAACTAAATGTTGTCTCCTCTCAATTAAAATGGATTCAATGAAGTGATTCAGCATTTAGAATCACACCGCCCAACCAACTGGGACTATTATTTATGTCTACGCATTTAGTAAAATCATCTCTTTCGACATTTGGTTCGTATGACAGAACCTGCCTCGACAAGTGAGGGAACTCTGGATCTTGTCTTCAGCAATGTGACATAATCAAGGAGAGTATTTTAATTGCATTTATTTTAATTGTGCATGCTTCAGTAATGAACATATCACTAATATTCCATGTGAACAGCCTTAAATAGCATGCAACAATAGCAAAATGAGCAGTATCATTAGCACAACATACCTATTCTAGACTGACATGCCATGATAAGATTTATTTGTGGAATTAACACAAGGACTGCTAGTGGAAAAATTCAAAATGCACAAGATAGCAAGATATATATATATATATCTACTGTCATTTCAGCACAAATAAAGAAATACTGTTACAGCATGCGCACAGAAAAGTGTAATAAGGTACTCCTTAAAGTTGTCCTCTTGGTGCATCAGGGTGGTTACCAAATCTGTGTTGGCCAGCAGCATTGTGCAGTGCTTCTCCATTTTATAACTAGGTATTGAAATGCATAAATGTTTTTCAAAAAGTTAACATGTTCTCAGAGGAGGCTCATTTGTGTGCATGTGATCAATAGAGCTTTGGTAATCGATACATATGGGCACTCACAGATGGTGTTTGGGACGGGTCGTGGTTTCGATAGTGATTATCATATACATATATATAATGAATGCGGTGTGTGTTCAGCATGTAATGCGAAAGCTGAATGTTTCAAGACACTCTTGCATGTTCTCCCAAACATCGAAGTTGCATAGTCTGATTGTTTTGAATTTCGGCCATTTTCTGAGGTAATGCATTAGGTCGACTTTTATCATCTACTTTACTATAATTTGAAGTAAGTTTTACTTTAAAATGACTAATGTTGGAGATATTTGAAGGGAAAAAATGCTAGATTAATTTTGGCAGGCATGTCAAAGCTCTGGCACCAACAGCTTCTGCAGTAACAGGTTATATTAAATTGGCTTAGTATCACCTTCTATGCAGCAACAAATAAGTGCACCTGTATCTAATTTGGACAGATAGAATAAAATCTAGGTAAGTGTTTTGACTTAAATTTGATGAATTCAACGGACTATGCAGTTTTGACTTAGAAAAGTGTCGCTTGATATATATTTTCTTTGTTTTTTGTTTACGAAGAAAACCCCACACAGCTAAAGAAGAACAAACACAAAATAGGTTGTTTTTTTTCCAATAAAAGAAAATTCATGAATTCTTTTGCAATAAGCTCTACATTTGTTTATGGACAAGTACAAAAGTGACATTTTTAAAATAAATGACTGAAACCAGACACCTTTCTAAATATTAGACTGCTAAAAGTTGAATTAATAACATTAAAAAAATAAAATAAAATAAAAACACCGCGAATATAAGCATGTCCCAAACTACCCGGAGACGCTCAACATGTATGATCACCTAAACCTCAAAGTGTTTTGCATTTCTTCTTTCATTGTTTTTTTTCTCTCTCTCTGTTCCTTTTAAAGGGCTACTTACCACGTGTTTGGGTCCCTGCCTTTTGCCCTGATAATGCATCATCCACATGTTGTAACAAACAGAAGAACACATCATCAACTAACGCATCCTCAGCCAGCTGGCACTCAGAAACAAAATGCTTGGCCAATCACAGAGCGCCTAAGTACACAGTTGGTTGTTGGAGTTTTATGTCCTGGCAACATCTAATGTTATATCAGGACAGTCTAAGAACACACACATCTATATAATTTTAATTATTCTGTGCGTGTATTGAACCTGTTATCATATGATCACATGTTACTGTTTAATTTAAATTTATTGAACATGGTGTTATATAATCATATTTTACTGTTAATTCTTTACTGATTCAAACAATTGGCGTGTTTTCATTGTTATATGTGATGCATAACGTATTATGCGAGTATAAAGGCGCGGAAGGGAATTACTTGATTATTGATATTGTACTGCTTATTCTGTTCTGCTTCCCGAGCCTTTCAGTTGGCTGGTGGTGCCGCAACCCTCACTCGCACATATATATATATATATATATGTATATATATATATATATGGATATTAGTCTAACCTATTTTCTTTGTGCTAATTTTCGTTTTTATTAACGAAACCACTTATATCATACAAGTATTTGTCATGAACATGTGCTAAAAATTAATAGATGAATTTAATATATATATTCTTTAAAACTTTTATATATAAAAAAAGGATCTTCCCATAAGCGATATTTTAAATACACATACTAATTTCAACACAACTTGAGCCAATTATTTGCAGATATTTTACAAGTATGTTTTATTTGTTTCTTTATCAAAGAAAACAGTTATTATGAAACTGTGTTCGTAAGTACGTTCTTAAAAAAGAAGAAATTCTTTGGGAATGTCTCACCCCCCCCCCCCCCCCCCACGCTGACCAAAGAGGGTGATACTTTAAATGCGCATAATACTTTGAACACAACTTGAACAAGTTATATTTCTTGACAATTTACTGCAAAAGATATATAAAAAAAAAAGTGTTGGCAACGAGAGAGGGACGCTTTAACACAAAAAGCATAAATAATTTAGATCATCCATCAAAACCTAATTTCTTTTCTTCTTTTCTGTTCGCTTAATACTTAAAAAAAATAATGTTACTAACCGATTAAAAAATATGAATAACTGGCTGTCTTCTACAGATGACCAAATTTCTATTGAAGGATAAATTTCTATGCATAGCCAAATTCCATTGTATGACCAAATTTCTATTGATGGCCAAATTTCTTTGCATGACCAAATTTCTACGTGACCAAATTTCTATGCATGGCCAAAGTTGAATACGTGATAAAATTTGAATGCATGGTCAAATTTGTATGGATGGCTAAATTCCAATGCGTGGTCAGATTTCTATGCATGGCTAAATTTCTATGCATGGCTAAATTTCTATGCGTGACCAAATTTCTAATACCAAGTTTGTTCTCCATTAGCATGAGATACTTCTCCGGCATTGACTTAGAGGCTCTGTGATAGGACAATCAAGGAAAAGGAGGAGTTTTTGCAAGGCTTCCATGAACTAATAAACGTCAACAACGATCTTTACATACATTACTAACAAGTTAGTGATGGGCATTCTGGTGTTAATCTGTGAACTGAACTGGTTTTAATTAATCAGCCACATTACATTCACGCCACCTTATCGTTAGTGTATTAATTAATCAAGTAATTAATTAATTAGATCAGGGCATTCTCGAAACCAGAATAGCCTTCACAAGAGACGAAAGTAAACCATACAAAAAGGAACACATTATACAAAAGTCAAGTGTTGATAGATAAACAATGGTCAGAGTGTCTGACTTTTTTCTAGGTCAGACTCCTAATCTGAAGGTTGGTGGTTCGATTCCCCATGCCCCCACCTCTGGCAATTTCCACTGCTGTGGATAACTTACAGCGTCATCAAAGGCCAGTTGCTCTCATACCATGTCTATGTGGTGTGGGAGGTTAAAAATCCCTTGGGTCGGTAAAAGTGTAGGCTCGGGCTTTCTATCGACAAACTGTCTAATGGTGAAAACAAGTCTATTCAGGTTTATCCATAATAGGCAGTATAAATCTTCAAGAAAAAAAAGAATATAGGGGAAGGGATTGAGGGTGGGGTGGAGGTAGCGGTGAGCTCTTATACACTGTAATACAGACATTAATTGAAGCATTGTTTTAGGTCATACAGCTTCAAAAGACTTCATACCAGAACTCTAACACACAGGCGAACAGGACACAGAAAAAAATCGAGACAAAAAAGTAGGAAGATTGTTTATGAGGGTTTTACATCTTAGCAACATTTAAGTTCATATCACGATGAAAGAAGAAAGATGTCTGTAGTTGGTGAGTATATTTCAAGTGATTTAAAGTCATTTTCACAACAT
This sequence comes from Branchipolynoe longqiensis, assembly GCA_030323885.1. Classification (NCBI taxonomy): domain Eukaryota; kingdom Metazoa; phylum Annelida; class Polychaeta; order Phyllodocida; family Polynoidae; genus Branchipolynoe; species Branchipolynoe longqiensis. The sequence continues at coordinate 69,484,365 of CM059190.1, read as the reverse complement.
ATGCACGGTGTAGTTTATTTTCATATTTAAAGTGAATTAAGTCATTTTCACAACACATGTAGTTTGTGTGCACATTTAAAGTGAATTAGGTCATTTTCACAACACATGTAGTTTGTGTGTATAATTCAAGTGAATGAAGTCATTTTCACAATACACGTAGCTTGTGTGCATAATTAAAGTGAATTTTGTGTGTATATTTCGAGTGAACAAAGTCATTTTCACAACATACGTAGTTTGTGTGCACATTTAAAGCGAATTAAGTCATTTTCACAATGCATGTAGTTTGTGTGTATAATTCAAGTGAATGAAGTCATTTTTACAACACATGTAGTTTGTTTGAGTGCATATTTCAAGTGAACTAAGTTATTTTCACAAAACATGTAGCTTGTGTGTACATTTCAAGTGAATTACATCATTTTCACAACACATGTAGTTTGTGTGTACATTTCAAGTGAATTACGTCATTTTCACTACATGTGTAGTTTGTGCACACATTTAAAGTGAATTAGGTCATTTTCATAATACACATAGTTTGTGTGCATATTTAAAGTGAATTAAGTCTTTTTCACAACACAAATAACACCAAAGTAAAACACTGCTCATTTTCCACCATAATCAACATCACTTTGTAACTGAAACAGCCACAAGTCCCAATGACTGACATGCGAAGGTATACAAGTAATGAGGTATTCACGTCCTGAAAACAATATTACTATGAGATTCACATTGAAAGAAAAAAAAAAAAGAGAAAACCACAGATGCACAAAATCTGTGATTAAACTTTGTTTTAAACATTACTACAATGAATTTCTAAACACATTCATGCACTGTTTCTAGCTGGTTAGATTGGAATGGAGCCTTACGTGACTTGATGGGGAGGCGACCTGCATCAGCGGGCAAACACCTTAGGCATGTTATTAGGAGGGGGGGGGGGCGGAGGAGGGATATCAGGTTTGATGATTACAGTATGCTCGGGCTAACATAGCCTCGCGTCAAAATATGGGTATTCCAAGTTCCATTGGTCCTTCAGGAAGGACTGATGCTGTGACTCAGCACGCCAAATCACAGCTACAGTTTACATGGTGGAAGGTGGTGAGTACACATACAGAACAATACAAGATGTATTTTATCATGTACAATATTTGGCGGGACAATTTCACTGCAATCTGCATTAGAAACAAATGTATGAGAACCCTTCAAAGTTTGATTATCAGGAGGCATGTGGTTGTAGGTGCAGTTGTAGGGTTGTAGCTTAACGTATAAGGTCTATAGTGACGGATAGGGCTGGGAGTTGCACCAACCCTGACTTCCGCCATGCAATCCAGTGTGACGCGTCTCAACATCAGTCCTTTTTGAGAGAGCAGCAAAACCAGGAATACCCGGATAGAAACTTTGCTGAAGAGAGCTAATTTTAGCATGGAGCACGCTGTAATTTGTAAGGGAGGCAACGGAAAAACCATGGAAACCCAAAACTGTGTCAAGTTACATCTAGAAGCAGCAGACAATGGTGTCCTGAAAACCATGCTTGTTCTGAGAGTTACAAACCCATGCATCCCTACTGAAAAGAACCTCTCTCTGGATTAGAGAGCAGTGACTGATTCGACTTTTTACACTGTCACTGTCACTGTCCCAAGTGTAGCCTGATATGACCCTACCTGTTGCTAGGACGTAAACACCCAAATCACTTAACCCACATTGATCCAGTTCTCTAAATAAAAGCTGGGCATACACTTGTGGACAATCTTTTGAGATCTGCGGTGCCATGATCCAGCTTCCTAAAGCAAGGTGTAAACTAGCAATTGATTATGGGGGGGGGGGGGGGGGTCGTTAAACAAACAAGCAAACAAAATGGAAACGAAGGCACCTATTTGGGGGGGGGGGGGGGAAACACAACTATAAATATACTGGACACATTAAAGTTTCATAATCCGGTGGAATCAAAATATTTTCAAGATATGATGCTATATATAAAACTTCAACACCTCTGTACTTATTCAACATTCCTTTGGGGTTTACCCCCTTAAGAATGTTAAAATGCACTGCCTTCGACATGAATTTGTTAATGTAGCAATGGCGCATTGCACTTGGCTTCAACTGGTGTGTGTGTACAAATTATTGTGCATGCTCACACTCCAAACAACTCCAGATTTAGGCAATTACCATAGAAGTTAGTCTGAACTAAATAGAACAGGTTATAATTGTCAACCCGATGTATTTAACTTTAAAAAAGCATGCTTTTTTTATTTCTTAAAACCAACAGATTATGCAACTTTGAATGATTGATTGCTGAGTTTAACACCATGTTGGCAGCTGGGGCCCTATTCATGGCAAAAAGCTAGTGCTATCTATTCTATCAGTCTTGTCAATCACATTCTAATGCCTATATTGAAAGTAACACAAAATTCCAAAATAGTCATAACCATGTAAAATGCTAGCAGAAACTATGTCTGATGCAATTTTGAAGTGGGTTAACTGACAGAGAAATTAAACTCACATAAAATAGCGATATAACCCAGTTATTTTTAGATTTGTTTGTGTTTGACATTGGTAAAGAGGTCTTGCTTGTTATTTACATTAAAACAACGTTGACGCAAGATTACGAAATCTACATATTCGAGCACAATGTGGCTGGGTGTTAGTGAGCAACTTTGATGAATTAAAAGGTTCAGTAGATCCGTAGCCAGAAGCTGTAGTGTACACCAAGCTTGAGTCGGAACCAGCAATGTTTCAGGACACAGCAAGATTTCCCACTGCCGCTTACGCTTGAGGTATCGTGGCAAATCTCTACACAAACTAACAGGATTACTGCACAAGTGATTGCTTTCTCCATCTTTATTTAAAGATTATTATTATTATTATTATATTATTATCACCATCATCGTCAAATATATATCAACAGATTTGAGCTTGAACACATTTGTCATTAATAACTATGTTATTCTAAAAGGTGCGATGCAATTTCATGAATTTGAGCGAGAAAGAAAAAAACTGCTTAAAATTGCATAATGCCCCAAAAAACTATAGACTTTAAAAAGTAACCCCCTAAATGTAAAGATAATCTTTTACCATGTCTATGAAGAAATGAGTCAAATGCTAAACTTATATATATATATAAAGTTTGATCACCCTAAAAGAACTGAGAATCTTTTATAATGCCCATACCAAATAGTATATATAATTATATACATATACTATTATATATATCTATATTATTTTATACTTAAGTATATATATATATATATAAATAAAATCAACTGCAAATCTTTAATATTATCCTTAAAGAAAACAACAGTAATTGGGCTGCTTAAAAAGAGGATGGAAAGGAAATTAGGTTACCTTTAACAAGGTAATCAATTATAGGTACAGGCTAGCATAACTTAAAACATGCGACACACTACACGCTGTATTTAGAAGCAGTTTACTAGAGGCGCAAACCCATCCCTGCATGAGGGAGATGGAGGTGAGGTGAGGGTGATGTCATAGCTAGATGCACAGGGTCATATAAGAACACTACAACTCACACAGTCACCATGGAAATGCCACATAGCACTGTCCCACGGTTCTATTAAAAAATTGTGTTTGGTGTTATAGTGAAGCCAACCAGCGTTCTTACTGATTCGGACACCGCATCCCGCAACTAGTATATTATAAATTACAAGATGAGGTTTCTTTTTCAGAGCATGATATTTTCTCTGTATATATGTGTGTGTGTGTGTGTGTATGTGTGTGTGAGTGCGCGTGTCTGTGTGGCCCTCTGATCATAATTTGAAACCAATAGGGATGGCCGAATGAGTTAGAGTGTCCATCTCCGGTGTTGGTAGATCGTGGGTTCGAATCCTGTTCGAGTCAAACCTAAGACTTAAAAATTTATACTTGTCGCTTCCTAGCCAGATGCTCAGCATTACTAGGATAGGGCAAGGAGCAGTGGAATGAGGAAGACCAGTCGTCTGCGAATGAAATTTCCCCTGCTTAAACAACTAATGTGCCCCCCCAAAAAATATTAAAAAATAGAAAGGTATGGTCTAAAAAATCTTCTCACCCGTAAACCAAACATCGATGCTTGTGCATTTGGATGAGATGACCAGTTTAATAAAAAAGATTCTCACCATACTCCCAATTTTTTTAAACGTTGATTTTAGTGCGCGAACAAATGAATAGAGCAGAGGGACTGCCATGTGACTAAACTTTTGTCAGTGATCGGCAAAGTGTTGGTTAAAGGGGTCCAGCGATAAAATGCAGGGATGAAATGAGAGATGAGTTGGCACTAACAACAAAAAGCGGAAAATCTTACTTCCGGTAAATCTGACAGTGCTAAGTACATGAGGGGAAATAACCCGTACATGAGGGGAAATCCGCGAATTTGCCGAAAATTGAAAATTTCTCATCTGTTACTAGGATATTTTTTGTTCGTTATGATGATGAATTTGTTACCACTTAGTTATCACTTTTTTTTCTCCCTGTTATTCATTTTGTGAACATTTGTTGTTGTTAGGATGGTGGGTGGGGATTTGGGGTGCTGCTTCTTGTTGCAAAAGAAGCAAAGTAAAAGCGACAGCGCCTCCTGTACACTGCTCGAGGATGCAATCAATATTAGCAGGTTAGGCCAAAGACAAAAATAATACATATTTGTTTCTCATCCACAATTTAATCGAATTTGGAAAGGCGATTTTTTTATAACATCAAAATAAAATTGTTTCAGTAAATTTGGAGCAGTGGTTTTTTTTATTTGTAAATTAGTATTTGGTCAGAGAAATGCGTCATGTAAATTGACTGCAAAACTGAGCTTAAGATATTGCTAGTATATAAAACCTCCAACACACAAACAATAAACTTGCTGGAGCTGCCACTAAAATTAGGTGTGACTGGATTAAATTTTAACTTGTCTTTTAAACGATTAAAAGACAACTTTTTTTATATTCAAAACTGCTATTTTAAAAAGGTTTGCGCGGGATTAAAAAAATTGACGGGGAAGATGGTTGAGAAACAAGGATGTTGGTTTCTTTTTGTTTGGCCTTTCATGCGGGCGGGCGACCAGACGCGCCGGGTCCGACATACTGCTTACCGCCGGATGTTGTCGGCCATGCCCATCAGCTGTTGCCGCATCGACGCCAGGTGGCGCGCAAAGTCCGGCGACTGAGACATGCGTGCCTGCACGTCGTGGGCCACCTGTGACGTCACAGCAGCGAGAAAGGAGCACACAGTGAGATCGCTTCAGAAGACATTCACAAATGGCTGCTGGTAAAATAGTGTACAGTAAAACCTCTTTAAATTGACCTACCATTGGACCGACTTTAAATGGTCCATTTAGGGAGGTGGTCAGTTTAGGGAGTATTTTTTATTGTTACAATGGTATTGTATGGGCGATCGTTTAGGACCCAAATAAAGCGATCGATATAGGGGACTGGTCCATTTGTGGAGGTAGTTGGTTAGAGAGGTTTACTGTATTATTTTTGTTTGTTATTGGTACATTAGTTGATTATGTGGGGGAATTTTCAATCGAGAACAATTGGTTTTCCTCATTCCACTGCTACTTGCCCTATCCTAATAATGCCGAAACGCTGGTTCGGTAGCGACAAGTATAAATTATTAAGTGGCATAGTCCGACGGTTTTGAGTTTCTGTCAATTTCAGAGATAAATATATTAGGTTGATAGCCATAATCAACCTTACTTCAGTTTGAAGCAACTTTCATTTTAAGTAGTTAACTTTATTGTGCTGCCTCACTGAGAAATCAGGCCGCCGGCACCATGACCTGATATCCCATTCAGTCCTTGCCCTATCCTATTAATGCCGAGTGGCAGGCTAGGAAGCAACAAGTATCAATCTTATAAGTCATTGGGCAGACTTGACCGGGAACCAAACTCCTGATCTCACGCACTAGAGGCCCGCATTCTACCGATTGGGCCACCGCGCCCGGTACTGGTCAAAGGTTACAAGAACCGTTAGAAGAGAACGAATGACTACCTCATTGATTAAGCAGCCAAAATTTCAATCACAGACAATTGGTCTTCCTCATTCCACTGCTCCTTGCGCTGTGCTAGTAATACCGAGCACCAAAGCAAGATTGCGACAAGTATAAATTTGTAAAGTCCTTGATTTGACTCGGCTTCGATTTTAAACCCATTCAGCATGGGGAGGCCAGAGGCGTCAAATTAAGGGCCTCAACAAAGGTAGCTGCGTAACCAAACCCCGCTACCAGCGTAATGCTCGAATTGAGGGCTGCAATCAAATGTATCGTGTCATGTCAACTCATTCAGCCACACCCTCTACCGTGGAGGTTGATAGGATGCAAAACCCCCAATGGAGTCATGTGATCCGGCCGGTCGTGGAGTAAACGCACCTTCTTGATGATGATGGTGAGGGTGCGGACCCCGTCTCGGGTTGGCAGTTTTGGGTTCAGCAGGTACTCGTGCAGGTTGGGGTGTGGCAGCATGGCCAGCCGCGCCACCACACACGTCACCTGCAGGTTCACGTCATAGCTCTGAAGGGCAAGCAGACGCCAGTCACACAGGGTAACAGAGTTGTCAGTTACACAGATCTGTCAATCAAGGATCTGTCAGCCACACAGGGACACATAACTGAGTCACACAGGGAGACAGAGCTGTCAGTCACACAGTGTCACCCTGTCAGTCACACAGGGACACAGAGTTGTCAGTCACACAGCACTGTCAGTCACACAAGGACACAGAACTGCCAGTCACACAGGGACACACAACTGTCAGTCACACAGGGACACAACTGTCAGTCACACAGGATCACAGAACTATCAGCCACACAGGGTCACAGAGCTGTCAGTCACACAGGGACACATAGCTGTCAGTCAATAGAACTGACAGTCACACAGGGACACATAACTGTCAGTCACAAAGGGTCACCGAGCTGTCGGGCACACATAACTGTCAGTCACACAGGGTCACAGAACTGTCAGTTACAGAGCTGCCAGGCACACATAACTGTCAGTCACACAAGGTCACAGAACTGTCAGTTACACAGGGACACAGAGCTGTCACTCACACAGGGTTACATAGCTGTCACTCACACAGGGACACAGGATTGTCAGTCACACACAAAGTTTAAACAGAACTGTCAGTCAAACAGGGAGACAGAGCTGTCAGTCAAACAGAACACAGAACTGTCAGTCACACAGGGTCACAGAGATGTCAGGCACAGAACTGTCAGTCACACAGTCACAGAACTGTCAGTCACACAGGGACACAGGACTACCAGTCACACGGGGAACACAGAACTGTCAGTCAAACAGGAAGACAGAACACAGAGGTGTCAGTTAGACAGAACAGAGCTGTCAGTAAAACAGAACACTATCATAGCCCGCTACTTTTGGGGTGAATAATTTATGAAATCATTAATCAACTTTAAAATTTGAATTGAGAGCATCCAGTGGCCACCATCTTGGTTTGGTAGAATTCTCGCCCAGTTCATCAACTCTACGCCAATATAGAGACAAACACTGCGTACAGAAACCAGACCATCCACATATTTTCTACATTTGATTCCTACGCATCATTCTGCTTTGGTGGTGGGAGCTGCCCACACGCCGAGTCACCACTGCTCTCAAGGGCTATCGCCCAGTTGGCGGCCAGGATTAAGTTTAATTTTGTTAATAAAGGTAGGTCTTTTTAAGGACAGCCAGAGTACTCGATCCATCCTAATATATAATATCTTTGTCTTTGTTCCTCGCTCTCCCCATATAACTAACAATATGTGATCTCTCGTGAACCCACCTGGTCCAGCATCCTCCCCATCTTGTCCAGCAGTACGGACAGTAGCGCCCCCTCGTGGAACGCGTGGTCGGTGGTGTAGGCCGCGTCGGACGCCGGCTCGGTCGGCCAGCCCCAGTCGGTGCAGTGTGCGCACACGTCCTGGAACTGTCGGCGCGCGTCGCGCAAGTAAGTGTCGTACTCGCTGTCCGCCGACTGGTAGGACGACTTAGCCTCGTCGGGCACCAGGCCCAGGAAACTACCGGGCAGAGAGCATCGGGCCTCCGCAATCACAAGTTAGGCCAACAAAAATATCTTTTGTAAATTGTTTGTTTATTGTTTTGTTTTGTCTAAGCTTCATGGCTTAGCGACATCTAAGGTCATATCAGGATGGGTTACCGACTTGATAGTTGGTTGTTGGAGTTTTATGTCCTTGCAACATCTAAGGTCATATCGGGATGGGATCACCAACTAGTGACAGTGCACACTCATGGCAACTTTCATAGCGCTGCTCCCCCCCACCCTCCACTGGAAAACCTAGGCCGCCACAGCCACCATGACCCGATATCACAGTTATATTAATTATCCTGATACTGAGTAAACCAGTCCTTGCCCTATCCTATTACTGTCGAGTGCCAGGTTAGGTAGTGACAAGTATTAATTATTAAAAAGTCATTTGTTTGGCTCATCCGGGGTTTGAACCCATGACCTCCCATATGGAAATTCAGTCAGCAGTCGTGTCGATCTAGCCATCCCATCCACTCAACAAAAAATAAAACCAAAACACATCAGAATTTGTAGCGATCGAGCGTTTAATTTTTGCCATTCCTAACAACCTAATAATATGCTAGTGTATCTCGTTTCTGCAAAATACCACCAACACCATAGGCTTCAGTAGTAACAGATTCTCTTAAATTGACTTAGTGTTTGTTCCCTTCTATGCAGCAACAATTGCTTAATAATAAGTGCACTAGTACCTACCTTGGACAGGTAGAATTAAATCTAGGTAAGTGTCTTGGTTTCGGAAATTTGATGCTTTCATTGGACTGTGCACCTTTAAGAGAGCAGCTATTTAAAGCCATCTACTCACCTATTTACAATTGTGTGAACACTTGGTGTTCCACGTGGGGAGGCCGGAGGAGTCAGGTCGGTGGTCTCAACAAGGGTAGCTGCGTCACCAGACTCCGCTACCAGCATAACGCTCGAATTGAGGGCTGCAATCAAATGTATCGTGTCAAGTCAATTTGTGTCACATTATATCCATTGGCAATGGGATGGAGATGGAAGCCACAATGGAGGCGAATAAAGTTTATTGAATGGACAGCGAAGAAGAGCACTCAACCCACCACCAAAGAAGCCTGAGTAGAGGTGAATAGACTTTGTTGAAAGGACAGCGAAGAAGAGCCCCCAAGCCCCAACAAGGGCGAGGGTCAGAATTAACCATATTGGTAAGCGGTGCATAAGAGAATGACAAAGGAAGAGGTGGGAAGACATCATCAGGGAATGGACAAGCCTGACCGTATATGTTAGAAGAATGTGAATCCTCAACAAACAATCTTACCTTTAGAGGTGTCCTTCACGCTCTCCCTTTTGTCATCGTCATCTTTGCCCTCATCTTTCGCACTGTCCCCACCCCCGGCACTGTCCTCACATGCAGCAGTCCCCTGTGACGCACTTTCCTCATCCTGCTGCTCTGGCGCCTTATTTGTGCTGTCCTCAGGAGCGGCTGCATTCCGCTTGGGTGAGCAAGTGGCTGATCCAGAGCAGCTACCTTCCCTAAAGTAGCTTCTACCCAGCAGGTTTCGCAGCACCAGGTTGTGGATAATGTGCTCGTCCGGCTTCAGGAGCAGGTTCTCGAAGAGCTTCATTGACGTGATACTCATTTCTTCGGAGAGGTGGTCACAGCGCTCGATAAGTCGGTAGCGGAGTGGATGAGAAGTCTCCCGACATATTGGTGGCTCTGGTCTCCGGTCATCGCCAAGTATAAAATGTACAAAAGCTACAAAGAGAATAATAATAAATATAAATGCTCAAAAAAAGAAACGCATCAAAAACATTTTAAAGAATAGAAACAAACAACCATTATAGTTAATAAATAGCAGAAGCATGAATAACATTAATTGATTTTTAAAGGTATTTTCCATACTAATTAAAATTGAATGAAATTAAAACAAATATATACTTTATAAATAGTACTCAAAGTAACACCCATATACACAGCAAAGAAAACATACAAAAAAACACCTCAAAACAAACAATCAAATCATATTAGCATTACAAGTTAAATACTGGGCGTGGTGGCCGAATCGGTAGAGCGCTGGCCTCACATGCGGGAGATCGGGAGAGGTCGGTTCCCAGTCGAGTCAAACCAATGACTTAAAAAATTGATACTTGTCGCTTCCTAGCCTGGTGCTCGGCATTAATAGGGATGGGCAAGGACTGGTTAGCTTAGGGTCAGGATAATGTGACTGAGTGGGATATCAGGCATGTTGCCGCCGGCCTGATTTTCCAGTGGGACAGCACTATAAAGTCACCATGAAGAGTGCATTGTCACAAGTCGGTACCGGTTCTGGTATGACCCAAGATGTTGCCAGGACATAAAACTCCAACAACGAACCAACTACGAGATAAATACTGCAAGTTGGTGTAAATTAACTATGTTTGAAAAAATGGAAGGAGGACCAATGTTTGAGCACTCACAATAGACTTGTTTCAATGAATAAACCCATTAATAATTTGTTCAATTAATATTCCTTTTAAACATGTTATTACCAGAGAGTAGGACTGGAGCTGAGACTATCCGCAGTAACCGACACAGGTGGGCTGTGGCGGTTGTAGCTCCGGCCTCACACCTGTAAGTAACATTCACAGCTGCCATTACAGATCCAAGACAACACTCGACAGGTATTAATGAATCCAGGCTCATGAAATAACACGGATACTACCACATTATACTTATACTGAGCATTATTTTTACTATTCATTATTATTACTATACATTATTCTTACTATAGATTATCATTACTACACATTATAACTAAAACACATTGGATATGTTGCAAGTAACATGTTTAATTATAACAAAGAAACGGGATCACATCGGCCTGCCATAGTTTAATGTTACCCTGCTGCATCTCGTTACCTGGACTACCTTTGGATCAGGTGGAACACAGGTAACTGTAACTGTCACTTGCTCATCATCAGCCAGAGAGAGAGGTTCCATTAATTCTTACCGTCCCACCCTCCCGTGGCTGAGTACTGAAGTTCCCTGATTTGTGCTTAATGTGGATCGGACTGTATTGATGAGCGATCTCTGATTCAAATATTATGTATGACTTAAGAAATCTGACGTATAACTTGTTAACATCCAGATTGTCCTCACGAGTATTGATAACTCCATCGGGATGTAAGAATTTTTATTATTTAATAACAATTTATTGGCCCACAAATGAGGTCCCGTCTCCTGTTACTTAATTATTAATAATACACATTATTATTACTATACATTATAATTACTACACATTACTATAACAGATTACTATTAATATGATTATTAATACACATTATTAACGCTCACTCACTAATGAACTTACGCACCGATTCACTAACTTATTAACCTACTCAACTAACTTATTCACCGACTGATTAACTCACATAGCTACTCACTTACCTACTCATTAACTCACGAACTACTCAAACACTAATTCACTCACCTACTCATTCACTCACTTAATCACTCACCAACTCATTAACTGACCAATCTACTCATTGAAATACTACCTAACTCACTCACCTACTCATTCACTAACTCACCCACTCACTCACCAACATACTCACTCCAATCCTATCTAACTCACTCATCAACTTATAAACCAGGGATGAAAGTGGTCTCCGGGAAAATAAAGCGGAAATGCTGATATTCTCCCATAGACTTAGCATAGTCAGGGAATCGCGGAAAATTCCCGGAAGTCGGGTTTCATACATATTGGTAAACGCTGACAGTGCTGCACCGTTTGAAGCATGTATTAGTAGTATACGCTACTAGTGCTGCGTCATTTGCACCACATATCGGTATACGCTGATAGTGCTGCAGCATTAGAAGCACGTATTAGTAGTATACGCTGATAGTGCTGTGTCGTTTGAAGCATGTATTAGTAGTACTAGTATACGCTGACCGTGCTGCGGCGCTTGAAGGCATTAGTAGTATACACTGCTAGTGCTGCGGCGTTTGCAACACATATTAGTATACGCTGATGATGCTGCAGCGTGAAACAACATATTGGTTCGTTGGTTGCTGGGGTTTTATGTCCTGGCAACATCTAAGGTCATATCAGGATGGGCGCAACATATTAGTATACACTTATAGCTACAGGAAAAATCCCGGAAATCCGCGAAATCGCGGAGATCTTTCATCCCTGATAAGCTCATTAACCTCCTCACTCAAACCCTAACTCATTAACCTACTCACTCAAAAACTAGCCAACTCACTCACCAACGTACTCACTCAAACACTGTCTAACTCACCCCTCCACTCCCTCAGCCCCTCCCCCTCCTCCTCCCCACCCTTCCCTCCTTCACGTCCTTACAGAAGGACTCTACTTACGCCTGCAAAATGGCGGGCTCCAGCACCGCCTCCAGGAAGTGTGTGCGCATGTACGCTGCGAGACCTGCAGCCACTTCCGGGTGGGCCACCGTCACCAGCTGGTCACAGTAGTCGAACCAGGACAGGAAGGACAGCAGTGCTCGCTTCCCGGTGAAGTTCAGGTGGTCCTCGGTGTCGCTCGTCCCATCCAGCCTGGATGACACGCAAACAGAAGTTGTGCAATCACAATACAGGATTCTACATACATGTAATATATTTAATATTTCGATTTTTATACAGGATTCATACAGCTATTCAACAACCAAATTTAAGGGTTTTTAGGGCCTTTTCATGTAAGAATTTCTTTTTTTTTAAGGCCGAAAAAATATGACATTATAATGATTATATATATGTCAACTCTTTATGGTCTTACTTCACCAGGTTTCTGTATGCTAATTTTATAAAGCTAAAGAAGTATAGTAGCTATGACGATGCGAACCAGTATGCTAATGCCCAGAATAGACATATCATGATTCTGTCATTGGTTAATGTTTGCTGATGCAGCTGGTAACGAAAACAAATGAAATAGCAGTTGCTTTCGAATCGGACTTCGATCAACTTCATTAGCCCCATGACACTGGATTCCGTGACTAGGATCCCATACAAGCCGCATGCAGTATTCTTGTTGACCCTACCCTGTGTATGTACAAGTTGTACCTCTTTTATCCATAGTATGTGTGTGTATAAATGTTTACCATTAAGCAAATAGCGAACATTATACAACCAGACAGGATGGCCGAATGAGTTAGAGCGTTCGTCTCCCGTGTTGGTAGACCGTGGGATCGAACCCTGGTCGAGTCAAACCGATGACTTAAAAATTGATACTTGTCGCTTCCTAGCCAGGTGCTCGGTATTATTAGGATAGGGCAAGGACTGGTTGGCTCAGTGACAGGATAATGTAACTGAGTGGGATATCAGGTCATGGTGCTGGCGGCCTGGTCTCCCAGTGGGGCAGCACTATAAAGTCGCCATGAGTGCGCACTGTCACAAGTCAGTATCCGTCCTGATATCACCTTAGATGTTGCTAGGATGTAAAACACCAACAAACAAACAAGCGAACATTATATAAGCAGATTAGATGACCTTTGTATTGCTTTCGGAAGGTTCCATATGTGTGCAGTTAGAGCAGCATGGAGCTCTGTTCGTGTGGGGCAGGTAAGCATAGTGCAACAGGTCAGCAAGTGCTGCTCGCCCCAATATTGGGTGGTCACTTCACTCTGCTTCAGCAGTAACATGTTCTATTAAATTGACCCAACATCCCCTTCTATGCAACAACTAATGCTTAATAAGCACCCAGCTGTGTAGGATCAAATCTCGCGGAGTAGCTTGCTATGGAAATTTTAATGTTTTTATGGTTGGTTGTTTGAATTTTATGTCCTTGCAACATCTAAGGTCATATCAGGACAGGCACCAACTTCTGACAGTGCGCACTCATGGCGACTTTATAGTGCTGTCCCACTGGGAAATCAGGCCACCGGCACCATGACCCAATATCCCACTCAGTCACTGTATCCTGACACTGAGCTAACCGGTACATGTCCTATCCTATTAATGCAGAGTGCCAGGCTAGGAAGTGACAAGTATCAATTTTATAAGTCACTGGTTTGACTCGACCAATAACCAAACTCCCGATCTCCCGCAGGCGAGGCCCGCTCTCTACCGATTCGGCCACCGCGCCCAGTCAGATTATGCAGTTTTAACATGATATACATCTCTTTGAAACTTTCACCACAGTTAGAGATGCTCAAACAACAGGTCAATATGTGTTTTTACTCACCCCCAGTTGGCGTCAACACACTCGATGTCGGCAGGGTCCATGGCTTTGGGCAAATTTTCGTAGAGCATACACAGTTGCGTGGTGAGTTCTGAGCAGAAGGCGGTGTGCTGAACAATGCAGGTGGCGCTACTCTGTTCAGGCAGTGATACGCACAGCATTAGGCCCTCACACGCCTTAACAGCCACACGCGCATCCTGAGGGTAAGATAAGAGACATGTGATAGGCCGCATATGTCCAATTCCTCCTGGTCTGCTACTCGGCGCAACACGAAGGGAAGACGAGAAGAAACGTATGTTTCGAAGGTTTATTTCCTTTAACTCCACCCACTGTGGCATTACAGAACCAAGTGATCTGTCTCCTGACCAGCCAGGTCGCAGGTTTCATGGTGGCGGTTGGGCGCTAAGAAAAGGGGCGGGCCACCCTGGGACCTTATCTCTGGCTAGCCTGCTGCCACCTATCGCCATAGATGGGCAACAGTGGTCAGCGCAGTCCCTGGTGGTGAGGGTCATGTATAGATCACTACACATATATGGGTCTTTCTCAGAAATTGTGTACCACATTTGTGACATGGAAACCAAAAGTGAGAACATTCCATATAATAGCAGAAAACATTCATAATAACAGCAGAATCCATGTTCATATGAAGGGCTACTTGTTGTGTACATGCTAGGGTAGATAAAAGATTCACCCGATACTTGTAGTACACGGGTGAACGACAACGTAGTCTAAATACGGGCGAAAATAGCGTTAGTATGGAACAACAAGTAGAATGCTTGGCACCAGTGTCAAATGGTTACTTATATCAGCACAGAGTTGGTGAAATGTGAGAGAATGCAAAAAGACAAGATGGCGGCCAGAGAACGACGTCGATTTCACTTTTAAATTGCATTAAAGTGTATGTTTTATTATATTTTCCAACTCAAAAGTAGCGGGTAAACATGAAGACATATACAAAGAATAAATGTTGCTTCTTAGATTGTGAAATTAGGCTCTAATAAA
Source organism: Branchipolynoe longqiensis (assembly GCA_030323885.1). Lineage (NCBI taxonomy): Eukaryota > Metazoa > Annelida > Polychaeta > Phyllodocida > Polynoidae > Branchipolynoe > Branchipolynoe longqiensis. The sequence goes on along the minus strand of CM059190.1, from coordinate 69,469,230 downwards.
GACTCAATTCATTAACCCGATTTTTCGACCGTTTTTATATAAGGCTGGTCTTCACCCCTGTACTGGAAGTACGGGGTGAATCTTTTATCTAATGCTAGGGTTGAACAAAAATTCACCTTTTGATCTTATACAAATTGAGAAAAATGTTAAAATTAACCATGTAACATCCATCCATAACATCACTTTAACACATGCAACAAAGATTTGATTGATTACAGTTAAGCAAAAAAGATTGTTTTTCTTTTCAGTGCCATCCTCAAATTGAAGGTTCGGGTTCGGGTTAAAGTGCAGGTAAACCGCATGCTAAAGTGTAAAATGGCCAGGTAGACCAGACCGCACACTAAATTGGCACCAGCAAAAGGGCCTTCACAACAATATTATGACAACTACCTTTCCTTATAAGGAACATTTGGCCAAGTAAAGTTCTTGTTAATTTTTTATCGTAATTCAGTAAAATATTTGACTATCCATAACTTACGACGGCCTAATAATGAATGATTCCGGATGCGGTGTGGCCTAAACAGAAGGCAATGCCTCGCCGCTGAAAAAGGAATGTATTCAGATGAATAAAAATGTTTACCAAAAAATAGAAGAGGACTGGCTTACCGCACTGTGTACGAGATTGAGTAGTGAGTTCATGATGGGGAAGACTTGGGCAGGCTTGTTTTTTTCTGTGTCTGGGCGCTTTGGAGTCTGAAAATCAATGAACACATATTGATTGATTGATTGATTGATTGATTGGCATGTTAATCTTATTTTGATGTATAATCTATTATGCCAATATCATTTAGGCTGCAGTGTTACGTAGCTCAGCACTGCCTGTTTTGCTCTACGTTGTTCCTATGTGTATTTGTTGGTAGTTCTCTACGCTTGCTTCTGCGCTGGTTTAGGCACTGCTGAGTGACCTGGACCCCTGTTAAAACGCATGCATGCAGGCCTACTTTTTGGGATGTGGGTGTAGACTGCTGTAACAACCTATTTTCATTTGAAATTTTGACTCAATAAATTATTGGTAGACCTCTTCGTTGGTCCAGCCAGAGGATTTCTCGCTCCAAACCATATTTATTGTTGTTGTCTTTGACGGAAGAATATAAATAATATGTCACAACAAAATCCGAAGTTATATCAGAAAGGGCACCAATCTTGCGACGGTGCACATTTATGGCGGCTCCCCAACTGGGGGACCTAGATCCATTATCCCACTCAATCCAAAAAGTTATTAAGACTAGTTTCAGTGTGAAGGATTGATTGATTGATTGATTGATGGTTGTTGAATGCTGTGTTGGCAGCAAAGGCTATATTCACGGCGAGAAGTGTTCAACTTTGTGTCAAGAGACACTTACGGAGTTACAAGCTCACAATCATAAAAATTGCAGCTAAGGAAAACTAAATTCTAGATAAAAGTCAATGGCATCATTCTTCCTAAATTATTAAAAGTTAGTTTATTGTTGTTTTACGTCCTAGCAACATCTAAGGTCATATCTGAGGTGGTACAGCCCTGCTGTTCTCAAGAAGGGTTGGGGAAGTGTACGCCTCAATGAGCCTCAATGAGTTGCACATACCTCAATGAGCTGCACATACCTCAATGGACTGCAGATACCTCAATGAGCTGCGTATACCTCAATGAGCTGCACATATATCGATGCTGCACATACCTCGATGAGCTTCACATACTGCAATAAGCTGCACATACCTCAATGGGCTGCACATATCTCAATGCTGCACATACCTCAATGAGCTGTGCATACCTCAATGAACTGCAGATACCTCAATGAGCTGCCTATACCTCAATGAGCTGCACATATATCGATGCTGCACATACCTCGATGAGCTTCACATACCGCAATGAGTTGCACATACCTCAATGAGCTGTGCATACCTCAATGAACTGCAGATACCTCAATGAGCTGCATATACCTCAATGAGCGGCACATATATCGATGCTGCACATACCTCGATGAGCTGCACATACTGCAATGAGCTGCACATACCTCAATGGGCTGTACATATCTCAATGCTGCACATACCTCAATGAGCTGCACATACCTCAATGAAGAAGTTGACGAGATATGGATCCATCTTGAGCTTGGCGCAGACTGTACACAGAAACTGAATCTCCTCGTTTTCTGTTGGGGCTGCCTTCACTTCACCACAGACTCTTACCAACCTCTGAAATGCAAAGTGAAAACAACCGGTTCGCTTTTTGGCCGTTGTCAAGAAAGACTCTCTCAGTCATCCTTAATGATACATTTCACATGGCGAGGGACATAATGATAATTATAAAAAAATAACAATAAGAGAAAGTTTTCCTCGGACCCTGAGCTAGGTGTACATTAATGAAAGGGGTGGATGGATGGATGGAGAATGGAGAGGGGGGAGGGAGGGAGGGAGGGAGGGAGGGAGGGAGGGGGGGGGGAGGGAGGGAGGGATGGAGGGAGATAGAAAAAGCGACAAGTAGTCAGGGGAGGGAGGGGAGTCGGGGAGCCAAGAATGTCTTGCACAATGCGAAAAGTACCAGCATGTCAAACAAACAATTAAAAAATATATATATTTAAAAAAAAGACAAACAAGGCCATACGTACATGCACAGCTTTGTGGCAGTTGACGTGAGGCAGGAGTGGCTGCCGAATCTTGGACATGAGCGACGTGAAGAAGACCAGCACCTGTTGTTTCATTCCGGGCGGACACTGCGGGAAGACAGCGGGAAGACAGCGAGACTAGCTGAGAATTCACAACCACAATTCGCATGAGCAATTGGCACACTTCTGAACCAACTCTGTACAGGTAAATAGGTAAACAGCGACTAGGAATTAATGTGTGGTGTGGGTGATCAGCTGGTACAACTTAACGGTGTGTGTGTGTGTGTGTGTGTGTGTGTGTGTGTGTGTGTGTGTGTGTGTGTGTGTGTGTGTGTGTGTGTGTGTGTGTGTGTGTGTGTGTGTGTGTGTGTGTGTGTGTGTGTGTGTGTGTGTGTGTGTGTGTGTGTGTGTGTGTCTGTGTGTGTGTGTGTGTGTGTGTGTGTGTGTGTGTGTGTGTGTGTGTGTGTGTGTGTGTGTGTGTGTGTCTGTGTGTGTGTGTGTGTGTGTGTGTGTGTGTGTGTGTGTGTCTACATCAAAAGTAAAGCTTGTTTTATTTCATGATGTCTTTAGTGCGCATTGATTTTTATCATTGGCTATTAGTATTACTGTATTAGACGTCAAACATATGGTCATTCTGACATATTTCTTTGAAAGAAACCAGCTGATGCCACATTGGCTATTCTTTCCGATAAGCAGCACAGGTTCTTTTATATGCACTTTCCCACAGACAGAACAGCACATACCACAGCCTTTGATGGACCAGTTGTGGACCAATGGTTGGAATGGAAAATAGCCCAAGCTGCAAATGGATCCACTGAGAAGGATCGATAGGATGACTGACACCTTCACAGGTGGACACGCTACCACCGGAGCTATGTCCCGCTCCTCGTTAGCTGAATTCTACACCCATGTCTTGGTAAGTTCTGTAAATGGTACCAACTTTGAAAAGCAATGGTAAAAAAGGCCAGTGTGACTAACTGTGATAGGTAAAGAAAAACCCACAATTTTTAACACACAAAATAAAAATGATGTAATAGCTGAAAAGCCTCACGTCTGTCCGTGCAAGTGTGTAGAGTGTCTCAAGTATCTTGTGCTGCAACAGGTACTCCATGCAAGGCCCGGTGCTCCCGGACTCCAGGTCCGCCTCCTCCTCCTGGAGAACTCTGAGCATCGCCTCCAGGTGGTTGGGGATCTGCGTCTGCTCGATTGCAACCTTATGCTCTGCAATAAAAAAAAAGTTTTTTTAAATATGATGTCAAATTTGTTATACGAGTACTAGCTTTAAACTGTCTTGTGCACGGGTTAAACCTAGGCTCCAAATGAATCCCTGGGCCAATATCGTGTTGAACTGTGATTATATATATATATTCACGGTCTCTGATTATATTCAGAGACCGTGTATATATCTACGTTCTCTGCTATATTTTGGACTCGTGCACATTACCATTTCAACATAGTGCCACCATCTGGTGGAATCCATCTGCATCATTATGCAGTAAGCCATATCATTATCAGTGGTGCTATTTAATGTCAGAGTTAACATCACTCATGGTTATGTGACTCAAAATGGATTGATTGATTGATTGATTGGTGGTTTCTTTACGATGTGTCGGCAGTATAGGCCATATCCATGGTGAGAATTGTTTAGGTTTTTTTCAACCATCGCTTTTACAGAGTGCAAAAGCATAGAATCAATTTTGTGTCAGTAGACACTGAATTTAAAAAACACTGAATTTATAATGTGTGGCGTGCCCAACTTACCCTTGTTCTCAATGAAGTATCTTGTTACAGCTTTCCAGTGTCCAACAAAGTTTTGTTGTTGTGGAAGATTTGGTGCTAACTGAAAGCATAATTAAGATGGAACATTTAATTGATAAGTCAAGTCTCTTTGTTGATACAATTTGATCAAATGTTAGCTGCAGACCTTTCAGTAGCCCTGGTGTGTTTTACATGTGGAAGACAAAAATGATTAATATCACAGCCCTGTAAGGGTGCCTTAGGTTAGGAAGTGACAACTAGCTACGAAATAGGTTATAGTTATTCAAAACAGTAATACAGGCATACCCCACTTAGCACTACCCCATTTAGCGCTGATTCGCCATAGCCTCATTTATCATAGCAACCCCTCTACACCCATCATATATATGGAAAATCAGACATATATCCTACTCCGTCACATAATTCTGATACTGTATCCTAGTAATGCCGAGCACCAGGCTAGGTAGCAATAAGTTTCTCAAGTATCAATTTTGTAAGTCATTGGGTGACTCAGCCGGTATTCGAACTCCCAACCTTCCGCACGGAAGCCTGCGCTCTTACTACTAAAACTAAGAGTCTTAGACATTAGTCTTACTCTTACGGATTCGGCCACCGTGTCCGGTGTAAGCATTAACAAAATCTTTATTCTGTGTCTACAGCATAGTTTTGTTAGATATAGATGCATCTATTATAATTTATATATACATGAGTTTGCATATAAAGACATCTACATCAGGGTTCACCAAGTCTAAGTCCAAGACAGCTTACAAAAGTGGGAAAACAAAGTGGGTGCTAATTATACCGACCCCCCCCCAAGCGGGGGGCTAATGACTAACATGTGTATATATATATAGTATAGTTATACGAATCTTACCTGGGTACAGATGATGGATAACTGTTGTTTTCCCGAGGTACAAGCCTCGGATAGTCATGGGCTAGGGAGAAGGAAGCACATCCGGGTCCAGCAATCTTTACCTACTTATTCAGGATAAAAATGATCTTAAACTTATATGGATACATCAATGTTGTCGTCTTGGCACAAGCAAACATAATAGTCATGGCAGGCGGGCTCTAGCCCATGACTATCCGAGGCTTGTACCTCGGGAAAACAACAGTTATCCATCATCAGTACCCAGGTAAGTTTTGTATAACTATACTATTTTACCTCGGTACTAAGCCTCAGGCTACTCGTAGCCGAGGGAGACTTATACGTAAATTCATTTTTATCCTTATCCATTTAAATTTAGTACACATTAGTATCAAAAACCACTATACTTGTGAACTTCTCACCTGTTGTGTTAACCGGTGAATAAGCGTGTCGCTAGGCCTCTTGACTTCTCTAGTCGTTTGTTGTAATGTTTTGCAAACGATCTAGCTGTCCTCCAGCCTGCATGCGCCAGGATCCTCTTAACGGAGATCCCCAGCTGCCGCGCCTTCGAGACCATGGCTCCTCTTGTCGAATGGGAAGCGTATCATCCCGTATCGACGCCTGCGGCCTTAAGCACTTTAATGGTCCATCTTGCGAGTGTGTCTCTCGAGATCGCCTTGTGGGGTTTAATAAAACTCACCAAAAGCTGCCTTGAATTTCTAATTCCTTTTGTCTTGGATATATAAGCCCGTATGACTGACACTACACAAAGTCGTCGGTCATCCGGGAAGCTATTAACATGCACTGTGGACAGTGGGTCCCCTGTGCGGTTTCACTTCAATAATTGTTCTAAATCAAACGTCGCCTCTTTGCGATCAATCTCCGGTCCATCTAAAGACAAAGCTACTATGGTTTGTCCCCTATGTCCGGTGACTAGCAGTAGTAGAACTGCTAATTTAAATCCTAGTTCCTTTATGCTTAAATGATAATTGCTAGGCCAGGACTTAAACAACTTAAAGTCTATAGATACATCCCAAAATCGATTATATTTTGGCTCTGGCGGATTTCTCTCGTAAACCAACATCATGAACCAGTGTATCACCTGGTGTTTACCAACAGTTTATCCCTCTACTCTCGGGAGTACAATTGACAATGCACACCTAGCGGCGTTAATCGCACCAAAACCTTAACCCTCATCCTCTAGCATCCCCAAAAATCTCACTACTTGTGCTATTGTAGGCCTTAAGGGCTTAACGTTCTTAATTAAACAATGAAGTCCCCACTTCTACAAATAACTAGAATGTAATTTTACTGTTCCTTTTCTCCAAGCATGAGAAAGCAGCCTCTGTTGAGTAATTTTATCTAGGCCAAATTGCTCTAAATAATTCTTGAAAAAAGGAATGCCAGAAGGGGTGTTGTTGACACGACCCCGTGATTCGTGAGCGGTCCCTGATGTCGTAGGTTTCCAAGTGCTTTTGGGAATCTGAGAGTATCTCTCGCTCCCAATGCCACTGCTGCTAGCCATGGCTGTGTGTCCCACTGAGGCACGATCAGAATTGTGTGTGTCCGATCCATTCTGATCTTCCTGGCCACTCTGCTGATAATGCTGAATGGTGGGAAAATATAATAAAAGTTATTATCCCAAATCAAAGAAAAAGCATCCACTTGCCAAGCATTGGGCTCTGGGTGCCAGGAAACATATTTAGATATTTTGTAGTTCTTTCATGATGCAAACAAGTCTACTTGTGGTTGTCCCCATTTCTGACCAATTTGGTCAAAAATAGTATCATTCAAGGACCACTCCAAATGATCATGAAAATAGCGGCTTTTTCTGTCTGCTAACGTGTTTTGACTACCTGGGATATGGGCTACAGTTACCCATATGTCATGCTCTTGAGCCCAAATCCAAATCAATTTAGCTATCCTGTTACAAGGTTTGGACTTAGTCCCTCCCATGTTATGAATGTATGCCATTGCAGTGGTATTATCCGTCAAAATTCTAACATGAAATTTTGGTATGCGGATTAAACTGCATAACCCCAGATAAACAGCTCTGAGTTCTAGGACATTAATATGGTCTGAGATTTCTTCATCCAACCATCGGCCTCAAGTTGCCAAACTGTCTCGATGGCGCATCTGTCGTAACAACAGTGTTGGGTTCACCCATGCGAATCGGATTCAGAGAAGAATGAATGTGATCATACCATTACTGAATATCCGCTAGGCCTTCTGCTGAGATAGACATTTTTCTTTCAAAATTCCCTTTAGTACAGGCTAATGCTAAATTGTTATCTATCTCTAGCGATTTAATGTGAGCGTTCCTGTATAGAATAGCAGGGGCATAGGCTATCAAGATGCCGATTAGAACGGTGACCTGCCTAATCTTTGGCCTCATTAATTGTAACAACTGGTCTGCCGTATCTATAAACTTGTCTAGTTTCTGTTCCATTAGCGACACAGTCATATCGTCTGGGTTTAACAGAAACCCTAAACATTTTAATTCTGTCATTGGTGTAAAAACCGACTTCTCATTATGGATGTAAAATCCTAATCTGGTGAACATTGCACAGAGATCATCTACTGCATTCTGACAGGCTGCCTTTGATTGTGCTACAATAAATGAATCGTCAATATACGGGAACATAATATGTCCTTTCCATGCCATCAGCGAAAAAATTGGTTTGAGCAATTTAGTAAAAAAATAAGGGGACACGCTAAACCATTAGGCATACAGGTAAATTCAGAAGTTGTTGATCCCACACAAACCGGAGAAATTTCCTATCCGGTTTGTAAATCGGAATCGTGTAGCAGGCATCTCTCGGATCCACACTAGCTAGCCAGGAACCTTTTGTTACCAAATCTCTTGCTGTTTCGAGAGAAAACATTTTTAAATGTCTATATTCAACCAATTTGTTTAGTCTTGTTAGATCTAAAATCATTCTGACATCCCCACTCGGTTTACGCCACGAAAATATGTTTGAAACAAATTTGCCTCTCTCATGGTTCACCTTCTCACAAAATTGCAACACCTGTTTATCTAGTGCCTCTCTCTTGTGTACATCAAACCGATAGGAAAAAGAAATTGTTTCCTGTATCGGGAGTTGTGTAAAGGGAATACGTATTCCCTCCACAATACTTAAAACTGTTAAATTATCAGTAATTAAGTTCCATTCCTCCAAACAATTTTGAATATTGCCAGCTTTAAATGTGCTTACGGGTGTTTCCACGGCCATGGGAGTTTGCGTTGCAACCTCTACTTGTTCCCTGGTCTTGGGAACAGCTTGCTGGGAGTGTACTCCCTCTTGAAGGGACTGTTCCCTTCGTTCCAGCCAAATGGCTGGCGCTGAACTCAGCCTCTGGGCTGAAAGCCGTAGACCGGGCCGGACCATCCGCCTCTGCCGGTCCGACAGTTTCGAAAATCTGTACGGCCCTTCCGGTATTGTGTGTTCCCGTCAGTGGTATTTTTCTTCGCATCCATATGCTTTCCACACTTGGAGCCAGTCTCCACCTCTTTAAAGAGGTACTGTGGTTGTCCCCCAAACATTTTGGTTTTGTCCAGTGGCTTTCCCTTCACTGGCCTCGGCGGGAGGAAAAGAGTGTACTCTTTTCCATCGTTATGAATGACTTTCTTCGATCTGGCAACTTCCTTACCAGCGTCCGTACAGACCGCTTTGAAGACGTTTTCAAAGCGTCTGTATGACAGGAAGTTGCTCGCTGCCGTCAACATGGCTATGCCATTGTCCAGCGTCCTGGCCAAAGACGAGAACTTGTTTTCGGTTCGCATTCGATTGGCCACTGGCGCAATCGCCATCAGGGCCCCGAGAACAGCTTTATGCACGGTATGGAGGACGCCCTCAAACTTCTTTTGTTCCTCACTCAGATAACGTCCCGGTCCATCTCTTTGATGACGGCATCAGGGATGCTCTTGATTCCGGTAAGCTTTTCACCCAGTTTGGTGATTACCTCTGCGGGCTTAAAGGTGTTAAAGTGTCGCTTTATCGGCTCCTGCATCATGGTGGTAGTCAGGACTTTCTTAGCCCTTTCCACCTGGCAATTCTTCCTCACCTTCCCATCGATTTTCGCATACACTACAGTCCGCTCGGTGTCATTATCTGAAGACAAATCATTCTTCTTCTTTTTCGTCTTTCGCTTCTTAGTCTTCTTTCTCTTGACCACCTTCTTCCTGGCCTTCATGAACTCATCCCCAGACGAGCTCACTGCCTTCTTCTTTTCCAGTGGGACTGGCTCTGGAGCCGAGTCCACTTCTGGAAATTTGTCGTCGGAGACGTCTTCCCAGTCCGACTCTTCCTCTGGAGGAGGTGGCCTCTTCCTTCCACGAGGTTTGGCCGGGCGAAACTCCTCCAGTTTTGTCTCTAACAGGCTCGTCAACCGAGCCTCCCAGTCCGAGGGGACTACAGTAGTCACCTCAGGCCCATTCTCAACTTCGTGCTCTGACATGACATGCGCCCCGCTCTCTGGGGACGGGGGTACCGCCAACACTGGCGACGGGTCGTAGTCCTCAGCCGGGAGAGCTGCTGCTGCAGGTTTACTCCGCTTCATAGCCATCGGAAGTCTGTAACAATCGAAAGAACGTTACTATAAACCGACAAATTTGACCAAATGTCACAACAGGTTAAGTAAAACCAAATCTGTGCATCTAGTGGTATTGGATAACGTATTTAAACCATTCCAACACAGGCATGAGCAAGCTAAAGTGTATAGTCGTAGGTGAGTGGTATCGAAACCAAAACCAAACGAGGGGTAGGGACCAGTGTATCGGTAGCCTCCCACACTCTCTGTTCCGTACACTTCTCCCCCTGTGGCTACAGCGCCAACAAGTTGGAGAAAATGCTACGAAACTCAGAGGTACGCCTAAAAATGTGGGAAGTCCATAAAAGAAACCCAGGATTAAATCCAAACGAGAATCCATAAAAGAAACCGAGGATAAAATCCCAATGAGATGTGGCTCCAGCCAACATCGCTCTCCGTTTGGCAACGGGCGGCTTGTAGAACAAAGGAAAAAATGGTGCTTTGTTCTATCGATGTTTCACAATCATAAAACACCCATAAAAGTAAACCAATAACATCTCAAAGTTTGCAAACTATGTCAAAATGTGCAATAAGAGTTTATAACCCAACTGCACCATTTCCAAGAAATACTTACAGTTAGTACGTCGTCGTAGATCAAAAACTGCCGGAGCGACTCAACGAATGTCCTCCCGTCATGAGTTGATTATGCTAATTGCTGGACCCGGATGTGCTTCCTTCTCCCTCGGCTACAAGTAGCCTGAGGGTTAGTACCGAGGTAAAATATATATATATACATAAACAAAACCTGTACTCATAGAGGTGGAAAATGAAATCACCAAAATCCAGCAAACGGAAATGGATACAGCCTATAGAGGCCGCCATTTGTAGGCCTATATTCGTGTTTAATCGCATAACGACAGCGATTGGCTAATAATATACTCGTGCTGATATATAAATAAATAAATATATTTTCTCCGAGCGTTTAGCCGGGTCGGTCCTAAACATTGTCTATTCATATTAGTAATCATTATCATTACTGCGATGTTTCACAAACAATTAAATTATTATACAGATACGTGGTATGTTTATTATGATATCCCCAAAGACACAAAGAGCATAACACCAATAGTAACTTACTAAGTCAGAGAAGCAGCAGTTTTAAATGAGTGAAATGATTAAATGCATACCGAAGTGAAATAACATATGACATATTGGCTATCGCTGTTTTTTATTAAAACCCCAGTCACACAAGAGCCAGCATTAGCCGCCAACCTCCTTAGCTCAAAAGGACGCCAACCTCCCAGCGTCCCATTCAATACATTGATTCAAATATGTGTTTGGCGCCAGGCTGTCGCTGCATCAGCGCCAGGCGGCACCATATTAGCGCCGGAGTGGCGACCACCCGGTGAGCGCGGCATTGCATATTTTGGCGCCGCTAGGTCAGCGCCAACTCGCCAACCTAGGGGTTGCCGACCTGGCGGTGCCAGGTCGCCAACCACTATTTAATGGTGCCACCGGAACAGGACGCAAGGAGGTTGCACATGCAGCAGCAGCAACCTCCTTGCGTCCAAAATTTCCGAAATGGATGCCGGGAGGTTGGTGTCAGCACTCAATCAGGGCATAAGGAGGGCGCAAGGAGGATGTTTTGATGTCGCGAATCGATCGTAAGCGAACGCAGGCCTCGTGTGACTGGGGTATTAGTTTCACAGTTAATCGTTTCTTCAGACTAATCTGTAAGTTCTAAATGTTCCACTGGACGCTCCCCACAGTTTACACTCCACACATTATCTTGCTCAGTCAATGCATCACTACCAATGTCAATATTAATAAAGGCCCTGTCACATTACGACGCATCTTGCAAGCACGCGGCCAACGTGTAAAATCACTTTTTTACGTCAAGAAGCATCAAACTTTTCAGCGTGGGGGAAAAGTTGGGCATATACATACCGTATGGCCAACGTATGGTTGATGTGCTTCTGGGTAAAAAACGCTCAAATTACACTCACGGTACGTTCACAGAACGCCGGTGAACGTTATATACGTTATTCGATCAGCAGAACTACGCCTCATACGTTAAAACACGCTGGAGAAATGCTAAATGTATGTTAGACGTACGCTATCCATACGTTTTGTCTAACGTACATCTAGCATACATCGACGTACGCCTAATGTATACATAACGTACAGTTGATGTCAAATCCAAGAATGAAAGTGGTCTCCGGGGAAAAAAGCGGATATTCTCCCATAGGTTTAGCATTGTCAAGGAATCGCAGAAATTTCCTGGAAGTCGGGTTTCATAAATATTGGTATACGCTGATAGTGCTGTGCCATTTGAAGCACATATTAGTAATAGTAGTATATGCTGATAGTGCTGCACCATTTGAAGCATTTATTAGTAGTATAAGCCGATAGTGTTGCGGCGTCTGCACCACAAATTAGAATAGGCCTTCACTTATATTGCTGTGGTGTTTGAACAACGTATTAGTAATAATAGTATACACTTATAGCTACAGGAAAAATCCTGGAAATCAACGAAATCGCAGAGATCTTTCATCCCTGCAAATCCACACGTTGTCGAACGTTGTCATACTTGGAGTTTTGTGCATGCACAAAACTTTGCCGACCCCTTGACGCCGAATTTGAACGAACGTCGACGTACATTGAGGTATACCAACGAGCGCCTAATGCACGCGTAATGCATAACGACGTATCCTGACATAGCAGCCAAAAATCACATACATCGGCATGCGTTGGAGCAATGCGTCGTAATGTGACAGCACCTTTACATCAGAACATTGGAGTCTGGAGGAGGGTGTGACATTTCAACTCACAATAATCTCAAACTGAATTCCTTTAAAACAAAGGGAAACTTGTCAGTCGCACTGGCAACAACATCCGTACAATTGCCATTGGGGCATTGCCATTGGTCGTTCGGGGTAAAGAGCAATAAATTTGTTGAAGTGAGTTCGAAATTTGTAAACAATGTCAATAAGTAACTGAACTTTAGTGACAGTGAGAATGACTGAATCAGTATCACTGTGTCTGTGAGTTTGACTATCACTAGTCTGAGTATGATTGATCATTTGATGATGATCAGGGCTTTCAGGCGGACAAGGCGACAGGCGTTGCCTAAAAAAAAAAAACTTTGTCACTTGGAATCCAAGTTGGATGTGTACAGACTAGAGTACCTACCGCCTCAACGGCGCTTTGCAGTATGGATGTAAACTTGCTGAACATCTTCCTTGACATTTAGAGAGGCCGTGTTATGAAGAGTTTATTTCCGAATTACTAAATGAACGCAGCACTGGAACACGGAAGAAACATTGTATCAACAACATAAACAAGCAGACAACTCGACTTGTTTTCGCTCAACCGGAAATACGTGCCACACATGCGCAGTGGTCAGAAACCCAGGCGCCGTCTCGTGTAGACATGATGAACTCCCTCCCGCAGAATGTTGCTTGTAGTTTACAGTAGGTGACGCCGTGTATAATGTATATGATCAGTGTTTTAGCAAAGACCTTATAATACTAAGACGGCTCAATCAGCCAGTACTGTGTAATCAAAATGATCAAACCCACCACTTGGCGAGCTGGCTGTTCTCTTGGTTAAACAGTTGCTATATTATATGTATAAATGTATATATGAATGTGAAAGATGTATGATGATGGTGATGATGATGATGATGCTGATGATGATGTGTATTTGTTCATACCAATTTCATATTGATGTGTATTCATACTTACCTATCTCATGTATAATAATATGTATAAGCGATGCTTAGGGCCGACCCCCCCAATATAACTACAGCAAAGTATTTTATGATGGCACGTGTATTTTTTTACTCCACTCGAGGTGTTCGATTTTAAATTCTAGCAACTCGGGTGTTTGCAGCATTCAGCGCACCAATGCGACTGAAAACTCCCCAAAACAACAACAACTGGGGTGACCCGATTCGCGGTCGTGATAATCAAATACGGCCGTCATTTCCGCGGAATAAACTATTAATATTTCATTTGTGCACCCATGTTGATGCCAAATTGTTCTTTATTTCTTTTATTTTTGAATAAAATCTAAGTTTTGAACTGTGCGTATCGGCAAATTCTATGGCAGTGGGCAAATTCTATGGCAGCTCTTTGCTGCGGAGCGAAGCTCGACTAGCGATTTCCGTTTCCGTTTGCTGGATTTTTCTCGGTTTCTCGGTACGAGTTTACAAATGGCAGCGCCCATACAGTGCTATTTCCGTTTCCGTTTGCTGGATTTTGGCGAAGTCATGTTCAGTAGGAGTATTGTTTATGTATTTGTATATATATCTACATGCGTTAGTCTTAAGCCTCCCCGTGGGTGGGTCGGTATAATTGTATGAGTTTACATGTGAAATACCAACCAGCAGCTGGGCTGATCAAACCCACCACAAGGTGGCACTGCGAAATTAACATTACCATGGGAGAGATAGGGAGTTAACCGTCTTAGTATTATAGGGTCTTTGGTTTTAGTGAGATTTTCTTTCTTTCTAAAAAGTGCGCCTGGAATAGACACGTTGTCATTGGACGTATTCGACTGGGCCTTTCTATATGCATATCAAAATATTTCTTTACAGATTCCTATTCGACGGGGACAGGAAGTGGGTTTCTATACCTACCTCTGAATCAACTGGTGAGAGCGCTGCTATTTGCAGATGACAGTGGACTGGTGGCCCACTCTGCTGAAGAGATCCAGAAAAAGTGTACGCTTTCTCCGATGCATCGAAGAAGTTTGGCCTGAAGATAAACATCAAGAAGACGGAGGTGCTGTACCAACCCAACTCTACAAGAACCCGAAAGGAGGATATCATGGTTGATGGAAAAAAGCTGAAGTCTGATTTGGAATTCACCTACCTCAGAATCAATATATCAAGTATGGACGCATTGATGCTGAAATGCGGAGGAGGATGGACAAGGCTTGGAGAGTGTACAGACGACAGGTGAAAAAGCTGCATGCCTTCATGATGCAACATCTGCCTTCGATCATGAGGCTAACCTGGAAGGACAAAGTGCCAAATAAGGAAATACTCGAATGGACAGGGCTGCCCTCTATGGAAGATCTTCTGATCAAAAAGAATCTCTGGTGGACTGGACACCTCATGAGGATGTCATCAGACAGGCTACCAAAGCAGATCCTTTACTCTCAACTGTCTTCTGGTTACAGAAAGAGAGGTCACCCTTATATCCGGTTCAAGGATACCATCAAGAGAAACCTGAAGCTGAGAGACATTAAGACCGATTCATGGGCATCACTCTCACAGCAGAGAGCTAAATGGAGAGCGACAGTCAAGTATTGAAAGCAGTCTTTGTTGCATCATGACCAACAGCATGATGATGATGATGAATCGAATGTGTCTTAAATGGGGACCTTTCAGTTTGCATGAGTCTCTCGTCAAATGGTGTACCATGCCGGTCTCTGTAATGCTTTGGTTGGATTGAAGCAGTTCCTTCTACTATCAAGTGTGAGGATTTTGGTGTGTGTGGTGGGGTGTATGGGGATTTAGCGGTGTGTGGTGGGGGCTTAGGGATGTGGTGGGGACTTAGGGATGTGGTGGGGGTGTAGGTGTGTGTGGTGGGGGTTGACGGTCTGTGTGGTGGGGGTGTAGGTGATTTGTGGTGGAGATGTAGGGGTGTCTTGCAGAGCGGCACCTCACAATCTTTAGCATCCCTAAACCCCAACCACACACCTACACCCCCACCACAGCCTTAAACTCCCACCACACACCCCACCACACACACCTATACCCCCTACACCCTACGACACACACCTATACCCCCAGTACCTCTTACACCCCCCACCACACACCTAAACCCCATCACACACTTACACCACCACAGACACACCTACACCCTCACCACACACACCTACACCTCAAACACACACACACCTACACCCCTACCACACACACCCACCACACACCACCACACACACACCACACACCTACACCCCCACCACATCCATAATCCCCCACCACACACCTACACCCCCACCACATACCTACACCCCCACCACACCCCTAAACCCTCACCAACCCCTAGACCCTCACCACACACCTACACCCCACCACACACACACCCACCACACACCTACACCCCACCACATCCCTAAATCCCACCACGCACCTACACCCCCACCACACACACCCCACACCTACACCCCCACCACATTCCTAAACCCCCACCACACACTTACACCCCCACCACACCCCTAAACCCTCACCACACCCCCCTACCACACACACCCAACAAACACCTACACCCCCACCACACACATACGTACACCCACACCACATACCTAAACCCCCACCACACACCTACACCACCAACACACATACACACACCTACACCCTTCTACCCAACCATGATGGCCAACTTGGACCGGGAACGGGTGCTGCCACCAAGTGTATACAGTATAGCGAGAGAAATGGCTCATGAAAGCTCTCCATTGTGGCTCCATCCATAAGGTCACATGGTGTATAGACGAGATCACCGTTCCGAGTGTGCATGCGCTGAAAACGGCGTTGGCAGCAAAGCAAAGGCGTACAGCCATTGAGTTTGCTGATATGCATAGGGCAAAACTTCAATTTTATTCAAAATTAATAAAAATACATAACAATTTGACACAAACATGTATGGAAATATGCAATATAATAATATAATGAATATGTTTAAGACAAAACTCTCCATAATTAAGCATTTTGAGCTAAGAAACATAGAATTTCAGGCACTTTGCAGGCTGATGTTTCAATCAATCAATAGGATACAGCTATAATAGGCCTTGGACCTGTTAGCCGCTCTTAATTAATAGAAATGGAGACTGTTCTTCAGATGTGGTGGATTGTAGCAACTGTCACTGGCTCCAAGATATATGTAATGCTTGACCAGTATGCATCCAGTCGGGACTTGAAACAGTTCACCGACTCTGCTGCTATGACACTCTCCAGCAGGTCATTCCACAGATCAACCACCGTAAAGCCGAAAAAGTTGTGTCGCAGGTCCCCATTGATTAGCCATAAGTAATTCTTGTTCTAAATATTAAATTATCAAATGTGTCAACAAAAACTTGTTTCAAAGAAATATATAACAAATATCTGATTAACCCTACTCATTTTCTATTTCTACATATCTCATTGACCATAGGATATAAATAAAAACATGAATAAAATAAGTAAAACTTACTCTTGCTATAGCTCTAAAACTAGTCTGAATGCCAAGATTTGTTTAAATCTAAATGCACATGGCATAAGATGTGCTGATTATATTGATGTAAATGCAATGCTGTATAAAAGATTAATACCGACCCACCCACGGGGAGGCTTAAGACTAACGCATGTAGATATATACACATAAACAATACTCCTACCCATAGGTGGGAAATGAAATCACCAAAATCCAGCAAACGGAAACGGAAATAGCCCCCTATGGGCGCCGCCATTTGTAAACTCATGTCTCTGAGTAATCCAAATCCACCAAACGGAAACGGAAATCGCTCGTTGAACTTCGGTCCGCAGCAAGCAGGGTGGACGACAGCTATTGGTTAATAAAGTCAACTAAACATGGCCGCCGCCACCGCATCGGCGGCAATATATTACAGCGAAATCTATTAATGCGATCATATTTGACAGATTTACATACGCAATAAGTGAAATTGAATCAAATTAACCCTAAAATCGAACCGTTATTAACGCTGCCACCGCATTGGTGCCGCAAAGGTACGACGTCACTGGGACCAGTGTACCTGTTCCTCCGCGCTACTCTGCAGCAAGGTTGTCAAGACATTAGGTCCATAGACCCAATTGACGCTATTCGCGGTCAGCGCTTGGTTAATAATATATCAAAACAAATGCCCGCTGCCATAGAATTTGCCGATATGCACAGTTCAAAACTTAGATTTTATTCAAAATTAAAAGAAATAAAGAACAATTTGGCATAAACATGGATGCACAAATGAAATATTAATAGTTTATTCCGCGGAAACGACGGCCGTATTCAATTATCACGACCCCGACTCGGATCACCTGAAATCGAACACCGCGAGTGGAGTAAAAAAATACATGCGCATAGTTATATCGGGGGTCGGTCCTAAGCATAGCTTATTCATATTATCTTAATTTATTATATATATTTTTTTAGTTAGTGTTCTATGTTTCAAACAAGAGCTGAGATGAGGTGAAACTAGCACATCTCATAACTGCACCCAGTGTATTATTAGCATGTACCATGTGCTTCTCGCGGGTTTGTTTTGCTTTGACGCATCCCACAATGTACCGCGCGCTGAAATGGTGATGTAGTCTATTGCAAGATGGCTGATATGGAAAGGTTGAAAGATTCATTAGCTTTGGCCAATCAGAGCTGTTCTTTTCGATTGCAAATGCCTGCCCTCTATGGGGGCAGCCATTTGCAATGGAAATGAACTTGGGAATATTGCGATCTGGGCTCGATCTGGCAACGTCCGGGATGATCCGGGTGTAATCCGGGGGTGGTTAGGGTGGACCAGGGGTAGTTCGTGTCGCTTCCGGGGCAGTCCGGGCATTTTTAGACCCAGATGAGCTATGGTTTAACCCAGACCAGCCCCAGACTAGCCCCGATGTAGCTACGGACCACTCCCTGACTGCCCGGATAAGACCCGACATGACGGATGAGCACGGATCAGCCACGTATCGCCATGGACAGGCCGGTGTGGCCGTCTCAGCTGCCACAAGGCTGATTTGCCATGCCCAACTTTCACTATTATCTCTGTTTTTAATACTTGCAGAGAAAATTACCCTTAAGTTAAATTAAATACTTCAGATCTTCCTCTTCAATTGCGCATTAATATATTTTTAATCGACTCAGTGAAAGCTTTTAAATTAATTTTGCTAAAATAAATGCTCTGCATAGACATAGCATTGCTGCAGTGTTTACCCTTCGCGGGTGGTAAAATACGGCAATGCTATGTCTATGTGGGGCATTTATTTTTGTAAAATAAGTTTAAAAGCTTTCATTGGATCGATTAAAAATATCTTAATGCGCGATTGAAGAGGAAGATCTGAAGTATTTAATGTAACCTAAGAGCAATTTACGCTGAAAGTATTAAAAACAGAGATTACGGCCTTTGAGACTGGCCCAGTTTAGACGACGCTGTTGGATTCTGACGCATGCGCAGAAGCGAGATTTGGCATATCAGCCTTGTGGCAGCTGAGACGGCCACACCGGTTTGCCACGGATAAGTCCAGGATCAGCCACGTTTTTGTATATATATATAGCAGGCGCAAGTCCACTTCATGCATCACTTCCTGCTTGACTCTCAGAGGGTGCATATCATGGATGCCTGCATGAGGCAGCGCAGGCACCAACTTCAGCTACTGAACTGGCAATTACAGCTACATCAATGACAGAATGTTAACAACATGATTATGTTGCAAGTTTTGCAAATCCATAGAAGACTTAAGAGAAAACAGAGAAGAAGTGTGTGGGTTCGTCCATGGTTGGAGAGCAACTACCGACTGTCCAGGGCGCGTCGAATCGTCGAAAATGCATTCAGGATTCTAGCTCACTGCTAAACCCATAATATAAACTACATTATGGTGAAGTTATTTTGCGACATCGGCTTCCATATTTATGTATTTCTTCTCATCAATGTCGTCTGCCCTGCCAGTGTAACAACAACAGATACCATTTAATATCCGCAGATATTTAGTACATTAATTTGATAAGCATTAGCTGTTTTAGAACGACACCGGTCTGGTTAATGAATCACATATTCTAATATCTAGTATTCCAGAATTTAGACCTACGCAAATACACATCATTACACTTAGGCCAAAAAAAAAAAGTGTTTTATTTTATTTATTTATTTAATTTTTCTCAGTATCTTTAGGTCTCTTTACACTGCCCCTTCATTCTCTTCGTCTCCCTCATTCGCATTCCCCCCATCCTCCCCATCCAACACACTCCCGCTCCCACACTCCAACACCCTCCATCTCCCAACCTCCACCATTCTCGACCCTGCTCCCTCCGCCCTCTCCAAAAAATCAGGGGTGGGCAATTTTTCAGGCACGCGCGGGGACGAGCACCAATTTTTCTTTTTGGCCTTCCTGCAAATTTCCAAACTGTTCCTTACGAGATTTCTGTGGGTGCCATTTCGCGGAGCGGCGTCATGTTTGCGAAGTGACGCGGTGGGTGTGTCCCGACGGACTTCTAAAAGAATGTAACCCAATACCGTTACAGCAGCCAATTGTCTCTAACTTCGGACACCTGCTCCTCAGCCACAAACCTAGTAAGTGTCCTTCTACTGTTCTTTGGTTCAACAACTGCATTATTCCAAGTGCCACGCCCGGCTATATGATTACATTGCACTGACATCTGCACGAGGATCTTACACTGTTCAATTCTGTTGTAGTTCATGGATGCAAGAAAGTAGACCCTAAAATTGTTTGCTTAAAGTCCCAGTCACGCCTTACCGGACTGGGGTACCGGACACTGTCCGGTGAAATACGGCAATGTTCAGTACATGTCCGGTACCCATCCGGCGGTGTCCGGCGGTGTCCGCTACAAGTTTTGAACATGCACAAAACTTCTACCGGACACTGCTGGACTGATGTGTCCAGTTGGTGTCCAGTATGTCCGGTACCCATCCATACATGTCCGATACCCATCCATTGGTGTCCTGTTGGTGTCCAGTTTGTCCGTTTTGTCCGATACATGTTCGGTACACATCCGTTACATGTCCGGTTCTCGTCAGGTACATGTACGGTATTTGTCCGGTCGCCCAGCGGCAATTGAACCAATTACGCTCCATTTCGGTACATTTTGATACTTTTTGTCAACGGAAAGCACCGGACTAGACAATTCTTTGTCCGGTGGTGTCCGGTACTCAATCCGGTAAGGTGTGACAGGCGCTTCACGCATCGTCTCGTTTTGTAAATAACTTTTGACCGCTTGGCATTAATACCACATTGAATCTTTATTATTATTATTATTATTATTATTATTATTATTATTATTGTCATTATTATTATTATTATCATCATCATCATCATCATCATCACCACCACCATTATTATCGTTATTGCTATCGCCACCAGCACCACCATGATCTTCATCATCATAATCATCACCACCATCATCATCATCACCATGATCACCACCAGGGGCAGTGGCCGAATCGGTATGGCTATTGACATTGTTGTTATTAAAAAGTAAAACTTCCGGAGTTGGTTGGTTGTTTTTGTTTTACGTCCTGGCAACATCGACGGTCATGTGAGGACGGGTGCCGACTTGTGATAGTGCGCACTCATGGCGACTTTATAGTCCTGCCCCATTGGGAGACCAGGCTGCTGGCACCATTACCCAATATCCCCAGTCACATTATGCTGATAATGTGCTAACCAGTCCTTGTCCTATCCTATTAATGCTGAGAGCAAGTCTAGACAGCGACAATTATTAATTTTATAAGTCATTGGTTTGACTCGGCTGGGATTCGAACTCCCGACCTTCCGCATGCGGAATCTGCGCTCTACCGGTTCGGCCGCCGGGTCCGGTAGGGAAAAAAAACACTTTCAGAAGGCTGTCACATTTGTGCTAATTGTAGCGTGCCGATCGACACTGTAGCAAACATATTTCCTAAGTAAGTGTTTGAGTTTGATGATTTGAACAAAATATCCATTACCACTATGCGCATAGTTAGTATTGATTTAGTTAAAAGAGGTAGGCTAAACAAAGCACCCAACAGCTCTCACTTCGCTATGCCGAACTTGCAACCCAGCTG
Organism: Branchipolynoe longqiensis; assembly: GCA_030323885.1. Lineage (NCBI taxonomy): Eukaryota > Metazoa > Annelida > Polychaeta > Phyllodocida > Polynoidae > Branchipolynoe > Branchipolynoe longqiensis. The sequence continues at coordinate 69,447,723 of CM059190.1, read as the reverse complement.
GGCACTTATCATGTTGCATGCGCAGACATCCATTTCACACAGACACATACCTTTGAAACAGGCAACACAATCCAGCTGCCAATGACTTCTTGAAGTGACTCCGAGTCTGACTATGTTGCAATTTATTTTTGATCTAGTCCACAACTTTCGCAGTTTTCCAATTCTTGGATTTCTTTATAAGACGGTTTTTCTCTCTCTTCTTTTCTTTCTCGAAAGTGGTGTCTCATTTCTTTTCAGCGTGGCATCGAGCATTTTTCTGAACTTGCTTCCTGATTGGTTGAGAGGGTAATCTTATTAAAGTGAATTTCAGCCCAACGCCCATTACACAAGCTCCACGTTGTGACAATGGACGGGAGATGCATCAAGTTGAGTCTATGCTGCCTCATTGCCTGGGTTGTTGTAACAGGAATATTATGTGGTAGGTGTTGTAATAACTGCTATCTATCTATCTATCTATCTATCTATCTATCTATCTATCTATCTATCTATTTATCTATATATCTATCTATATATCTATCTACCTATATATTTATCTATATCTATCTATGTATCTATCTATTTATTTATCTATCTATTTATTTATCTATCTATTTATCTATCTATCCATCTATCTCCCCACCTTTCTATTTATCTATATATCTGTCTGTCTGTCTATCTATATCTATCTGTCTATCTATGTATATATCTATTTATTTATCTATCTATTTATCTATCTATCCATCTATCTCCCCACCTTTCTATTTATCTATCTATCTAACTATCTATCTACCTATCTATCTATATATCTATCTATCTGGTTGTCTGTCTATCTATATCTATCTGTCTATCTATGTATCTATTTATTTATCTATCTATTTATCTATCTATCCATCTATCTCCCCACCTTTCTATCTATCTATCTATTTACCTACCTACCTATCTATCTATCTATCTATCTATATATATATACTATGTACTAAATAAACATCAAACCTCTACCTGAAATGGTAGTAGCCTATAGTTTACTGTTTATTATCTGTGGATGAATTTGAACATTTCCCCCACATTATCTAACAGTGGAAATCTCAGATAATATATTATAGTCATCAAACCCGTTATCTGAAATTATGAATTATGCAATACGTGAGGAACGACTGCGCATGCGCATGTATGCCTAGACTTCAACTCTACACATACGGTCACGTATGGTCACGTACGGGTAGCCACTGCCTTACACAAATTCGTCCATAGTAGGTACATATAAAAATGACTGTGAATAACAATAGTGACAGATAAGCCCCAGTGAAAGTCCACCCCACCGGACACCACCAAAACTAAAATAAAAAAATAAAAAACCTCTCTAAAACTCTTACTCAATGTCCTGTGGTGTCCCTAACCCTTCCCCCCTCCCCGCAGTGACAGCGAAGCCCCAGTGCAAGTCCAACCTGAGCGGCGGCAATTACTTGGGCGCTGTCCGTGTCACATTGTCGAGTCGCCGATGCCAGCGCTGGGACCGGCAGGCGCCCCACGCCCATCGCGTCACGGCCGCCATGTTGCCCGACAAGAGCCTGGCAGCAGCCGAGGACTTCTGCAGGTCACCTGACTTTGACCCCGGAGGACCCTGGTGCTTCACAACCGACCCGGCAGTCGTCTGGGAGTACTGCAACGTAACTATATGCGGTAATGTGATATACTAGATATGAACAAATTTTTCACCTTGAATAAAAGAGAAGGCAGTCGGGGCCATACTCTCAAACTAGTAAAACCCAGAGCCATTTCAAAGTTAAGGCAACATAGTTTCTCAAACAGGATCATAAATATATGGAACAGTCTCCCACAAAATGTTATTGATGCCGAGTCAATTAATTCACTCAAGAATAGATTAGCAAAAGCATGGGCTGATGATCTAGGGAAATTTGACCCCTTATTCACCACATGCTACTAATTACTCCTTGTGTTGCTTATTTACTTGCACTCAAGCAAAAATGAGAGACACATAAGTGTTCACACTTCCTGTCTACCATTCGCTATATCACTATAATGGCTTTTAAAGATCTGGTCACTTGGTGTTAACATTTATATTCAGTATTTAATTTTTTTTAATGTATTTAAGGTTTAAAAAAAAAAGAAGATTTTTTAGGGCTTTTTAATTTTCATTATTTTTAATTAAATTTTTGTACAACCTAGCTTTGGCTTTAGGAACTGCGGGGCCCAATTGGAAACATTTTTTTGGGGACGGGGCCAGCTAGGTTCTCACAGCCAATGTATGTTTTAGTTAAATGATTTACAAGACCTAGCATGGGGACCTTGGGTGTGGCGCCCAATTGTGAGCAATTGGTTCAATTGGCTGAAAGCCGGTGTTGCGGTTTTGATGCGCGAAAAGGAAGAGAGGAGGCGGGGGTGGAAATAAGGCGTCTTTATTTACGCCTCAGACAGAGCATACAAGTCAAACAGGGTAACAATAGGACAATAGAAGTAAATAAGCAATGATTAATAAAGTAAAGAAGCTCATGAGGAGCGGAGTAATAAAAGTAAAGTTCAGTTCATCAAGTGTCAGTGGAGTGAGGGGGTGCCGAGGAGCCCTCCACCGGAGAAGAGGGGTAGGATGGGTGGGTGGTGAAAACGGCAGAGAGCTGGGAGACGGCAGGAGGGCGACCTTATAAGGGAGGAGGGACGGGCGACAGCAGGTGAGGTGTGAATGCTGCCGGCCCGGGGGAGGGCGTGAGGTGGCGAGCAGCGGGCGTCGGGTGAGGCGCGAGTGGTGCGCGACGCGGAGGGCGGGGGAGGAGGTGGCGCGCCGCGCCGTCTGCCGAGGTGAGAAAGCAGCGCGACAGCGCGGGGCGGGGGAAGGTCTCTTCCTCTCCTCGCATCAAACGCAATGCTTCGCATTACGACCAATTCTCTGTGTGTTTCAATCCCACTCTTTCGCCCTGTGCATGCGTAAAAATCGAAGGCATTTCCACTAGATTAAGACCGTCGAGTAAGATAGTTTATCTTAAGATTAAGACAGTATGTTGTCAAATATATTGAAATTAGGGTATGTTTGTAGAACAAAACATTAACATCATGACTAGTTCATCATCAGCCTCCCACATGCTTTATTGTGCTGAAAAGCATCATAATCAACCCGCGACTCCAGTGTCGCAAAACGGCATGCACATAAAGTGATTTTCAACTAAATATTTACTACAATGCCTCCGTGATAAAAAAAAAGAAGTGCCTCCCTCTCTCCAAGATATATAAACAGCTAAAATAATCCCGCCCCCCCCCCCCCATCCTACAGGTAGGAAATAAACAAAATGCTAAAAACGTGCAGGGCGAAAGTGTCGGTTTTACACCAGCGGAGTGTTAAAACCGCTACATGCTGCAGTTTGATAGCTCCATTCGATTTTTATGCATGCGCAGGGCGAAGGTATAGGTTTTAAACCAGAGGAGATTTAAAACCACAACACAAGCCCTGCCTGTAGGTAATGGTAAGGCACTAACTGAATCCAGCCTTGATATTGACACATACATTGTCGGAATTGGCCGAGAGAAAGGATTGCCCTTTGGGTGTATTATCTGTACAGTGTTATATATTCACTTTTCTTTTTCAAATATTAGGAAATCTGTTGATAACCCCCCCCCCCCCCCCAACCAACCAACCAACCAACCAACCACCAACACCCCCACCCCACCACCTCGCTCCACCCCCTCTCCTCCCACCCAGGCCGAGATAGATTTGCAGTGGCTGGATGTCATCAATAACATTGGCATTCAACCCTACGTCTATGTGTGTGAGTCTTTCTTGTCGAGTGGGTGGGTGTGGAAAAAAAATCGAGCTGCAGATCCTGTCCCACACCATGCAAGTTTAATTCTCGGGAAGCGAGTGAGAGAGAAACACTCAGTGTAGTGGTTTGTTGTGAAGACGGCAGGTGGCGCCATGGTTAGAGCGTAGTTCGTGTCTGAATCCACAGGTGGCGTTCCAGTCGGTGTTCTCCCCCACCCGTCCTGCATCCCCCTACACTGTCAATAATCTACCTTTCCTTATTTTGAAGTTAACTTGCTTAAATACAACTAACTTGGGATATATTTTAAATGTAAGCATGCCAAATAAATGTTAGTGGGCTTGTCAAAGCTCTGACTTTTTAATAGTAACGTGCCCTATTAAATTGGCTTGGTAAATCCTTCTTTGCAGCATAGGTTTTAATAGTAACGTGCCCTATTAAATTGGCTTGGTAAATCCTTCTTTGCAGCAGAAAATGCTCAATAAGAACATCAGTATCTAACTGGGATATGTAGGTTCAAATCTATGTGTTTTGCTATTTAAATGTTGATGCCTTTATCAGACTATGTATCTTTAACTATGGACAATCAGTTTAATAATTATTGATGGCTTATCTTTATTTGCAGATGATTTTGGGTGCAGAGACACAGAGAAGGGCATTGAGTATATTGGAAAAATTGGTATTACTGAATCAAATGTTGAGTGCATCCCATGGGCTGATGTTACATTTTTCAGGTGAGTCCAGACTGAATTATATTTAACTGAAAATGAATCCATGCAAAACATAAAATACCTCCTGATGTTGATTTCTGTCAACAAATCGAAAATAATTAATTCGTTTGAGTTAGTCCTTCTATTCGTAAGAATGGTATAGATTCCTACCAAGTTGTATGTTAATATATGTACTATATATACTATATATGTGATATATATACTATATATACTATCTCTACTATATATACTATATATAATATATATACTATAAATCCTCCGACGCGAGTGATGTTTTCAGGGTATGCAGGTACTGGGGAACGCCAACGGTGGCGCCACCAGTCGTGAACATGGAGGAGGCAGTACAGTATATAGTGTAATACTAATAATAATTAGCACATGATAATAATAAGGACTTAATTCCCTTCTGCGCCTTTATACTCGCATAATTCAAAACCGGACACAGGTAATTCTTTTTGGGCTAATAAATTTATTAATCAGCCTTAATAAATTTTTACAGAAGCCTTTTTTCTACACCTTTGTGAACATCATTATTATAGCTATCCTCAATAGTACAATTGGGGTTATTTAGCTGTTATTACTCTATCTTCATCAGGTAGTACAACCTGTGCCTATCTCATTTTTCTAATGGTCATTACTTATGTGCAGGTCAATATCAGGTATCATTTACTATATATTAATTGCATTACTTATATGCAGGTCATATCTATGACTGTACTATCATATGATATATACTGACGTAAACTACATTTATGAAGGCAGAGCATATAATACACTCGAGGCAACTCGGACAGAAGACATGAGGCAGCAGCTCGGGCAGATCACGGTCACACGTTCAGCTCACATCTGGCACACTCACACACATTCGCACAATCATTGCAATCAGCACTTTTTTCACTAGGGACATAGGAGCCATAATCTCTCAGCCAAATTTGGAACAAGAGAGATAATGGTTCCTCCCTAAAAAACATTTTTATTAACATAGTTAAAGACACTGTTAGATTTCCATCTACCGACTGTTCTTATGGACTCTATCGGCATCCCTACTCTTGCGTATTCTTGGGCTCCCCCGCGCCGTAGGCTATGGCAAGTCACTAACGGCCACCAAGGGAGTCCACAGGCTTTCAAAGCAGTTTGCATGCATTTATTAAACACTGTAGCAGACAGTGGTTGTCCATTATTCAGGATGAACGCTGGGGCGTCCTCATGTGTCAATTTCAGGGCGGTGTACTTGTTCCAAGCGTGCACCGGGCAGAAGGTGTGGTTTGACCATGCCGGCAGATTGATGCTGTACACATCCTCAGGCTTGCATGTAGTCTTAGTGCTTCTGACTATGATCGTCAGATGTGAGTCGTGAGCCTTGATGTCTCTCCCGAGCAGCATGTGACCGTCACCTCCCGTCACCTCGGAATAAAACAAGTTAGACTGTCTTAGCAAACACAGATACCCTATTAACAACGCAGCAATTAACACCAATCCATCATTTCCAATTTTCTTGAATTTCAAAATTATCATTTTAATGTGCTTAGTCTTTAAGGGGTATGCTCTCTTTACAGTATTCGTTTTTAACTTATACATGCCATTTTTAATTATTGATAGTGCATAATCATCAAATGCTACAGTGTTACCATTCAACAGCCTTACCCATGATCTGGCTCCGCTCATGTAATTTTTAATTGCTCCTTCAGTGTTTAATTTATCATTTAAATATAAAGCATATAACATTACCGTCTTCCTTTTGGGTTTTTTTGGGGTGTCTCTGACTCTCTTGCAAAAACTCAGATACTCCCTAAATTGTACCCTTTTATTATGCCAGGTCCCAGCTGATAATCCCGCCGAAAAGTACACACTTAGTTTTTGCACTAATGCGCGCTTATGATCTGCAAGTTGATAAAGGCAAAAAATATACTTATCAACTGGCAGATTTATAAAGATAAATCTAGTACATGACCGTCATGAGAGACATTTATTTTAGTCAATAGTTTTTCATGACACATTTTGTCGGCAACTAGCTGTAATTTGGTATCAAAGAACGACCTACTTAAGGCATCCGCTAGCACCAGATCTTTTCCGGGCTTGTGTAACACCTGTACCGTACAGGTGTATGTGGCGGCGAACCTCCAGATTTCCCGGGCACAGGCGCACAAGACTGGATCTTTTCCGGCACCAGAAGATAGCACCTGTTGGGAAGCAGTATTATCAGTGTTAACGATAATTTGATATAAGTTAGGTTTAGGGGGTGACAAATTTTTCAAAGCGACTACTAAATTTATTGCTTCTAATTGAGCAATATGGAAATTATTTTTTAGGAATTCAGGGGTATAACAGTTGGAATAATAATGTGTTGGACTGAATGCCCCTCCTCCTTGCAATGAAGAATCGCATTCGATTAACCATTTTTTGTCAGGAATATGCTGCAACAAAATTAGCTTATTATGACCTTCTGCAAAACGTAGGAACCAAGATATGTCTCTAATTAAATTTTGGGTAACGCCAATTTTTCCTAAAAAGGGGGTATTTCTAAGAAAGTCTAAAATTCTATTCATAGAAATTCTTGAAGGGGTTACACATTTCGAAATAAATTGAAGGCGTCCCACTAATCGCTGAACATTTTTCCTTGTTACTTTACGACCACATACCCATTTATTGCATTCTAATAAGATATCTAATAGTTTTTCATCAGGAATCCGAATACACATGTTTTCTGAATTTATTTCATATCCTAACCAAACAATCTTTTGTGTAGGAGGTATACATTTTTTAATTGAGAGTTTTAAACCTAATATTTTAGTTAATTGAAGAATGTAATTATATGCTTTCTGTGCCTTTTCTAGTGTATTTTCTACCCCTACAAAATCATCTAAAAAACATAGTGTAAAGAAACCCATTTTTCTCATTATGTGTACCACTGCTGCTGTAGTTCGAGCACAGGCCATACATGATGTCCTGCAACCAAACGGTGGAGCAATGTCAAAATAATATCTCCCATCCACTTTAATCCCAAACAAAGGCACACTCAAGGGGCAGGTTCTTAATTGCCTGTATGCCCTTGCTAGATCTATTGACCACATATAGCATCCATCACCCAATTTTGTAATCTGCTTAGCTAAGGACATAATTGTTGGCAAATTATATTTGTAAGGTTTACCTTGGTAAAAACCTTTGTTAATACCCGAGTTAACACTACACCCCTTGGGAAAGCTAAGATCGACTATAATCCTACGTTCATCAGTGTTTTTCTTGGGGCGGGTCATAATAGGACTAATTTGTGCCCATGGACAAAAAGGAGGATCATCAAATGGGCCCAATAATGCATTATGAGATAATTCAGTCTGTACGTACTTGTTGATCCAAAAAAGGTCTTCCTTAGACCGGGCATGATTAACTTCTGTTGGAGTTGGGACAAATGTTCCAGTGAAATTAGCTGGCCAGCCAAATTCCAAATATGGAATAATATCACTATCACTATATCCAATAAGTAATTTTTTCCAATTATTAATAATCAGTCCAGATGGGACTGGAATTCTAGCATCCAGATAATTGGGTAGACCTGAAGCTCGTACTTTTGTATAAATATTAGCATACTCTATAAATTTATTACAATGCATATTTATATTTGGCCATGACTGTAGCACATGTAATTTATATTTTAGAGGTGATGTGTCACAGAAGACTATAACATCATCATTGTATTTTTCTGTATCATCAAGATTATTAATAATATCAATATCAGACACAGTACAATTTCTATCTTTTTCTCCCAACTTTAACTTCAACGGAAATGTAATATTATGTTTAACAGTATAAGGTTCAACATGTTTAACGGACGACATTAACAACTTATTTGAGCAGACTTTACCATGTCGTCTATTCATGTTAGTAACTACACAGTTTTTAGGACCCATCATGGAATCCAAATTAGATGATGACATATCAATGTCCATGTTAGTTTTATGATAGGTTGGATTGTATGCATCCGAAGTCATTATAGAAGTACTATCCTTATCAGGATCTCCAACAGAAAAACAACCGTTTACAGCTTGAACAGTAACACTAGTAGAAAGCTGTGTAACAGGAGATAACTAAACCGGATTGTAAGAAGAAATATTAATTATATTAGCGGCCGGACTAATATTAGAATGCAGGTTCAATAAGGACTTTTTGTCAGTTATTTCGTTCTTAGGCAACAGCCTAGCAATCAATGTATCTGACACTGAAGCACAGTCACCCGAGCAGCGGGAAAAGGCGGATGTTGTTTTGATGTCGTCATGGCAACGGCGTGGTTCGAACCCGGTCGGAGGCAAATCCAACATCGGTGGTGTTCGCTGTGTCACCCTACCCAAAGTTACTGTATTACGGGCACCCTCCTGTTCAATTACATTAGGGCTTTTAACTAATGATCTGTGCTCTCTATTAAACCATTTAAATGCATTTGATGTTACAGAATGTTTACTAATTCGCGCAACTGGAATGTCCTTGGTCCTAAAACACATATTATTAACTGTAACGTCCTCTTTTTGCGTTCTCCTGTACTTGAAATTTTGAGTATTACTGATAGATGGCGTATGACTTCTTTTTTCTAAATTCACAGATAATGTACTAGTATTTTTGGCGAGAGGAACATAAAGGGGCCCCGAAACTCTATTAATTTTTACAGTATTAATGGGAGCATCATTAGTATTACAGAGGGCCTGAGACCTAAATTTGGAACACAGGAGGGGAGACGATAACAGTAACTTTGAAGGCCGACATGACACCGACGAAACAACCGCACCGACCTGATTTCTACACTGTCCGACCGGGATTGGTGCAGGGGACTTTATGGTGGCGCCATCTTTGGATTCGTCCACGAACTTGCCGTTGTCGTCCACCTCCATACGCACTTGCTCATTGACTATCGCAGCACCAGGCCCACCGCGAATTAAAAACTTCTTGTACGGTTATTACAATCTTCATTTAATGACTCAGATGCACGTTGTTTTGTACGACAGTCAGTTTCTTTGTGTGCGTGTTTCCTACGTAGTTTGTACGCACAATATGAGCAAATGTGAATAAATCGTCCCGTGCCTTCTCCATGATCACCATCGAACCCGCATGTTCCACCCTTATTCCAGATGACGCACGGACGCGCATCAACCCCTTTTTAAAAATCCGCAAACGGTAGTGGTAATGAAATTTGTTTAGGTTGCTGAATGTCTATACGTTTACCTAAACCACAAACATCTCGTCGTATTTCTATAATTCTACTCTCATCTTCCCAACCATTAGGAAGTCGTTTATCCGCAACCATATTAAATATTTTCTCACTGTATGTGAGGCATGTTTTCCATGAATAGTCTTGAGCCATGTCCAAGATCGATTCAATGTGATTATCAATATGATCAGTCCAATTATCAGGAACATCTCCACGCCTCACCATACGTCTGATTGCAGAGAGATATTCAAACCAGGTCGACTCGCCCTGTCCTACTTTCCCCTTTTTCTCTTGTCTAATAACATATTTATGCGGAAGTAATTTCAATTTTTTAGAATGTTTTGCTCGTTTCCTTGTCAACCGGATCATTTCATTCATCATAGAATCGTCACTTCCGGTTTTTTGTTGTTGTTGTTTTTTTTTTTTTTTTTTTCTTATTCGCTCAAGTGAACCGTCGACGACGGCGGCCAGGTAAGGACTGGACAAGCCTTGAATCTACTACCGGAAGTTAGTTTTGTACATAGCAACGCGCGCTACGAATTGTATCTATGGTGTTACTCATATCAGGCCCGTAGTCAGGGTTTGTGAATTATGCATGTTTCCGGCAACATGGACAATGCGTTATACATCACATATACCATATATATACTATATATACTCTAAAGTATATATAGTACACACTATATATATATATTACTATATGTATACTATATATATACTATGCATACTATATATACTATATATATCAAATGTTTTTTCGTGAAGGACCAACTGTGTCATGTGACTTATTATGTTAGGCAAATAAAACTATTTTTACTCTCACCCTCCCAAATGACGAGTTATGCTTGTAAGGTATGAGTGGATTACCCGCCATGTAAGGTATGTGGGAACCGTCGCCGAGTGGTCATGTGACCAGTCACATGGTCTGGGTATGTGTTGCCCTGAATAAACCAGTTGACCAAGAGAAGTCACAGCGTCCACACTTATAACTTACAGATTAACTTACATATCATATTTTGGCTGATCTAGGCTCTATTGTGCCACTAATGCCAGCTCATTGTGGTTTTAAAAGAAACACAATTTTCTTTGCACACATATATAGGTAAAAGAGATGAAGTCATATAATTGTGGGTGTCCTCTCCAATGTCTATCCAGCCTTAATTCTCCATTCTACCATTGATGCTTTAACCAGTTGGTCACTACAACATCATTACAATGCTGGGCACTTGAGATTTCAGTAATTATCAAAAGAGCTATTATTATCAGCTTTGATTAAATATCTCTTATTTTTGCGTCCATTTTTTGCAGTGCCTTTGGTTATTCGCAATATTCCCAGTCCGCATTTCCAGATGGAACCATTGATCATGCGCTCTGCCGCAACCCACTCGGGGCGCATGACCGGCCGTGGTGTCACGTGACTGGTAAGCCCGGGATGGAGAACGCCTGGGAGTACTGTCAAGTACCGCTGTGTGGTGAGTAGTCAGGAACTGTCATTCACTTCCAAGGCGAGGCTACCACTCACTCTTTGACTAACTCAAATACTGCTACTACAGTGTGACAGCATTAGGCCCTCCCCCGACCCCCCGCCCCCCAAAAAGTTGGTGATCATCCTTTTTTTGATCACACAAATCAAGGCTGGGGGGACGCTTTTCATTTTTATTCATAATTTGTTTAGTGTTTAAACAAAAATATTGGACCACCCTTGACTGATGACAGGATTTAATGTTATTCATGTACACATCACAATGTTTTCAGTCAAACAACGAACACTGTATTCTCATTTAGAAATATATTATATCGTGCGGTTCTAGCCCGATGCATCTTTAACCATTAACAAAAAAAAATCAGGGCCGGGCGAGTTTTCAGACACGGACGGGGACGATCCCCAACTTCTTTTGTTAATGTGGCCTTATAACGTGCCTCAATATAACACATTGGATCTAACGCGATCGCATGACCTGGACCCCAGGCTTGGAAAATCCCTCTATATTGCACTTGCACACTATCAATCATGGGCACTGATCTCAGCACTCTCCTTCCACATATTCAGTCACACAAACAGGTGTGCTTGGAGAGGATTTCTGGGGGTAGGGCCTACAATACTGTTTCAGTCTGAGAGGCCTATACCGGATCCCTTTAATTCCTACTGGTTTTGGTTTATTTTAGATGGTGTATAACCAGACGGGATGGCCGAATGAGTTGTGCATCCGTCTCCTCTTTTGGTAGATCGTTGGATTCGAACTTATGCATTCGAACCCTGGTCGAGTCAAACCAATGACATAAAAATGTATGCTTGTTACTTCCTATCTAGGGGCTCAGCATTACTAGGATAGGGCAAGGAGCAGTGGAATGAGGAAGACCAATCGTCTGTGATTGAAAGTGTCCATGCTTAATCAACTTAAAAACCACACACTTAGTAGTAGATGTTGAATGAACCGCAGTCGAGGCCAAAGTGATTCAAAAGGCGGCTAGTTCGTTAGTGTTAATTTCTTACGCTAGGTGGTGATGACAGCCCAGCGGCCGGGTTTAGTCTACAAATAGAATAGTCGATGCTTTGTATCCATTCGAAATGAGACGTCGGTCATACCTATTCAATTAGCCATGTTCTTGTAACATGTAGTGGGAGCCGGGGCACAGTGGATCGGTGGGTATTTATAGAAAATTAAACAAGGGAATCCCGAGGTGATGTCACCAGTAAAAGCCTTTGGAGAATCTCCAATCAGGAAACCTTTTTGTTTTCACTGAGACTTGCCTTTGGAAAATTAGCACGCTAAAGTATGTTTTTCACCATCAAAAGTAAATTTTCATGACTCTAATACTTCTCTGATGTAGTATAGATTATCTAGTAATAAGAAACCAGACATTATGTTTTTATTAGAGAGATGTTTTGTGAAATTATGAACATGTGCTCTTTCTGCTGCAGGCTACCATTTGTAGAAAAGAGTCACGTGCTTGCTTAAAGTATATGTGGGGCACAGTGGACCGGCGCACAGTGGATCACTTCATATTCTAACAACTGAGTCAGATTATTCAGCATTTGCTATCCCAAGATTTGGCTTAGATATGTTGTTAGTCTAATCATATTGCAATGATTGTAAATTTTGCAGAGATGTTGATCTTGGGATCTTTGTATGAAGCCAGTTACAAGAAAGGACATTTTTGAATGTCACTGACATGACATGTATCCAGCAGATGTTATTTTGTAGGTTGAATCAGTTCTGATATTGTAGTTTGTGTATAACATTCAAATAAATTGTTTTGCGCGCAAATTTAAACTGATTATAATGTCTGACTCACTCTGCCCCGGGCTGATCCACTGTGCCCTGGTTGTTGATCCAGTCTACCCCGGTAATAGGGCACAGTGGATCACTTGGAAAATAATTTTTGACCATCTCCCAGATAAAAATGGTTGTAGTTGACAGGATAAAAGTGTCAAGATTGTATGGCCAACATAAGCCTCTGTCGGTTACCGTTTGGATATTAATGATGCTACAATTAACCGGGGAGAAAATCTGCAAAAGAAGATTTGTGGTCCACTGTGCCCCGGCTCCCCCTCATCATCATCATCATGCTGTCGGTCGCGATGTGACAAAGACTGCTTTCATTACTTGACTGCCGCTCTCCATGTGCGGTTGTACATTTCATGAAAGCTGCCTGCAAAAGTGTTGAAGTGCTGCTGGCTTTTGCAAGTTACCAGCGGCACTCTCTCGGGGAGCAAATAGAGGTTTCACACCGTCAAGAACATGTCAAGACAGGCGCAAAACTATTTGTCCCTGCAGTGGCTGGTTGGGAGATGTTAGGAGTTCCATACATCAACCGCCCTTAATGCTGCCACAGTGACATGGTTTTCTCTTTAGGGTTTGCTCCCTTAGCCCTCGGTTCTGTCAAGAACCTGTACCACAAGGCAGTGGTTTACAACTCTGCTTGGCTCGGCTCCCCCTACAATGTACCAAAAGAGAAAAAAAGAACATTGTGCCTTATGTTCTGAACTTTGTAGAGAAGCTGAACGAGGTAACGCTTGGATCTGTCCTGCAAGACAAAGCCTGCAACTTACAAGGAGGAACTTGTCTGACTGAATCGTGCTGCCCAGGTTCTGAATACGTCAGCAGCCTCTGCGAAGATACCAATCTTGTGTGTTGCTTGTCAGACTCCAATTGCAATTGGCAAAGTGATTTAGCAGGTAGAGTGTTTGCACTATATTAAAATTAGTGTTTGTTACATTCATTGGTTAAAGTTGCGTAGTGAGGTGCACTCAGGTCCCTAGTTGAAATGATATATGCACAGGTAGGTAGGTGTAGGTGGGTTGATTAGTAACGTGTACTCATCTCCCCATATATTAATCAAGAATGTTGCCTTAAAGATCTAGTCACGTGATTTCATCATGTATTCCTTCCATATTATTATACTATTCAGGGGCGTAGCTAGACCTTTAACGATGTGAACTCCTAATTTCGGCAAGGGGTTTAGGGGCCGCTTAAGCTTAAGCTGGTGGATCTCCAGACTACTACATGCCTCCTCTCTCTCTCTCTCTCTCTCTTTATTATTTTTTTTATTTGATTTTTATTGGACAAAACGATGTGGACGTTTTGGCGTATGCGTACGCTTAGCTACGCCCCTGCTATTTATAGTATCTGTAAGAGACAACGTAACATGAATATGCTGGGGGAGATCGATACCTCTAGCTGGCCAACAATCTAGCGTACCGTTTATTTTATGGTCAAAATTTCCGACGAGAGTGAGGGTGATCGTGACAATAGTGCTTACGCCAGCTCGGCAGTGATGCGCCACAGGTTTGCCGACCTGAGTGCAAACCCAAGTGGCCCAAGCACTGATACACTTACAAAGCATTTGTTGATCACAGAAGGACATATGGGGCCTACTGTGCCAATTCAATAGAACCTTTTACTGCATAAGCCTATGGTCTCAGAGGTTTTGGCGTGCTTGCCAACATTAATTTTGCATGTTTGTGCTTCAAATATTTCCAAAATTAGCCATTTAATATCAAAGTTACTGCAAACTAATGTAAGGTAGATTATAACAATCAATTTAATATATTTTTCTCAGAAAAATGTTCGAAAGTTAAAACCATCGGACTATGCAACTTTAAGTTTAATAGTAGGATTTTCACTACTTTCCAAGTTTGTACGAAAGTATTCCCTGGCCAACGACACTCTAACAGCTGATGAGCATCATACCAACTGAATGACACTAATAGCCAAAACTTAACCTTCAGACCATGGTTGGGCCCTAAATAACTACCAATGCAAATTACGATTGGTGGCACTGGTAGTTTATCATAATAATTGTGAATACTGTATATGTCCCAATAGACGCGCACTGCGCGAGTGCAGACACATGGATGCGCATCTATTCAAAGTTAAAAGATTTTATGGATTTGTTTTTGTCGTGCCTCTGAAATAAAGTAGGATTGTTCATATTGCTGTGACAATATGGGTAATTCGAAACTGAGGCGAACACCTCTCCCCCCCCCCCCCCTCCCTGCTTCTCTCCCCCTTCTACCTCCCACTCCCCCTCCCTCCTCAACCTCCAGGTGGCGGCACCGCCGCCCCCTGGCTCCCCCTTCCCCTCCTTCCCTCCTTCTCTCCAGGTGGCGGCACCGGCACTCACCGCTGGTGCCGCCGCTGGTCCCCTGCCTCCCCCCTACATCCCTTCCTCCCTCCTGTCCCTCTCCCACTTCTCCACCAGACCCCGGACCACCAACACCTCTTTTTCACTCGCCTCCCTGGCTGATCACCACCGATGAACACCAGACAACAACCAAGATGCCGCCACGCAAGACAACCCGACAAACTGTAGCTACGCCGGTCGTCGCCGTTTCCGACGACGCTACACGAACACCACGCCAACGGGGTAGACCACGCTCCGTTATAGTTAAAGCAAAAACTATGGCGGACGAGACAACCGATGACGACATGTCTGCGGCTGAGCAGCTAACTATGCTACAACAGTCTGTTACCGACTCCATCTGCCAGCAAGCCGACCTGGCTAAGACAATGTCGGACAGGATAAAGGCACTGGAGACGGTCGGGACGAACAAACGCTCACAGAGCAACTCGTCAGACGACAGGCCCATCCAGAAATGCAGGAGACGCGACACCCTGGAATCAAACCGATCGCCACCAACGCCACATGCTAGGTCCCCGCACGTACGCTCACCGAGATCACCTAGACCAACACCACGCAGCCACCCCTCCCCAAAGGATCGACGCGACAGGTCCGAATCACCGGTACGGCCGAGACACAGGAGGTCACACCACGCACGGCGCACCACCGCTACATCCTCAAGCGACGACGAGTACCAACAAAGAGACGTGATTGACGCCATCATTGGCACCAACACGGACGGACGACAAGGCAAAAGAGGTAGGACCCAACTCCTCCCCCACACATATGTTATCAGGGACAAGCGCAAGGGTAGGGTAGGCCCAGGGGAAAGCACATGGCATGAATACCTCGCGGCGCTGTCACGCATGCGCAAGGACCCCAAGGTGCCGCAATCCTGGATAAAGCCTATCCTTAGCCACCAGGACGAAATGTTCGAGATGGCTGCAGATTGGAAGTGGGAGACATGCCTTGCCTGGTCAGAGAAGGTATTCTCTATGATTGAAGATGGCCGCCTCCCTAGGGCTTGGCGCGATGAACAGGCGATTAAAGATCTACAGAGGGCAGCCTGCCTCACAGGCATACGCCAGGAAGAAGAGAGACGAGCCACTAAGGTTGACCACCCGACCCGACCCTACCAACCACGTGCTGAAGAACAGGCCACAGGCACGAACAACGCACCGTACAAACGCCCAGAGTTCAATCCTGACACAGATGGCCGCCCATGCCACAAATGGAACTGGGGCATGGATTGTGGCCACACTGCATCACATGGGATCAGAAGCGAGTGGCACGCACACATGTGCACTTAGTGCGCAAATAAGTACAAGAAGGCAAACCCCCATAGAGAACAGGAGTGTAATAACAAGAAACGCCAGACTGAGCGCAAGGCCGCGGCACTCGAGACTGAAGAATCGGCCAGAGCGGATTTTTAGTCACCGGCCCTGGCGAGGCTGGAGAAAACGCCACTATCTACGACACACAAGACATGGTGCAGCCGACCCCACCTGCATTACGCCTGGTTTCGTCCACACGCAGGTTCGTTACAATACCCGCGCCCTGGGACCCAACCCCATGCGCAAACGGCACAGACCACGACCCCATATCCATCGACACGGATAGCGAATGCATTCCCGCCAAAACCGCACCACGTGGCATAACATTAAAACCAACCCAGACCGACGCGGACGGGAGCCCCCGCACTGCGGCACCAACTGACCTTCCCGCGAAAAACCACCGGAGCAGCTCTTCAGATGCGTTACTGGACACCCCTAACCGTCGCGCCCTCCAGGACCCAAACCGCCATCCGCCTCCCTCAGATGCCGCCGATGCCAGCCCATCAGTCGCCACCCCCGACGCCACCGCCACCGCCACTAATGACTCCGCTAATGGCCATTCCCACGCTCGCCTACCAGACACCACCGAGGCACCCTGGATGCGCCCAGGCCGTTATGCTGCTCGCCTACCCGACACCGCATACCCCACGTGCCATCAGACACATGGCGGCAGAACCACAGAGACCGGAAGCCACCAACCAGCACCGGAAATGGAACTCTGCCTCCTTCTGGCCAACAGCCCCACCCAAAGTCCGACCCACACCGCCCCCTCACCCCCCAAACCCCACCCTTAGCCCTGCCGGCCTCCTCCACCAAGGCCCCACGTCCCCCTCCCCTGTCCTGTCCGACAACACCCACACACTACCATCGCCACAGAAGTGGTGGTACGCTACGAACAAACTGATGCTACCATCGCGTGCGTACACCCTACTACCACCAGGCCGCACAATAACGCACGAGTCGACATGGAACTCGACACAGCCGAGGCACCCGATGCCCTCCTTACGTACCATGATCGGGCACACGCCACCGAAGACATCGATGATATAACCGATGACCAAGTCGCCACGCCTTCACCGCCTTACAACCCACCTCAGACCCCGCTATCCTACAAACCGACCTTACATAAGATATGGCCAACTACCGCCCCCACGGCGTGGGGGAATGAAAACACAGGTACATATACGACCAAGTAAGGGCGACGGCACTCCCCAATCATGTCTCAGCACGCATACCAGTACCCTCAGACCTAAACATCGACCGCTGGAGCGCCCTGCTGTCCGGGTATCATGACGCCGAGCTGCTCGACTTTCTCTAGTTCGGGTGGCCGGTCGATTACACGGCCGACTCACCGCCCGACCCGTCGACTGCCAACCACCATGAGGACCCCGGCCACCTACGATGGGTGGGTAAATACGTCAAGGACGAGGCGGCCTAGGGCGCACTGCTCGGACCCTTCCACAAACCCCCCTTCGTCCCCTGGGCGCAGACGAGCCCGATGATGACCCAGGCGAAGAAGAACACCGACGAGCGCCAGGTCATCGTCGACCTCAGCTATCCCAGGGGCGCCAGCGTCAATGCAGGAATACGCAAAGGGCATTACCAAGGGAGGCCCGTCACCTACACCCTACCCAATATTACCAATCTCACCGACGAGGTCACCCGCCTCGGACAAGGGGCCTACATATGGACAATCGACCTGGCTGGCGCATATCGACAAAAGAGGACATGTCTGCTATCCGTCCCCCTTCTCGGCATAACAATAGACAATAACACATACTATGACATCGCCCCTCCATTCGGCTGCCGGACTTCGCCCATGGCATGCGCCCGCACCACCAACGCCGTCGCATATCTCCTCCGGCGGAAAGGCCACTTCGTCCTCTGCTATTTGGACGATTTTGTGGGGTCCGCATGCACTGAACAAGAATGGACCGTCACATACCTCGACACCATCCGCCTCACAAGTGTGTCCCACCCACCCAACGCATCGAGTGGCTCGGCTTCGAGGTCAACACAGTCGACATGACAGTCCGAATACCGGCGGCAAAACTTGACGACGTGGTCGCCGAGTGCGCCTCCTGGGTGCCCACCACCAAGGCCTCCAGGAAGGACCTCCAGTGCCTCGTTGGCAGGCTGCAAAACGTGGCCAAGTGTGTACGACCCGCCAGGCGATTTATGAACAGGATTCTGGACGCACTCAGGAACGCCCCCTACACTGGGAAGCACGCCATCACCGTCGAGATGACCATGGACATACAATGGTTTAAGCAGTACTCGCACGCCTCCAATGGCGTTGTGCTCTCACGCCCTCCGCCCAAGCATTAGTGGGTCATAGGGTGTGACTCCTCCTTCCTCGCCGGCTGGTGAGTGTGCTCCGCCGGCGGAGCACACTCACCAGCCGGCTACATGACTGAAGAGTAGCAGTCAGAATTCCTAGCCGAAGGACACAACATCGCCCAGCTCGAGGCCATAAACCTGGTGGTCGCCCTCCACGCCCTCACACCCCCAAACCCGCAAGACTACACCATAGTAGTAAACACCGACAACCAGGCCTCCCAGATCGTCCTTGACTCAGGCACCGGAAGGGACCCCACCCTTTGTGCTTGTGCCTGGGCGATCTGCAGATTCGCCACCCTCAACTCCTGTGAGGTCCAGGTCATCCACAAGCCTGGCACCGAAATTGCCTTCGCGGACACCCTCAGCAGGGTGCCCTTCGACCAGGTCGCGAGGCGGAGGGCCGACTGCTTTATGGATGACATGGACCTCGTTCGCATACGTGCCCACCATGACTCATCACTTGTAACCGACAGTGCTTAGCCTGGGAGAGACACTTACTTTGCCTCTCTCTCCCCAGGCACACACCAAGACCATCAGGACGTCATCATCCTCTTCCGTGCCGGACTCGCCCATGGCACATGCCGGAACAAGCAGCAACAGGTCAACGTCTACCATGCGCATGCCCGGAACCGTGACTACGACCCCCTGCACCCGACCCAGCTCGACAAAGCCTCCTACCTTGGCCACCTGCCCACCTATCTCAGGTCACCCAGAGCGGTCATGAACTACCTCAGCGCAGCCAAGACCTGGTTGAGTCTCAAGGATGGGAGGACTCGGAGCTTTGAGACTTACTTCATAACCATCGTCAAGCGTGGGATCGTCCGGACCTCATCACACCGCCCACGCCAGGCTCCATCGCTTACCACCCACCACCTCCTCGGCGGCGTCTGATACTTCCGCCGGACCGGGCGACGTGCACGGGTCCTGACCTCCGCCATCCTCATCGGCTTCCTCTCCCTGCTATGGCAGGGAAACCTCCTCGTCACTGGCCGACCTCACGACCCCGGACACACCCTACGTCATGCCAACATCCTCGATGAGGGCACAATGTCCGGTCCACCAAAACCTCAAGGACCCCGTCGGATGCCTTCGCCATCACGATCCCCAGCATTCCGGGATCTGACTGCTGCCCTGTCCGCGCCTGGCGACGCTACGATGCCACCACCCAGGCGTCCCCCTTGTCTCCGGCCTTCCTGACCCCCCAAGGGTCTCCTCTCACCGTCCCTACCCTCACCACCGCGCTTCGCGCTGCACTCCATCACCTTGGATGCCCCGACCACCACACCTACACCCTCCACAGCCTTCGACGAGGGGCTGCCCAGGCCTGCGTGGCGGCTGGGGCGCCCCTACAGGATGTCTAAGACCTCGGACACTGGCGATCCTCAGCCGTACCGGCCCGCTCCTTCACCGCGGCGACCCGGGCCGTCTCCACCTTATTTGCTTGAGGCCCGGGTCACCCAGAGACTTTCCTTCATTTACTTTAGACTCGATTATTTACCCGCTTAACCTTATTACTTCTTTAATTGACTTATTACTACTTGATGAACTTATGACCTCAGCATTCATTCATTACTATTCTTACCATTCGGTTATTTACTCGATTAACCTTATTGACTCTCACTACACCATTATTGTTGACTATTACTTACTGCTGATTTAACTACTCCTGAATAAATTTCCACATTATGTATTTCCGCCTCGTGTTTTGAATTGTCTTATTTTATGTGCATTCAGTTTGAATATGATCGTAAATTTGTATTTGTTTTTGTTGTGCCTCTGAAATATAGTGGGATTGTCTTATTTTATGTGCATTTAGTCTGAATATGATCATAAATTTGTGCGTGCTTTCAATCTTGAAATGGGGGGTGTGCTTCTATTGGGTAGTGTGCTTCTATTGGGACATATACGGTAAGTAAAGTTGTATTGGTCATGTTACTGGTCCTCGGTCTACTTTATTCTCAGATAATTCCAAGTGGCCCCAAGGTTCATATGGGCTTCTCATGCCAATATTTGGATGCCCGAGGAATGATGATTGGCTAAATGGAGAAGTTCGGTTGAGATCGGAAACTCAACCATTGCTTGGAAATCTGACAACAAAGCTATTGCATTTGCATGGACCATGGATGCCAAATGATCTAACACTGAGCATTTGCCTAAAAGATGAGACTTTCGCTACTCGGACTGCCAACTGGCCTAAAGGCAGCTACTGTGTGTTTAAATACAAAGATGCATGTCCACATGGTAAGAATACCAATTTTATTCAATTCAATTACTTTTATTCCGGAAAATCCATTTACAGATTAACTTACAGATCCTCTTCTGGCTGATGTAGGCCCTATTGGGCCTCTAATGTTGGCTCGTTATGGTAAAGAAAAATAAATAAATTGCGTGCACACATATGGAGGTGGATGGAGTCCTGAAGTCATATAATTGTGGGTGTCCTCTCCAATGTCTATCCATTCTTCTCTCAAATGCATCTACTGTTGGCGCTTCAACCACTTGGTCTGGAAGATTGTTTTACCTTCATATAGAAAAACTAATGAGAACCTAATGGCTTAAAGCTATAAGTGCCTGGCTCCCGGACATTTCACTGATGGACATTTCACCTATCGGTCATTTCATCGAAAAGTAAACAATCAAACAGACAACTGGCAAATCTATCATTCCATTTAATACATATACAGAATGTACACATTAGAAATAAGAAATTTGATTAAAATTCGATTTTTAATATCTCACACTAGGTAATGTACTGTTAATAGTAAGGAGCAATTAATATTAAGTTAAGGCAGTTATGAAGATTGATCGGTTGGTTGTTGGAGTTTTACGTCCTTGCAACATCTAGGATCATTTCAGGACGGGTACCGACTAGTGACAGGCAGACTCATGACAACTTTATAGTACTGTCCATTGGGAGACCAGGCCACCAGCACTATGAGCTGATACCCCACTCAGTCACATTATCCTAACACTGATCCAATCAGTCCTTGCTCTATCATACTAATGCTGAATGTCTGGCTAGGAAGCGACAAGCATACACTTTTAAGTCATTGGTTTGACTCGACCATGGTTTGAACATGGGTTCAAATCCCCTGATCTCCCAAAACAGGAGACGGATGCTCAACTCATTCGGCCATCCCCTCTGGTCTCAGTTATGAAGAAGAAATACAAATAACAACAAGATTACAAAAAAAGAAGAAATACAACTAAAAATAACAAAACAAAATTAGAAAGACGTCGATTGGGTCAGATATTTGGTGAAATGTCTGTTTGCCAAATGCCCTTCGGTCATCTGTCCAGCCAAGAAGTATATACAATATTCCTCCAGTAGTGATGTGTTTAATGTATTATTATTCATAATACATGACCATGATAAGTTTCAGATCAGGATTTTGCATGAGGGTACACCTCCAATAAGACAAATCAAATACTAGCAGTACCATTACAAATCTTTGGTTCATTGCACAATAGTCTGAATATTTTATTGTATGTTACACATACATTTCTAAAAGATTTAGATTCACTAGCTGAATATCTTTTTCAAATAGTTTACTCTAATATCTAGCCTACTGTTGCTCCTTATTGCAGGGTTTTCGGATTCAACTATATTTCTAGATGGATGCTTTTTCAAATACAGTAAAACCTCTCTAACCTACCACCTCCACACATCAACTACTCCCCTATATCGATCACTTTATTTGGGTCCCAAACGATCGCCCATACAATACCATTGTAACCATTAAAAAATACAATCCCTAAGCTGACCACCTCCCTAAATGGACTATTTAAAATCGGTCCCATGGTCAGTCATTTTAGAGAGGTTTTACTGTAGTTCACTCCAATACCTATCCTCATTTGAAGAAAAAGCAAACAGTTCTCGCCGTGAATATGGCCTATGCTGCCCACATGGCGTAAAGCAGCCACCAATCGATCAATCAAACCAATACCTACCCTGTTATTGCTCCTATTGCAGGGTTTTCTGAATCGGCTATATATCTGGATGGAACTGACAGTTTGTTCACACTGGGCTTCGATGTAGATGTCGCTTGTGACATCAAGGCAGGAGCATTCTGTCTCCACTTCTGCTGCAGAAACGATAGAGAAGCAAACAAAGCTGTTCAACTTCCAACTAGCCACTCATTTTACCTTCTTCAGGTCAGTTGACTTGGTTTAAACAAATTTATTTGTTTTTTTGTTCAATTTCTTTTTTCATCACTGAGGCACTGGGCCCCCTTCTATTCCTTCTGTTCATAAATGACTTACCCCAAGCACTGAGGCAAACAAAATGCATTTTATTTGCTGATGACGCAGTCCAACTGGTATCAAATAGTAACTTAGCAAAAGCAGCAGAATTGACAAATGAAAATTTGGCTAGAATAAATATATGGTGCAAAGAAAACAAATTAACTCTCAATATATTCAAAACTGAATATGTTATCTATGGCACCAAGAACAAGAAGGACAAAGCCCCATAAGTCCAAATAAAGATTGGGAATGAAACACTAAGGGAGGTAGAGACCTACAAATATTTGGGAACTGAACTGGATGGAACTCTAAATGGGAATAAACAACTAAGTAGATTAAATCAGTCACTGGCAAGGAAACTGAACACCTTCAGAAAAATCAGGGGTTTTTTAAGTGAAAAAACAGCTCTTCTTATGTACAAAACAATGATCCTCCCAATAATTGATTATAATGACCTAATATATGAACTACTCGTGAAACAGCAACAAGCAAAGCTTCAAACAGTACAAAATAGGGCACTCAGGACAGTTTGCAAAGGCCAAAATCTACACACAGAAGAACTACATGCTAAAGCTGGAATGGACAAACTAGATACAAGGTGCAAAAGGCATCTCTTAGGACTCATGTACAATAGAGCCCAAGACACAATATATACCGACACAAGTATTCACAATACTAGGGCAGCAGATGGCAACCTCTTGAAAATTCCCTATCCAAGGACTAACAAACTCAAAAGAGCACCTATTTATCAGGGAAGCCAACTCTGGAACAAACTCTGATGTATTATCTATATAAGAAGAAAAAAAGGTCAAAATTTAAAAGCCCTCGGACTATACAACTTAAAATCTTTTTTGCCAGAATCTCAAAACCACTGGATTATTCAATTTGAATTTGAATAGCACAACCGGAAGTGCCAGGAGGTGCGTCAGATGGAGGCGCGCCCAGAATCGGTCCACTTGTCACTTGGTGCTGGACCTCAGGTGAAACTCAACGCCGATCTTCAGCTACCGGAAGCAGTTAACCTGGTGGACGATGGCCTCGTTCTGGGGCTCTGTTACTATGAGAACACTGGTAAGAAACCGAAACTTTCATTGTGTCCAAACCGGAAGCCCCATGTGGTCCTGGACAAAAATATATGTGAAGAGTTCAGGCGCAAATCCCCGTAAACGCCGATCCAAAAATTGACTTATGGATAGACAATATGGATGAATGATAGTAATAACCACAGCTTGGTCACAGAGACCCTTACCCCAGACAGGGGCGTAGCTAGGCGTATGCGCGTACGCCAACACGTCCACATCGTTTTGTCCAAACAAAATTAAATTTAAAAATAATAATTAAAGAGAGAGAGAGAGAGAGGGAGGGGGTTACTTAGATATGATTTCATATTCGGAAGGGTGTGACGCCGTAAGCAGCCCCCTAAACCCCCTGCCGAAATTCGGAGAACACATCGTTAAAGGTCTACCTACGCCCCTGCCAGACATACATCTACCTCCACTCTGATACCCGCACTTACGCCCACCACCACGGTCAACGTCCTGCCGCCCGAGAGCCCCAACACCACTCCCCGATTCGGACAGAGGAAGCTCGAGACTGGTGTGGAAGAAGGAGGGTTTATTGAGTCATAGTAATGAGTGGTACAAAGGGTTACATTCTTTAAGGTTAAATGATAAATGTCAGGTTGAGTTCAGTCCACTTGGTCGATGTCGGCCGATGGTAGAGGGAGACCTGGGAGCTCGAGGAGGTAGGCCCGGGAGCTGACCCCCACGAAGTGGCATTAAAATAGAGGGTGGGTGGGTGTGGTCGAACAAAGCATTTTGAGGTTGAATCCCAAATACGAGTCAAATGGGGGTGAGGGGAGGAGGAGGGGGGCGAGCATGCGCCGCTTAGTGATGTGAGTGTCTCGGGCGTCCCCCGCCGGATCAACAACAATTCTAAATTATGGGCCAATCCGTTCCCAAGAAATTGCGCAAATGAGGAGTGCCTATCCCAATGTTTCAGACCTTTGCAACCAGAAGGAAATCTAATATATTCATCCTAATCAACCTAATATATACGTTAAAAAATTGATGAAATCTAAACCAATGTAATATATAATTTTAAACACATTGCAAGACAATAGATGAGATCACCGTTCCGACTGCGCATGCGCTGAAAACGGCGTTGGCAGCAAAGCAAATGCGTACAGCCATTGAGTTTGACTATACGCATAGGGCAAAACTTAGGTTTTATTCAAAATTAATACAAATACTTAACAACTTGGCATAAACATGTATGCACACATGCAATATAATGATCTGATGAATATATCTAAGACAAAAGTAGCCATAGTTAAATATTTTGAGCTAAGAAACATACAATTCCACACAAAACAATCAGTCACTTTAAGACTGATATCCACATCACCATTATTAATTCTTGTTCTAAATATTAAAACGCCAAATGTGTCAACAGACACTTGTTTCAGAGAAATATATAACTAATATCTGATTCTATTTCTGCATATGTCATTAACTATAGGATATAAATAAAAACATGAATAAAATAAGTAAAACTGACTCTGCCTCTGGCTATGTTTCTAACACTAGTCTGAGTGCCCAGCTTTCGCTAAATCTAAATCCACATGGCATAAGATGTGCTGATTATATTGATGTAAATGCATTGCTGGATAAAAGAATAATATATTAATTTATTATGTATATTTCTTTAGTTGATATTCTATGTTTCAAACCAGAGCTAAGATGAGCTGAAACTAGCACATTTAAAAGCTGCACCCAGTGTAATTAGCATGTGCCATGTGCTTCTCGCGGGTTACTTTTTCTTCCACGCATCCCACAATGCACCGCGCCGCTGGAATGGCGATGTAGTCTATTGTCAATCATGATTAATTATTATAAATATTTCTTTTCACTGTAATACCGACTTTTTGTTATGGCAATGTAGCCTAGGTGTTTAGCTGCACAAAATCATACAATCAAATCCCAGAAAAAAATGGTTTTGATGTCTTCCAGCTCCTGAGGCCTGCTATGATGCGATGGATGGGGGTTTTTTCTATCGAGGAGCTGTTAATGTCACACCCACTGGCGTGTGCAGCAGCTGGGCTGACATCACACAACTTGATCACTGGAAGCTCTACAAATACGTGGGACTTGATGACAGCAATGCCTGTCGTAACACAGTCGTCCTTGAGTTTGAAGACCAGCCATGGTGCTTCAGTCATGCACAGAAGGTTTTCTGTGACATTCCGCAGTGTGATAGTAAGTGGGAGAGTTATAAGCGAAAAAAAACTAATTTTAAATGCGCAAAAGCATGCCATTATATATGCGAGTGAGTAGTGTCATGGGGTGATGAAAATGGGAAATATTGGGCCTAGAGCGGGAATCGAACCCACATTTCTTTAATTCCGGGCCAGTGTGCGACCCATTACGCCACCTAGGCTCCCTGAAGGGCCTGCTCTGTACCCTATCTAAACCTCTCTAAATCGACCGACAATGGGACCCTTTTTAAATGGTGTATTTAGGCAGGTTGTCGGTTTAGGGAATCTTTTTCATCGTTACAATGACATTGTATGGGCGATCGTTTGGGACCCACATGAACCAATCGTTATAGGGGAGTGCTTGATCTGTGGAGATGGTCGGTTAGAGAGGTATTACTGTATATCTTAATTTACTTGTTTTATTGCTTTCCTGTGCTGTGGCTAAATATCGAGGGCTTTTGCACCAGGTCCGTGGGGCACTTACAAGAAAGAAGGTATTGGTCGACCTGCCCGTCAGACAATTAATGGGATAGAAGAAGCTCAGCTGGTCACTGATGGCGACTTAGGTGAGTAAACCTTCTCTAGCTATGTATCAAATAACTTGGCTGGGAACATGGCTATTTGTAGCAATCTGTGATTTTAAGCCGTGTTTACACGGGCGAGTTAAGTCGCTTCATATAAATCGCCTTGCCTAATTCGCCTCACATTCGCCGTGTAAATGCGCCACTGAAGCGGATTAGGGCTGATTCGCTTCATATGAATCACTTTATGTAAACCACCTAGCGAGGTGGTTTATATGAAGCGAACTAGCTTAAGTCGGCCCATATTGCCTGTGTAAACGGTAGCGGTTTAGATACGGCGGATTAAGGACGTCACAGTCGAGACCTGAGTTTGTTGACTTTCCGGTAAATTTGTTCTATGAAACCACTAGCTGCACGCAGATATTATTTTCATCATTTATTTTTAGGTTTTCACTACCCAGCAGAAGTTTTGATCGTTCCAAAACAATATGATTCAGTCCATACATATCTAGGTTGAACCCACACTCTCTCGTGGCGACGTCGACTAACCGAAACTGGCGCTGGTTAGTATGGACTTGCTCATGCGCAGATATCAATTTCCACCTTAAACCGCTCCATGTGTAAACGTGCTACTACTTTGCTTCATATAAATCGCTTTGTCTAATTCGCTTTACAATTGGCCGTGTAAACACGGCTTTAGACAAGGGAAAGATTAGTTGGTTGTTGGAGTTTTATGTCCTGGCAAGCATCTAAGGTGATATCAGGACGTGTACCAACTTGTGACACTGCGCACTCATGGTGACTTTATAGTGCTTCCCCACTGGAAGACCAGGCTGCCAGCACCATGACCTGGTTAACACACAGTACTAGGAGAATGTGTCTGTGTGGGATATCAGGTGATGGTGCTGGTGGCTTGGTATAAAGACACCATCAGTGTTATAAGTTGGTATCCGTCCTGATATGAGAAATTCCTAGGACGTAAAACAACAACAAAACACAACATAATAGAAGCAGTCTATCCATCTGTGTAAATATCCCCCAGCCTGGTCACTCTAAGTGCTGAGGATAGACAATAGGGCTGAATGATAGTAATAGCCACATCTTAGACCCTTAGACAATAGTTGGACCATAAATAACTCATAGAGAATATGTTATTTCAAGCTACACACATTATGACTAGTCATAATTGTTGGTGACTGTGTATTTATGCTGCCCATAACGTCACTTCTTCATGATAATTGTAAATAATAGACCCCGCCAGGTAAGCTGGAAAGTACCCAACTAGAGTAGTTCCAGATTTTGCCAACAGATGTCACTAGCTTAACTCGAGGGGTGTAATACATGAAGAGAATGGTGGCGAAATATCAGAAGAAGAATACAATATAGTTGTCTTTTTTTAAAGACATTACAAGGAAAAGAGCTTGAATCATGTTACCATATGAATATCTGAATAAAATCAAGCATTTTATTATTTTTCCAAGCATTTGTTATGGAGATATAGCATGTGAAACCATAGGGAGTCAGGGAAATGACCCGACTAGAGTAGGTTCAGATTCCGCTGATAGTAGTCACTAGTTTAACTGGCGCGGTCTATTAAGGTTGTGTTGGTGATGTTTCTGTAGTGGTCTGCACTGACCTCTCAGGCAAGTAACCACATAGACAGGTAGGCGTGGGGAGTGTATTGATATCAGGGAGCCTAGGTGGTGTAATGGTTAGCACACTGGCCCGGAATGCAAAGAGATGTGGGTTCGAGTCCCGCTCTAGGCGCAGTATTTCCCATTTTCATCACCCCCACGACACTGGTTGCCGTGATCAGGATCCTGTACAAGCTTTGCGCTGTATGGTTGTTGAACCTACCCTGTGTATGTATGTGTTAGTGCATTGCCTGTATGTATGTAATTGTAAGCATTACAAGACTTACAATTCCAGGGGGACGAGTGTAGTGGTCTGCACTGACCTCTCAGGCAAGTAACCACATAGACAGGTAGGCGTGGGGAGTGTATTGATATCAGGGTGCCTAGGTGGTGTAATGGTTAGCACACTGGCCCGGAATGCAAAGAGATGTGGGTTCGAGTCCCGCTCTAGGCGCAGTATTTCCCATTTTCATCACCCCCACGACATTTCTAAGCATCACCTTTTCAAAACCAAAACACTTACCTAGGTTTGACCCTACATCTGAAATTTAGATACTGGTGAACTCATTATGAATTAATCATGTATCAATGTTGTACGTCTTTGATTTAACTCAGCTAGGGTTTGAACTCATGACTTCCTACTTGGGAAGCATGGTGCTCTACTCGTTCCAGCCAGACCTGTCTGTGGATGATATATTTCAGAATTAAAGTTGCATAGTCCGATGGTTCTGAGTTTCTGTCATAAATATATTAGGTTGGTCATTATAATCTACCTTACTTTAGTTTGTAGAAACTTTTATTTTAAATGGCTCTCTTTTGAGGTATTTGAAGTGCAACCACACACAATTAATTTTGGCAAGCATGCCAAAACCCGACACCATGCATAACCTTCTGCAGTAACAGATTCTATTAAATTGCCTCAGTATTCCCTTATATGTGATGACACATGTTTAATAAGTGCACCACTATCTACATCTGATATGTAGAATAAAATCTAGATAATTGTTTTGATTTTTCAAATTTGATGGTTTCATCAGACTATGCAGTTTTAAGTTATCCACTACTAGGAGAGGGGAAACTAAGGGAGTGTGATAGATTGGATGTAGAATGATTTGTGCTGTGTTCATCTTGGCAGGAACGTGCAGCCAACAGATGATCGCCAAAGCCTGGTGGCAGATGAACCTACAAGGGTGGTATGACGTCATGGCCATCAGGATATACAGACTCAGAGGTGGGCCAACTTATGAGTTGTAATTCTATATCTAGTTTTAATTAACATCTAAGCTTCGACCTCGACCCCCCCCCCTCCCACAAATAAACAACCCAAAAGCTTCGCATCCTTTTCAATTTGTAGGGGAAATTTCAAGTACAGATTGTAATTGCCTCCCATGATTTTTAGCTATGTTTTATGGGTTGAATTGTTTCCATCATTTGACACAAATATAGCCATTTCAAAATTGTACCTGAAATCATTGTTGCTGTCATTTGACACAAATCTGACCATTTAAAGATTTTTCTATAAATTTCAATGTAGGCTTGTAGATGTGATGACAAAAGATGACGGAATAAACACCACTAAGTAATCTATATATCTATATATATATATATGTATATATATTTTTTCTTGAAGATTGATACTGCCTGTCATGGATAAGTCTGAATAGACTTGTTTTCACCATTAGACAGTTTTTCGATAGAAAGCCTAAGCCCACACTTTTACTGACCCAAAGGATATTTCACCTCCAACACCACATAGACATGGGATGAGAGCAACTAGCCTTTGATGATGTTGTTTAGTTGTACACAGCGGTGGAAATCCAAATTGCAGAGGTGATGGTATGGGGATATATATATATATAAATATATATATATATATATGTATTTACAGTAAGTGAGCATAGCTGCCGCTGAGGCGTGGGCGAGCAGGTGGCAACATGCAAGGAGGTCATGAGGTACCAATAGATAACCTAATGAGTACAGGTGACCAGCCGATGACATTTAGTGGCTGGGGAGTAGATGGATATTCCGGCTTATTATACTTGCATAATGGTTTATACAGTATAAATATATGTAACACTATTCAGATAAAGGCACAAAGGGAAGGCCAAATACAAGTCTTCTGTAAAAAGGCTGCTGGCTGAGTGTAATTTATTACCACACATTATGCGTCTTTTGTCTCACCAGTTGAGATATGTGTGGTGCGGCTAGCCAACTTGCACGTCGGACTGAGAGCAGACGACTTCCGGAACGCCGGCGCTCTGATGTGCGCGCGCAATGTGTCTATGGGAGCTTCCGCTGATGGGCTGGTGAAGTGTGACCAGCCAGTGAGAGGGCAGTATGTGACACTGGACAACCTGGCCTTCATCGACTATGAGGCAGAAGGGTACACGTACGAGCGGTGCCTTTATGTATGTGAGGTGGTCGCCTATGTGAAAGGTAAGCCTTTAAAGGTTCCCTAAGGCCTGTATCCATGGACTGTTCTCTTGTGTTGTGTTCCCTTGTTCCGTGTTCGCTTATGACCTTTTTTTTTTTTTGGTCCATTAGTTGTTTAAGCAGGGGAAACTTCAGTCATAGACGACTGGTCTTCCTCAATCCACTGCTGGTCGATAGAAAGCCTGAGCCTACACTTTTACCGACCCAAGGGATTCTTAACCTCCCACACCACATAGACATGGTATGAGAGCAACCAGCCTTTGATGACGCTGTAAGTTATACACAGCGGTGGAAATCCAAATTGGCAGAGCTGGGGGCACGTGGAATCGAACCGCCGACCCTCAGATTAGGAGTCTGACCTAGAAAAACGTCAGACACTCTAACCACTCCACCACAGAGAACGCCACCTTCTGACCTTGTGACGCATCACACAGCCAATGAACATGTTCATTCTCTATGTTCCCTGTACAAGGCCATACGGTCCCTGGGTACAAACCATGTGAATGGCCACTAAGCAAAACACGGGTTCATTCAATGTAGACATACAAATGTTCAATGTAAACAATATAAATGTATTTAACACATTCTTTTAAACAGCACTAGCATTTTGCTGTGATTATGGCCCTTGCTGCCAACATGGTATTACATGATCAATCAAACAATTGATTTGTCAGGGGTCCTTCACAATTATCAACACCTTCACAAGCGACCAAAACATACACTATTTCATGAACCCCCCTCAACCCCCCAAAAAGTGCACAATAAAAATGTTGATAGTGTAGTAGGTTTATTTGGTAAACAGTTTATTCATCAGAACATACAATTTTTCCGACTTCATGAATCCATTTACCCCGCAAACTGGCACAAGTAGTCCTGATATGACCTTAGATGTTTGTTTTGTTTCTTGTTGTTTTACACCCTAGCAACATCTAAGGTCATATCAAGACAGGTACCGACTTGTGACAGTGTGCACTCAGGGCAACTTTATAGCACTGCCCCACTGGGAGACCAGGCCACCAGCACCATGACCTGATATCCCACTCAGTCACATTATCCTGACACTGAGCCAACTAGTCCTTTCCCTATCCTAATAATGGTGAGCACCTGGATAGGAAGCGACGAGTATAAATTTCTAAGTCATTGGTTTGACTCGACCAGGGTTCGATCCCACAAACCCATAGCTTCGGATCCCCAGATCTCCCAAAACAGGAGATGGACACTCAACTCATTCGGGCATCCCGTCTTGTGTTATGCCCTTAGATGTTGCCAGGACGTAAAACGCCAACAACCAACCAACATCATCTCCGTCCTTTCAGACACAAACTGCGGAAGGCGGCTGCTGGAGAGGTCCCTGGCGAGTGAGATTCAGCCAATTGTGTCAACCAGCGATGGTAGCATAGCGGACGCACACAGCTACATACTCCAGAACCCAGAAGCCCTGTGTCTGCCACAGCCACCTGGACAACCTGGGCAGCTGCAATGGGTCAAGGCAAGCATTAGGCAAAACACAAATTTTAAAAATAGGTGACCGTCCTTTTGAAATAAAAATCCGCGTTGGGCGGGCGGTTTGTAATTGGTAATTTAAATTGTTGACCTAGATGTAATATGTAACCAGACACGATGGTCGAATGAGTTCAGTATCATCACTATCAGCCTCCTGTTCTGGTGGGTCATGGGAGTCGAACTCCTGGGTTCGAACCCTGGCCGAGTCAACCCAGTGACTTACAAATTGATATGAAAGTTGAATTGCTGCTATCCCGACGTATTTTTAACAGTTTAAAAGAAAGACAATTAAATAAGGTGCGGGCGATCTTTCAGGCACGGGCGGGGATGATCACCAATTTTTATTGATTCATTTATTTGCCATTAAGTCTCCTTTATATTTTCAACATGTTTCTATTTACGCGAATCAGTTCAACACTCACAGGCTCACCCGACATATCAGACGCGGTGGCTGAATTGGTTGGTTGGTTATTGGAGTTTTGTGTCCTGGTAACATCTGAGGTCATATCATGATGGGTACCGACTTGTGACAGTGTGCACTCATGGCAACTTTATTATAGTGCTGCCCCACTGGGAGACTAGGCCGCCAGTAAAATGACCTAATATCTCAATCAGTCACATTATCCTGACACTGAGCTAACTAGTCCTGGCCCTATCCTAATAATGCAGAGCACCTGGCTAGGAAGTGACAAGTATGAATTTTTATGCCATTGGTTTGACTCGAATGGAGTTCCAATGTGGAAGGTCGGGCATTTGAATCGCGGCCAATGACTTATTAATTGATACTTGTTGTTACCTAGCCTGGCACTCAGCATTAATAGGATACAGTAAGGACTAGTTAGCCCAGTATCAGGATAATGTGACTGAGCAGGATATCGGGTCATGGTGTCTCTGGCCTGGTCTCCCAGTGGGAGCTCACTATAAAGTTGTCATCAGTGTGCACTGTCACAAGTCGGTGCTCCTCATGAAATGACCTTAGATGTTGTTTGGACATAAAATCCTCGTTTAGCATAGTTCACTTCCCACATGGTTTTTTCCCCCTCTCTCTTTCTCTCTCTCTGTCATTATTTGCCTATTCATTCACAATAATGCTTTACTGTTCAAATGTATGCATATATATATATATATATATATATATATATATATATATACATATATATATATATATATATATATATAAGAAAGAAGGGAAATAAATGAAAGATTATTCCTTAACCATGTAATGCCATGTAACACATATTCACCACATGTATAACGCTTTCATTATCGAAGAATAATTGCATGCAGTTACTATTCCAACTGATAGTTTCATTTATAACATTCACAATAACTTTATTATCATACGAGAATTGCTGGCAGTTATGATTGCAACTGATAGTTTCATTTATAGCATGCATAATATCTGTGTTATCA
Organism: Branchipolynoe longqiensis; assembly: GCA_030323885.1. Classification (NCBI taxonomy): domain Eukaryota; kingdom Metazoa; phylum Annelida; class Polychaeta; order Phyllodocida; family Polynoidae; genus Branchipolynoe; species Branchipolynoe longqiensis. The sequence continues at coordinate 69,413,748 of CM059190.1, read as the reverse complement.
TATGGGAATTTCTGGCAGTGACTATTACAACTGATATTTCTTTTATAACCTGCATAATGCCTTCATTATCATTCGGGAATTTCTGGCAGTTACTATTGCAACTGATAATTAGACACCGACACCGCATATGAGTTTAAAGTTGGATTTATTTTTCTTCGATAATGAGTCAAGTAGTAAGCACATGTCAATTTTAGTAAGCACAATTAAGTTCCGTAGAATAAGCACAGTGAGGTAATCAATGAGTTATGCACAAAGAGGTCAACAAGCTTTTAACCCTATGCCCTATATAGTCTTTAGCAGGGGTGGGCGGGATGGCAGTTCAGAGCCAGCCAGTGTCCTCCTGTGGCCGTGTCGAAGTGAGCTCTCTGCCGCTGAGACGGGCCTTATATAGCCAGTTAGTCCGCTAGTTCAAGCTAACGACCGCAGAGGGCAGGTCGGACAGGCAGAGCCAGCATTCTCGAAGTATTTACGTATCAAATAAGAAACCAGGCGGCGCTGGCGTATAAGTCAGAAAGAACCACCGGCGAAAGTAGCTAGGTGGCAGCACCTGTATTATGCTTAAGGCTGTAGAGCTATGGCGGCGATCGAATGCCAAATTACCCGTGTTGCTGAGCATCACGAACAATTAGACACCGACACCGCATATGAGTTTAAAGTTGGATTTATTTTTCTTCGATAATGAGTCAAGTAGTAAGCACATGTCAATTTTAGTAAGCACAATTAAGTTCCGTAGAATAAGCACAGTGAGGTAATCAATGAGTTATGCACAAAGAGGTCAACAAGCTTTTAACCAAATAATGAGGAAAGCTTTTTGGACGCTTTAGATATCAATGTTTTAGGCACATATGTGTGCACTGCCGACGACGTCCACGAGCCAAGCTGCTTTATGTCCTCAAGCGGCACCCCGAGTCGGGCACACGCTTGTGCTCCACCTCTCCTGAGGCTATGTAGCGTAATGGCGCCTTGTGGCCCACCACTGACAGGGCAAGTCTCATTGTGTCGAGTAGGGCTTTTGGGCGAAGGGGTGACCCATCCGTAGTAACGAAGGCCGGGCCGCTCAGGGCCGGGCATGTATCTGCGTAGTATTTAGTCCAGGCCCGAACTGGGCAGTACTTGGAGTGAGACACCACCGGTACAAGGATGTCCAGCGGCACTGTGGCTGCTGACTTAGTTTTTGATGATCGAATCCTTACGATTAGTCCGTCACTAGTTACAGTTATGTCTTTAGCACATATGGTATGATTAGGCTCCTTAGTTGAACCCGTCGTTAGGAGGTTGCTCTGGCGGATTAGAGTAAAGTAACCCAGTAGTAATGAGGCAATTAGCACCGGGCCGTTTGGGCCAGAGTATCTGAGGAAGTCCACTATGTTTATCACGTCCCGCGGAACCAGTGGCATAGCCTGCACCGAGATGTGTTTGGAAGAGTTCCGGATGCCCTTCTTGGCTAATGACACCAAGTAAGAGTCAAAGGCGGTCACCTGGCCTCCGAGCATGAGGACAAAGGTTCGCGCTCCACTAACATAGTTCAATATAGCACCGGGGGATCGAATAGTATCTGACAGGTATAGTAGATATAAGAGCACTTCGTATTCAGATGGTGCTAATATATTCCTAGCACGATGTTTCATGTATCGCAGATAGTTCACAACCTGGTTCCTTTTGTTCCTCCATGTGCTTGCTGCCAGTCCCGCATCAATCATGGCCGTAATACGTCGGTGTTGATGGAGATTATAACCTGGCAAGAGAGCAAAAAAGGGGGGTCATCGGGCAGGTTATAAATTCTGAGTAAGTACGTTATCGTGGGATACTACTATAGAGCTAAGCCCTCGCTGAGCTATATGTCTGATCACGGTCTCCCTTGCCCCCGTGTCAAAGGACATCCTGCTGAGTGCGTCAGCGAAGGGGATGTCGCTCCCGTGTTTGTGTTTAACGACAACTTCTGTGCTGGCGAGAGCGGCGAAGAGCCATATTTCCCTGGCACAAGCTGTAATCACAGGGTCACGCCCGGCACCAGACGTCAGCGCCTGTTGGGAGGCACTGTTATCCGTATTGACGTAGATTGTGAAGAGGTGTGGGTCATCTGGAGCGAGGTTCTTTACCGCTGCCACCAGGTTTATGGCCTCAAGCTGTGCGATGTTGTATTTCCGACCGAGCACATCCCTGGAGTAGCAGGAAGCAAAGTAGTGTGTAGGGGAGTGTGCCCCGCCCCCTCGTAGCGACGAGTCACACTCGATTGTCCATGCCACTTTTTCGCTGTCCGGGAGGAGGACTATCCCGTTCCATGTCTGTGCAAAGCTGATGAACCATTGGACGTCCATGCTTAGTTCGGGCGGTACTGGGTGCTTACCCCTCACGGGCGTCTCACGGAGAGCCGCCAGGATGCGAGCCATGAACCGGCGGGCAGGCCTGACACACTTGGCTATGTGCTGTAGTCTGCCAACAAGTCTCTGGATTTCTTTTCGGGATGCGATCTTCTTGGTCAGCCAGATCTTGCATTCGTCCACAACCCCTTCCATCTTCTCTTCCGGGATGGCGATTGTCATGGCCGAGGTGGAGACGCTGAATCCAAGCCATTCCACTTCTGTAGAAGGTGGGTTGCATTTTGATCGAGCCAGCTCAAGTCCCAGCTCGTCCGTTATCCTGATGACATCGTCGTAGGCGCGACTCGCGGTCTGCGCCGTTTTCTCAACCCCGACAAAGTCATCGAGGTAGCAGAGGGCATGGTGACCTTTCTTCCGCATTAGGTAGACCACCGCATTCGTGGTCCGCGCGCAGGCCATCGCAGAAGTACGGCAACCAAATGGGAGAGCTATGTCCATGTAGATTCGTCCTTTCATTTTTATCCCGAGCAAGGGAACCGAGAGCGGGCAGGCCCTAAGCTGTCTGTAAGCACGTGCCAGATCCGCACACCATATCAGGGCACCCCTCCCAACACGTACCACCTCCTCCGCCAGGTCCAGGATACCGGGTAGAGTGTAGGTGGCCGGCCTGCCAAGGTATTGTCCCTTCCGTATCCCTGCATTCACACTCGCGCCTGGTGGATAGCTGAGATCAAGACATATAGCTCTCCTAGCATCTGAGCGTTTCTTGGGGCGAGTCATGAGCGGGCTGAGTTGCGTCCAGGGGACGAAAGGAGGTTTGCTAAATGGGCCCAGCATTGCTCCGTATGTAATCTCCTTTTCGATGTAGCTGTTTATGCAGCCAGTGCTGACAATATCGTTATGATGGTTTTCTTTTGCTGTTACCGGTGGGCGATCCCCCGTGTAGTCCACTGGCCAACCGTACTCCAGAAAGTCTATGATCTGCCTGTCGTGATAGCCTTCCAGCAGTCGCTTCCAGGCTGCCATATTTAGGCCTGAGGGCACGCGGAGCCTCATGCCCATAAAGTTCGGGATGGCCGAAGCCCTCACGAGGTCATATATGTTCAAGTAGGCATGATCGTCCTTCCAAGCGTCATGGTCGGTATGCGGCCATATACCTTCAAGCAGAGGGCGGTAGCTTTGTGGTGTCCTGGGTGGCATATATGCCGTAACATCGGGTTCGTCGATCGCATCGACTATTTGTTCGACATCATCCAGGTCGTGATGTTCCGTAGTCATAAGAGATGTTCCGTTGTTCACCGCGCTAAGTCCTCCATTGTCGAGGCTATCGTTATCTCCCTGGATGTCGCTGGTTTCCGGGGCGTATGATATTCATCTTTTGTCGTATTTATGGGTGTGGCACGTGGCCTTCCTTTTGCGCGTCCCAATCACGCCAGGAGCTTTGGGCGCGATGAAATGGCCAGTTGTATGGGCAGCAGCCCCACTTTCACTTTGTTTTACAGTATCGCCCGCTGTCTTATCTCCTCTAACGCTTGCGGCACTGGCCGTGTCACCTATTGTTCCAGCCATTGTGTGTTCACTGAAGTCTACTGGCTGGTCCCGAGCCTGGTCTCCCATGTGTCCGTTGTGACTTGTTTTTTCGTTAGCATCATGTTCTCCTTTGGTATGTGCGGGTTCGTCTTCTTCAGATGTATTGTAATTTACGCTTGCAGCTCCGAGGTGGCATCCGTCGGGTGATTCCGTTGGTAGAGCCATCCTTTTACCATTTCCTTTCTTGTGCTCGTCATCACGTCTTCGTACTGCAACGATAGCTGGATCGTCAGTTTCTTTGTCCATGTATGGTGACGTAGCGTCATCATAACGTCCTTTGTTGTGTGATTTGAGTCCTTTCCCACGTTCGGGCTGCGGGACAGCCTCCCGCTCATTAGTGCTTCCGTCAGAATCAGATTGGGTTGAGCCGTTCTCACGCTCACTATCAGTGTCTGAACCCGTATCGAGTGCACAGTCGGTACTAGTATCGTCGTTATCAGTGTCTGTGATAAGTTCAGAAGGTGTCCCACGGTCTGGGCCGGTGGGTACCGCATCCAAGTGGGCGACGTTATCGCGTTCCGCGGGTATATCTTTGTCGCGGTCGCCCCTTAAAAATCCTTGCTAGTTTCTTTGTTTGCGGCGGCGCGCTCCTGTACCCGTTTTTTGTTAATACAGGCTTTCTCAGGGTGTACGTTTGCCCGCTTGTTTTTCTGCGCACACCAGGCGCACAGGTGGCATTTCCTGTCTGGTTGAAGGCCATGCGACGTTGGGAATGTACAGTCCCCCCAATTGAAATCCTGACAGGGTTTGCCGTCCGTTTCGCGGTTGTATTCTGTTTTGACGTAGTCTGTCGTTTTAGTTTCGGGTATTATGGCACTTGTCGTCTCGGTACGCTTTCCAGCTCGCAGTGCCTGCTTCACCTTCTCGAGCCTAGTTCCTACCGAGCAAACGTCTCTTTGCACGTCTTTGATGGCATACTGGTCGGCCCAGCCTGCCGGCAATCTCCCGTCTGATATCATGGTGAAGACTGTCTCGGACCATTGCCGGCATGTGTACCAGTCCCAGGTACACGCCATAGTGGCCAGATGGTGTAGATGTTCATGCACGTGTCCGATCCAGGCCGCTGTCAGTTTCTTGTCCTTTTGCATGCGGCATAAAGCCGCGAAGTATTCCGCCCATGTGGCCTCCTCCATAGATATTTTTTCGTTTTTATTTCCGCGTATTACATATCGGTGGGGCGCAAGGATCGAGTTACCTTTCTTCTTGGAGATTGCTGATCCCGCTGCCTCGAGGAGTTCGTTAACAGCGTCCGTCCTGCGGTCATCCCGGCCGTCGAGGAGGATAGGACCGTCGTAGCTCGAGCGCCGGCGGTGTTGACGGTCGATCGTGTCGCAGCTGTAGCTTAGTCTGTCGTAGCGGCGGGGCGTGCCTTCCCTGTAAGCTGTGGGGTCCCTAACGATGCGTTCACCCCTTCGTCGTTCATGGCGGTGAAGGCCAGTATGCCTCTGAGATCCGTCCGATGATATAGATCGGCGGCGCGGGGAGTCGTGATGCCGGGTTCGTTCACTTCCACGCGGGCTGTCTGCTACGCCGCGGGGGCGCGGAGCGTCATCGTGGCGGGAGGACCGAGGCGTTGCGGACCGTTGGCTCCTTACGTCGTGTTTGTCCGTGACGATGCCATCTATGCGCTTGTTCATCTGCGTGATTTTTAGCTGCAGGCCTTCGATGAGATTTGCAACGTCAGGTGGATTGTCCGCCGGGGGACTGGCCCCGGCCACGGCGTTTCTGTTGTCGGGGGACCCGCGCCGCGCCACGGGGCAGCTTGAACGGGTCTGTGTCGCCGGGGAGCCGGCCACGTCTGCTACAGCATGTAGTTTTTTAGCCTTGCACCGGGTTTTCTTCTTTGCCGGGTCCGGGGTTTTGGGGTGGGCGGTGGCCGCCCGCTTGGCCGTTTTCTTCGCTGATGGCATATTGGTGTGCCTCCTCTCCAGTTCAGAGCCAGCCAGTGTCCTCCTGTGGCCGTGTCGAAGTGAGCTCTCTGCCGCTGAGACGGGCCTTATATAGCCAGTTAGTCCGCTAGTTCGAGCTAACGACCGCAGAGGGCAGGTCGGACAGGCAGAGCCAGCATTCTCGAAGTATTTACGTATCAAATAAGAAACCAGGCGGCGCTGGCGTATAAGTCAGAAAGAACCACCGGCGAAAGTAGCTAGGTGGCAGCACCTGTATTATGCTTAAGGCTGTAGAGTTATGGCGGCGATCGAATGCCAAATTACCCGTGTTGCTGAGCATCACGAACAATTTCATTTATAACATGCATAATATCTTTATTATCATACAGGAATTGCCGGCAGTTAGCCTACTATTGCAACTGATAGTTTCCTCCATGCATGAAGCAATTTTACTGTACGGCTGGAAGACCAATGTCCTGTTGCTGGCAAAAAATATTATTCAATGAATAAACTACATTTAGCAACCTTTTTTTTAATGTAGTGTTCACTTTTCCTTAGCTCGACCTGCTGTTCCCTCGTCGTATTCAGGGGGTGGCAACTCAGGGAGACACAGATGGTGCATTCATGGTGACGACCTTCACCTTAAGATATGGCCTTTCTGAAAGCAAGATGGTGCCTTATGACGACTACCCGGGAAAACAGAAGGTAAGTTCCTCATCAGTGAGGGGATGGCGGAATGAGCTGAGCGCCTGCCTCCCATTTTTGTAGGTTGCGGGATTCGAAACCCCGGTTTGAATTTTTAGCCGAGTCAAACCAATGACTTAAAAATTTATACTTGCCCTGACTTTGCCTGGTGTTTGGCATTACTAGGATAGGGCCAGGAGACATGGAATGAGGAAGACGAATTGTCTGCGATTGAAATTTCCCCTGCTTGATCAACTAATGTACCAAAAAAGACAAATATATAATTTATATACAGATGTATTACATCGTTTATGTGGCTATAAATAGAATGGTCATCGATGTTTTGTTATCAATGTCTGTCTCCAGACATATAAACATAAACATATCAAGATATCACATTATTTCCTGCGCATATTTATACTCGTATAATAGCCGAGATTGTCATTCCGACTGCGCATGCGCTGAAAACGGCGCCAAGAGCAAAGCAAAGCCGTCCAGCCATTGAGTTTGCCGATACGCATAGGGCAAAACTTGGATTTTATTCTAAATTAATAGGAATACAGAACAATTTGGCACAAACATAGATGGATGCATGCAATATAATAAAATAATGAATATGTTTGAGACATAACTCCATAATTAACCATTTTGAGCTAAGAAACATACAATTTCAGTCACTTTTCAGGCTGATGCCTGATCTTTACATCACCATTGATTAGTAATTCTTATTCTAAATATTAAAATGTCAAATGTGTCAACAACATCTTGTTTCAAAGAAATATATAACCAATGTCTGAGTAACACTACCCAACAAATGTTATTAACCATAGGATATAAATAAAAACATGAATTAAATAAGTCAAACTGACTCTGGCTATGGCTCTAACACTAGTGTGAGTGCCCAGATTTGTCTAAATCTAAATGCAGATGGTATAAGATGTACCAAGTAGATTGATGTAAATGCAATGCTAGATAAAAGATTAACATCTTAATTTATTATATAATTTATTTTAGTTGGTATTCTATGTTTCAAACAAGAGCTGAGATGAGCTGAAACTAGCACATTGCATAGCTGCACGCAGTGTCTTAGCATTAGCCATGTGCTTCATGCGGGTTTGTTTTTCTTCCACGCATCCCCCCACAATGCACTGCGCGGCTGGAATGGCGATCTCGTCTATTCACTATGCCACACATAGCGATGGGATGGCCGAATGAGTTGAGCATTCGCTTCCCATTTTGGCAGGTCATGTGATTCGGACCTACAGGCATGGCCGAGTCAAACCAATGACATAAAAATGTATACTTGTCGCTACATAGCCTGGCACTCTGCATTAGTAGGATAGGACAAGGAAGAGGCGAATGAGCAAGACCAATTGTCGGCGATTGAAATTTTCCCTGATTAAAGCTGCATAGTCCGATTAAGCATCACATTTTCAAGACCAAAGCAATCATCTAGAATTGATTCTACATATCTAGCTTCGATACTGATGCACTTAGCAAGCATTTATTGGCAAAATAGAGGGGAATTGATTATTCTGAGACAATTTAATAGAACGTGTTACTACTGAAGGCTATGGTGTCAGAGTTTTGGCATGCTTACCAAAACTAATTTGACATGTTTGCACTTCAAATATCTCAAAACTTAGCCATTTAAAAGGAAGGTAGATTATAACAATCAATTTTATATTTTTACCTCAGAAACTCAAAAATATCGGACCATGCAACTTTAATCAACAAATGTACCCCCAAAAAACACCCCAAAACAAACTTTTGTATCTCATCTCGTCAGTGAGGTATTGCTGTAGCCCATTGTTGTTTTCTCTGGTGGTGATAACAGGTGTTTGAGAATAACCCTGCTGTTGAGTCGCCCCAACTTCACACTCTGCTCACCGAGATATCGGCTCGACTCGTCCTTATCGAGATAAGAGGATACACCGAGAAGCCTTGTCTGCGAATCGACGTCATCGGCTGTGTCAACACCTACAGTAGGCCATTTCCTCTTTTTCGACTTTTGTAGGATTATAGTTTTTTGTTCTTTTCTCAACATCGATGTGCTATGTCTTGCAGCCACACTAACTTGACATACTCCAGGAAAAAAGAGCTCTTTTCAAAACCGTGATGAGCGCTAATCCAGCAATTGAGCTTGCAATGGCAATGCCAATGCCAATGCCAAGCGGGTAGATCATGCTTTGGAAAAGGGCACTTGATATATATATGTAGTAGGCTGCACTGACCTCTCAAGCAAGTAACCACATAGACAGGTAGGCATGGGTAGTGTGTTGATATCAGGGAGCCTAAGTGGTGTAATGGTTAGTACACTGGCCCGGAATGCAAAGAGATGTGGATTCGAGTCCCGCTCTAGGAGCAATATTTCCCATTTTCATCACCCCCATGACACTGGTTGCCGTGACCATGATCCTGTACAAGCTACGCGCTGTATGGTTGTTGAACCTACCCTGTGTATGTATGTGTAAGTACATTGCCTGTATGTAAGTAATTGTCAGCATTAAATGACCATTTAAAAGACTTACAATTCCAGGGGGACGAGTGTAGTAGGCTGCACTGACCTCTCAGGCAAGTAACCACATAGACAGGTAGGCATGGGTAGTGTGTTGATATCAGGGAGCCTAGGTGGTATAATGGTTAGTACACTGGCCCAGAATGCAAAGAGATGTGGAATCTGAGAATAGTTCTAATTTGTGCCACAACTGTAGACAGACTGTGCTTAGTTTTCCAAGATGGCAGCCACAGAAAGCTACCGATACCACTTTTAAAGTATACTAATCTACATGATTTAATAAATTATTCACCTCGAACGTAGCTGGTTATGATAACTAAACATTACAATTAAATATCTAACATTTTAGAATGGTAATTCTGACGCTTTTTCTATAGGGTCGTCTAGCAGCCATGTCAATGCTGCTGGACAAACCACAACACAACAGCCGCAATTGACCTCAGCACACCCACCCCCTGACATATATACAGTTACATAAACTGAACAACTAAGCAAATGTGTGCTTGGAGACCATTTGTCGGAGTACAGCGCTCCAGTCTGTGTGACGTGTGAGCTATACCAGTTCCCTTTAAATACTTCCAGAGAATCTCATCAAAGCTGCGCCGACACTGCAGAGCTCACAGCACGCCGGAAGTTCCGCAGACCTCGCCACGGATGTGGACCTAGCGACATGCACAGAAACGCTCATCGAGAACGCCACTTGGTGGCAGGCACAGCTGGACGATGACGTCATTCTCCACAGCTTGGTGTTCAAAATGGGAGACACCTTCCTCTGTAAGTAAATCCACTCACTTTGTATATATATATATATATATATATATATATATATATATATATAATACCAAACGGCGGTTAAGTTTTAGAGTGGTTCTGATCCCTACTCCTCTGTTAATCGGTGCTGGCAACGCACATCATTGTGCTCCACTGATGCTTTGCCATGTATGGGTTGTTAATAGCATTGTTTTTTGTGCCTACCATACACATTTCATATTAATTTTGATGGTTTTTACTAACTTTGGCCATTTTGACCAGAGTGCCATCCATTTTGAGTAACGTAACCATGAGTGTTGTTAACTCCTCTATTACTATATTAGATAGCGCCACTGATATGGTTTACCACATAATGGTACAGATGGATTCCATCAGATGGTGGCACTATTTTGAAATGGGACTGTGCACAAGCCCGGAATATAGCAGAGAATGTAGATATATATATAGTCTCTGATTTTAGGCAGGGACCGTGAATATATATATATATATATATAATGACAGTTCAACACAATATTGGTCCAGAGATTTATGCGGAGCCTAGATTTAATTGTGGTATGCAGGTATTGCAGGTATAGCAATACCTCAGGGAGTTTGACGCCCTTGCCCTGCAGAGTTGTAAACCACTGCCTTGTGGTACAGGTTCTTGACAGAACCGAAGGCTAAGGGAGCAAACCCTAAACAGAAAACCATGTCACTGTGGCAGCATTAAGGGCGGTTGATGTATGGAACTCCCAACATCTCCCGACCAGCCACTGCAGAGACAAATAGTTTTGCGCCTGTCTTGACATGTTCTTGCCGGTGTGAAACCTCTATTTGCTCCCCGAGAGAGTGCCGCTGGTAACTTGCAAAAGCCAGCAACACTTCAACACTTTTGCAGGCAGCTTTCATGAAATGTTAAATGGAGAGCGGCAGTCAAGTAATGAAAGCAGTCTTTGTTGCATCGCGACCGACAGCATGATGATGATGATGAGATTCAATTGGCGTGCAGCACAGGTTATAGCTAGTAGTAGTATGCTGTATTTCTTAATTCTGTGCTAACTGGTGGTCCCCTGTCAAATCTCTACTGAAGTCAAGTACTTAGGACACGTCATGGCCAGTGACTTTATACTAGAGATGATATAAATATTAACAGACGGTGTCGCAAGTTATATGCTCAGGGAAACACTTTCATCTGGAAATTTCATATGTGTACAGTTTATGTCAATGTATTTATTTAGGATTTTTGATTATATTTTGTTTCTTTGAGTAGATAGGGGTGTAGGCAGGGAGATCTCCCGAATACACTAATTGTAAATAGGGAGAAAGAGCATGGTCAAAGGAGGAAGGGTGTAGGATTGGGGGGGGGGGGGCGCGCGTAATTTTGAATAAAGAGTTATACCAAATGGTGCAATTCTGGTTCATGTTGACGAGAAATCAATCAAATCAAACAAATCAATCAAATAAGCTAAAGCAATTCTTTGGTATGAAATTGCAAATTAAAAGCGGAAGATTGCCGCTATTTGTTGTATTTTAGGGAGATCTCTTGACCAATTATTTTGCTGTATTTTAGTGAGATCTCCCGCCAAATTGGGTTGTTTGTTTGTTTGTTTGTTTGTTGTTGTTTTACATCCTAGCAACATCTAAGGTCATATCAGGACGGGTATATTGGGAGACTTGGCGCCTCTGAATATATGTATTATGAAAGCCCATTTTATATTTCTGTGACCAGGGAACCTTGCTGCACGTCGCCCTACTCTTATAGTGAATGAGGGCTGGGGCGGGAAGGCTGAGCTTGCTGTAGATGGACTGCACTTCAGCAACTACTGGGAAGGCAGGTATGTATATGAGATTGTCTCAAAAGGTGCCAAACAATATGGGACAAAACTTTGTCCATTGTAACGATCAACATACTATCTGCTTATGCATTTGCTCAGGATAAACTGATTTGTTTTTTACATGGTATTTCATAATCCCAATAGAATACATATTGATTTGAAGCAAATGTCTGCGTGTTTTCAGTGTAACCGTTTCTGTGATGTTTTGTGTCAATCGTTACAATGGACAAAAAAAAGAAGAGTTATCACCTTTTGAGACAGGCTAAAATAGTATGCATATATATGAAAAGTAAAGCTTGTTTTATTTAACGACGCCTCTAGAGCACATTGATTTTCATATCATCGGCTATTGGACGTCAAACATATGGACATTCTGACATATTTCTTTGGAGGAAACCCACTGCCGCCACATAGGCTACTCTTTCCAATAAGCAGCAATGGGTCTTTTATATGCACTTTCTTACAGACAGGACAGCACATAGCACAACCTTTCATGACCCAGTCGTGGACGACTGGTTTAAACGGAAAATAGCCCAAACTGCTAATGGCTCCACTGAGCAGGATCGATAGGATGACTGACGCCTTCACAGGTGGACAATCTATCACCTGAGCTACATTCCGGTATATATATATGTAAATATAAAAATATATATATATATATAACCTATATATATGCATGCCACATCATGCTATATGCCACATCATATAGCATGATGTGGCATATATATATGCCACATGATGCATTATGCGAATATCAATGGGTGAAGTGATCGGTTGTGCTGCTATTGAAATCTTGTGGTTTGTGTATGAAGGGCTGGTGCTACCATTAGGCCAACTAGGCAGCTGCCTAGGGCGCAAACCTCATAGGGGCGCAGTACTGACCTTTGAGGGGTCACAGTTCGATATCATTTTTTTTAAAGTTTGTGGGGGACTTGGGAGCGGGGGTGCGACTACTTGGCCTTGCATATGGCACAAAATAGTACCGGTCCTGTGTGTATAGAATAATCAAGTTATATATATATATTAGCTGCGGGACAACTCTATGCAAGTGGTGGCGCCACCTGCGACGGATTTACGAACTATGAGGTATGCAATTGTCTTACTGGCTCCAGGAAAATATATACCCACATTTTTAATTTAGGTGATATTTCTAACTCCATAGAATTCATTTGGTGAAAATACTATTTTCTTGTTCTTAATTAGATGGATTTCTATTTTGCATTGAAACCTGAAGTGCATATAAATAATGATATCGGAAAATGATTTTAGCCATTACACACCATTACAGCACACACTATCAGATGCAACAATAATTATTTGACTTGCCCTAAGAAAATAAGGAATTAACTATTATCATCGTCATTGTATTGTGGAAACCAAATAGTTGGTGCCCAGTTTCACTGAATGACCTATATATCAAGAATTCAGACGCCAAACCACGTAAGCGCCAATCCAAAGATGGAGATAAACATCGGAATCAAACCTTCAAAAAGTTAACTTTTTTTATATTCTTACATGTTTGTTCATTGCTCCATAACCATATGATCATATGAAAAGTGGAATTAGTAAGAATTTAAATAATTTTCAGGTAACAATCTTAATTAAACTACATTTGAATTGGCCTTTACGTGGTTTTGCGCCTGAACTCTTCATATGCAAGTTTAAGGTAAAAATGTGAAGTTTGCCCTGGTTTCAGCTGTACTACCACACGGCAATATGACTACCCTTGGTGGGCTGTGGACTTTGGCTCACCACGAACAGTGACATTTGTTGCCATAACCAACAGGCTGGACTGCTGTGGTAAGCCGGTAACTATGTCCACAACCAGATGCAACTACTTTGCGACCATTTTGCGACCAAAAGGCCAACTGGTCGCCGAATGGTTGCCGACTGGTAGCTGACTGGTCATAAGCGCTGAAAGTAGCTGCCGACCTCCTTGCGACGATTTTGGTCGCAACAAGGTTTTTGGTGCGTCACCTGCAACCTCCTTGTGACCAAAATAGTGAGCCACAGGTCGCAGAGCGGTTGGCGACTGATCAGCGAGTAGTCGCTGACCAATCACTGATCATTGTTTTCCCGCCTTTTTTTCCCTTTGCTCGCAAGGAGCTCGCAGGTTTGTTGTCGCAAAGTGGTCGCAAGTGGTCGCAAGCTGCAGTGTGAACGAGACTATAAAGGTTGTCTTTCTTGTAATCTGATCAGTTCTTTTGTCAACGTCCAATCACTGGTCTTCCAGCCTTTTTTTTATTTCGGGATTATTTACACAATTATTTAACCGCTATGTAACTAACAAAAACAAGAACACAACACATAATACAATTGGATGAGTAATTCCTCTGGCTGGTACCCCCTAAAAGGCCCCTCCGTTTATATAAAGCAAATTTTCCTGCCGACTGGAGGCAGATACAGTGTATTGGAGCCGCAGGTGAACTGGCGAGCTGCAGTAACCGGATGCGGGCAGCCCTGTGGGCGGCCCCCAACATCAAAGCAGCACAGTGCTGCCTAAACATGAGAGCTGCACTGGCCACCGGAGCGTTTGACCAACGACTAACCGATACTCTGCTCGAATAATATTTCCGTAACTAGTTACACAACACATTATTTAACCGCTACGTAACTAACAAAAACAAGAACACAACACATAATACAATTGGATGAGTAATTCCTCTGGCTGGTACCCCCTAAAAGGCCCAAACCACCCAACCAGCTAGGATTTAGAAGTTTATGCCGCAAGCATTGTAGCGACTCTCATGTCTCTTGACAGTCTCTCTTGCAGTGACGCTTTTAGGTACTGAAACACAGCGTCAGACTTCCAATCTCCTCTCTCCTTGATTTCCATTATCGAGGCCCCACACATCCGCAAGAAGGTGGCCCCCCCCTCGTCTCAGACTGTGCGTAGAGAATTCGGTCGGGTTCAAACCGGCCCTGGCACATAGCAACCTCAGTGACGCTAAGTAGAAGGCGTACGGCATCGATATCGAGCCTTCCCCCCTCGGGAGCCTGAACGCATGTGTATGCCCCCCTGACGGGATATCTCTGAAGTGTTTTTTGACCCAGTGGACTGCGCACAGTGCCAAGTCCGCTACTGACGAGACCGGGATAAGGTGCACTCGTTCCCGAAATTGTATCGTCTTGGACTTCCTTACCCTTACTACCATACCCCATCCGTGGAATAGGAAGTCTGCTCTTACTAGGGCTGTATCAGAGTCCGAGACATGGCACTTCCGTAGTAGTGCTCTGAAGGATAGCAGCATTGCTGCCCTGAGCACCACGTGCCCCTTGGTATCAAGCATTCCGTTAAATATTAGTCTCATTTGTTTAGGTAAAAGAGGCGTGGCCTGCCTAGGCATATCCCCGAGAGTTCGTCTTATGCCCGCTATGCACTTTTTCAGTCTGTGGTTAGTGTAGTCGATGGGCGCCCAGCCCAGGTCTTTCAGGTGAATATTCAACGCACTCAGGTACTGCCTGATCGAGTTATAACACATGCGTCTAGCTAAGAAGGACATATACATGCATATCTGGTTAGTTGAACACGGGTATGGGCACAATTGCTCAGCAAAGATCTCACAGAACTCATGGTACGCTTTGATCTGGACCGACCTAGCCAGCTTTGTAGATTCGGCATAATGGGCGTCCTCGTATCGGACGCACTCCAGCTTTAGCCTGGCCCAGTCTGGAATTAACGGGAAAACAGTTCATGGCAGCACATTGCTTTTGCACAGTCCACATCTCGTATGCGGGCTATACTTTTGTAACTTTCCAGCCTGCTTAGGCTGTCGCATACGACATTGTCATGAGTGTTAATGTAAACCGATTGTACATCAAAGTTATGAGTGATTGACAACCAGAATATTAGTCTGAGCCATTTCATCGTTGTTTTATTTCGGCTCCTACCCAAGTTGAGGGCTGCTCGAACCTGGGTGTTGTCCGTTACGAAGATAACTGTTTTGTTCGCCCACAGATGGTCCCATCTTCGTACCCCTACTAGAATCGGCCATAGTTCCAAAACATTTATGTTATCTGTCTTACAACCCTCATCCTTTGCCTCCATGAGGTGGTGTCCCAACCACTCCAGCGCCCTAGCTTTTCTAACCTCAAAGGCCCCTGCTAGCCAGTCTCTCCCGTGGAGTGCCCCGAATCCCGATAAGGAGGCATCGCTATAAACCGAGATACGCGGTTCCCCCGACTTGATTATTTTTGCTTTCCCATTGAATGAGCCCGCAAATTCGACCCACCATTTCAAGTCCCTCCTGAACTCCTCGTTTAGCCTGACTTTGTGCGTGCTCTTTTTTGCTGAGGCAACTAGATCGTATACCCTGCCCGAGAAAGTCCTACCCCCATGGATTACCTTGCAGCAGTGCGCTAGCACTCCCGCCAGGCTCTCGAGTTCCTTTTTTGACGCTTTCCTCCTACGCAGGAAACCGTGCAGTAGTATCTGTAATCTTTCTAGTTTGTCTAACGGCAGTCTCAGTTCCATCAATGTTGTATCGATGTCTATCCCAAGGAAGCGTATCACCTGGCCCGGACATACAAGTTTCTTGTAGCTCACGTAGAACCCTAGCCTACGTAATATTCTTACCAGGGCCCATTGAGCCTCCCTGCATCCGCGTTCTGATCGTGCTACCACGCAGAAGTCGTCAAGGTAATTAATGCAGTCTGGGTAGCCCTCCCTTACCATACAACGCACCACCATGTCGCTCAACTTTGAGAATACGTACGGGCTGCTGCTCAGACCCATACAGAGGCGGTTGTCCCTTAGGTAGACCGTACCCTCGCCAAAATCCCACGCCAAACCCTGCTTCTCCCTGGAAGTCGGGTGGATGTTCACTGCCCTGTATGCATTACTTATGTCGACCGTAGCTAAATAATCCCCCACCTGCAATAGTTCCGTGACCGATGCCACAGAATTATAGCAAAAGTTGGCCCGACAGCCTTGGGTATGCTCATTGACACAGCTGCCATCTGGGCTCGAGCAGTCCACTATGGCTCTGAAGTCGTCATGGCCTTTAGGTACAGCACCCAGGCCATGGATACATGAACATGGTTTATCAACGATAGTCAACATGTGGTGGTCTATTTCGACCTGTAACCTACCGCACATCTCCACCCCGATGTCACCCTTACTTATGGACCCGTAGTTTGCTTTATTATATGTACTGTCACATGACTCGTCGATGACTCTGAAACCGAAGCACACACCCCGCAGCACATATTCCCAATCAGGATCAACATCGCCATTACAGAAACATTCAGCGAAGACACGACAAGGTTTTATTTGAGCCAGGGCCCCATCAATCGTGTGGACGCATCCACATGAACCATTAATGCAAGCATAAAAGATGTCAATGTACAATTGATTGCAGCTGAGGTAGCTGTCCGTGTCGACTACCCACAGCGTGCAGACCCGGTCGCCCCCTTCGGTACCTGTTGCATCGTGTCCGATAACCCTGAACCAATCCTCGTTTTGGTTTTTCAGTTCTATGGGCGACGCCCTGTCGTCACCCGAGGTGCGGCCACCCCTTCCTTCCTTTTTGTTATTGCCTGTCTGTTGTATGTCTATGCAGCCCCCAGCGGTCTCAGACACGAGATCCCCGCCAGGGGGGGTTGGCCGAGCGCCACTTTGATCCGGCGGTTGTGGACGTGCGCTAATCCCCTTGTTGTTTGTCGCTGCACCTTCCGTCCCTTCCTCTGTATATGCACAGCGCTTAGCCCGCCCGATGCCGAATGCATCAGAGGGATTACCGACGTAATCCCCCGAAATTGGCGCCAACTCACTGCACGTGCTCTCTCCCCCGCTTCCCGCACACACACCGCCCCCCATGCAACCTTTTTTGGAAAGTCAGAATTTTTTCTGCGGGCACGCCTCCGCCACATGACTCTTGCTACGGCATGTTAGGCAATGGTGATCCCATGAGCACTTTTCCCGCGTACACCCCTCTTTGTTGTAGTTATGTGTGAAACATGACCCTTTCACCTTCTGCACCGTGCTTGCTCTGCCCTCATTCTCTCCCTTACTATAAGTTGTCCTCTGTTTCTTCCCTTCCTTGTACGATCTAGAGTTATCCATGTTGAAATGGAGTAGTGAGAGACCGTTATCTCCCATCTTGAATGATCGCAGCCCCTTCTCCTTTGCCTTTTCTCTGATAGCTCTATCGTACCCCCTGTACGCCTCGTCCGAGTAATTATTACTTATGGCGTGCATGCTCATATAAGCCAAGTGCCCCATATAGCCCATCACCGCTTCCATATCCATCTCGGACTTCTTCGCCCTCTTCGATCCCCACAGACAGGCCGCATACATCAGTTCATTAAAGTTTAGCTTGTTTACATTTTTTCTTCCCTTTGTGTATTTGTCCAGGGCAAACTTACTGCGCTTTTTGCGACGACGCCTCCTCCTTTCCCGGCTCCTCTCTCTGCTACTGTCTGTGTCGGATGATTCAGTTGATGAGCTCGACGATGAATCACTGCTTGGGCTTGTGTCGGGGTCCATCCCGGCCACCTCCTCCCTGCTGTGCTTCTTGGTCTTGCCCACCTTCTTTTTCGTCTTCCTCTTTTCCTTCCTCTTCTTCCGCGATCTCGATACCTGATCGTGTTCGTTTTCTTCCTCATCAGTACTGAGCGCCCTTTCCAGCTCTGCCCGCAACTTTGCCTTACGCCTCTCTAGCACTCTCTGTGCTAGTCTTCGACGTAATTCCAGCTCTTCTTCGTCCGCTTCCACCTCTACCAAGCTTATAGCTTTTCGTCCTGCTCTTGTCTCAATCGCCTCACTTATTGAGATAGCCCGTATCTTTTTCCGTTGCCTCGTCGATCCCTCCGAACGCACCATGTGTTTCATCTTCTTCACATTGTTCTACTTTCAACGGGCGCCTCGCGACTTTAGCTTTTATCACCTTACATTTCGCCCCTCGTGGCGCTTCATGCTCATCCCCACAGCCTTGACATACTTCCACACCCATATTGGTACTGGCACCCCGTCGCACCAGCTAGCCTGTGACTACAGTTCACGTCACACACAACCCGGCAGGTGTCCGGCTGTTGTAGCACACGGACGCGGCAGAGCTCACGGCAGAGCTCACGTCCGAACCAAGCAAATTTTCCTGCCGACTGGAGGCAGATACAGTGTATTGGAGCCGCAGGTGGACTGGCGAGCTGCAGTAACCGGATGCGGGCAGCCCTGTGGGCGGCCCCCAACATCAAAGCAGCACAGTGCTGCCTAAACATGAGAGCTGCACTGGCCACCGGAGCGTTTGACCAACGACTAACCGATACTCTGCTCGAATAATATTTCCGTAACTAGTTACACAACACAAAATGGTAAATAGAGTGAGGTATATAAAGTAAGCTAACAATAGCTGTTGAATACACAATTTGTAGCGTACAACCCAATGGAATCCTGATAGTTGCCCACAAGTTTCACAGCAATATGACAAATAGTTTCTTTGTTGGGGTTTTCCATCCTAGGAACATCTATGGTCATATTAGGACAGGTACCGAGAGACCTTATGTGTGTTATCAAGTGCAATCCAAAATACCCAAACAAGTTTGTTTGTTGAGGTTTTACATCTTACCAACATCTAAGGTTATATTGTGACAGTGCACACCATTATGACTTTATAGTGCTTCCCAAAACAAGGCTGCCAACACTATGACCCACTCAGTCACATTATTCTGATACTGAGCTAACCAGTCTGTGGCAATTCCTGTTAATGCCGAGCACCAGGCTGGCTAGCGACAAGCATCAATTTTATAAGTCATTGGTTTGACTCGGCTAGGATTCGAATGGCCTGACCTTTTGCATGCGAAGCCAACATGCTTTTGGATTCGGCCACCGCATGCGGTTCACACAAACAAAAAAGTGTAATTGCAAAGTCCGATGGTTTTGAGTTTCTATCATTTTCTTTACTAAATATATTAGGTTGATCGCTATAATCTACCTTCCTTTAGTTTGAAGTAACATCGCTGTAAAATGATTAGCTTAGAATATATTTTAAGTGTAAACAGGCCAAATTAATTTTGCCATTCTTTCCAAAACGTTGCGAACGTAGGATTCAGCAGGAACCGGTGTAACGATTTCAATTTCCCACCTTTTCAAGTTCCCCCGTGGAATCTGAAAACGTTTTTAATTTCCCCGGAGGGAAATCAAAGATGTTTTCAGATTCCCAGGGGGGAAATTAAAAACAGTTTTCAGATTCCTCCCCCTATTTTCAAATTCCCCCCTGCGGGAATTTAAAATTGTTTAAAAAACTTTTAAAAACGTTTTAAAATTCAGACCTATAATATTTTTTTCTTAGCCATCTTGGCGACTTTTTGTGTCATGTGGGGTGAAATATGTTTTGTTGTACTAGTAATAATCTCCATTATGCTATTCTCTGTGTATTATTATATTTGTCATGAAATTTAAAAAAAAAAAAATATAACAAAAATAAAGAAAATTCCCCAAAAATGGGGGGAGGGAAAGTTAAAACGAGGGAGGGAACTTGAAAACGTTTTCAAATTCTCCTGGGATGAATTTGAAAACGTTTTCAAGTTCCTGGGGGGGGGAACTTGAAAACGTTTTCAAATTCCCCTGGGATGAATTTGAAAACGTTTTCAAGTTCCCGGGGGGTGGGGGGGAACTTGAATCAGGGGGGAATTTGAAATCCTTACACCGGTTCTATTAAGTTGACTTAGTATTCCCTTCAATGCTGCAACAAACACTTCATAAATACACCACTATCCAAATTCTATATATAGGTTCAAATCAAGATAAGTGCTTTGCTTTGTGAAAATGTTATGTTTTTATCGAACTATGCATCTTTAAAAAGAAACCAACCAAAACAATGACTGCCTTGTTGTTCTTCCTCCAGAGTCGAGAAACAACCAGTTCGAGTTGCTTGTCGGTTACGTGAAGCCAGTGGTTGGCCAGCCGGTGAATACCTCGCTGTATGACCTCTGTATGAGGCATGACAGGTATTTCAACGGTGGAGAGACGCGTTTTGTAGAGTGTACAGCGCCAGTCACGGGACGCTACTTGATCGTCTACTTGAACAAGCCAGCGCAGTTCCTCACTCTTTGTGAAATCATGGCGTTCGGAACCCGAGGTACGGGGCTTTTTATTGGTTAGTTGTTGGGGTTTTACGTCCTGGTAACATCTAATGCCTAGTACACACCTACCGTTTGTGCGCACCCACCTACCGTATACGCTCTAAAACTGCCCGTTTCGCGCACAAAAATCGCTAGGTGTGCGCTCCCCGTGCACACCTAGCGATTGCGATTCGCGACTAAAAACTCAGTTTTAGGGCTAAAATGGGCCGATTACGATTGCGATTCGCGATTCGAAAAATGAATCAGCCCGTTTTCAGTTTTAAGCGAGTAGGGTCGAGTCGTGAGTTTTAGTGCGCGAATCGTATACGGTAGGTGTGTACCAGGCATAAGGTCATATCAGGACGGGCAGCGACTTGTGGCAGTGCAAACTCATCGTGGCTTTATAGTTGGAAATCAGGCTGCCATGACCTGATATCCCACTCAGTCATGTTATCCTGACTTTGAGCTAACCAATTCTTGCCCTATGCTATTAAAGCCAAGCGCCAGGCTAGGAAGCGACTAGTATGAATTTGATAACTCATTGGTTTGTCTCAACCGGGAACCGAACTCCCCATCTCCCACACGCGTTTAACTTTGAATAATTGTATAGACCATTTCCACCCTAAACCCGCCCTCTGATGGCGATGGCAATGTCAAGAACTATAAATGTTGTGGTTAGCCGTTCACTGCAATTGTTGTAGATATATATATAAATATATATATATATATATATATATATATATATATATATATATATATATATTTGAAGAGTTCAGGCACAACACCCCATAAATGCCAATCCAAAAAGTGGATGATTTAAAATAAGAGATGTTTACCTGAGGGTAGGGTAATTTTAATTCTCACTAATTCCACTTATTTTTGTGATGAAATGGTTATGGAGCAATGAACAACAACAAAAAAGGAATATAAAAAAAGGAATCTTTTGAAGGTTTTACTCCAATGTTTATCTCAATTTTTGGATTGGTGCTTATGGGGGCTTGCGCCCGAACTTAATATATATATACATACACATTTTCAGCGGTACATTGAGTGTGGGTCGTGAGACCATTAGATGCATAAGCAGACAGGTGGCGCCCATAGGCGGCCGAGGTTGGGTATGTCACACGAGTAGGTGACTGAGTTCAGGCTCAAACACCCGATGATTGAGGATGGAGTTGGGGGCTGAGGAGCAGGTTGAGGCTTCTAGTGGTCTTATTATACTCGTATAATGATTGATACAGCAGATATTCACACAAGCTTAAAAGCCACGCTCTGCACTGACTTTAAAGCTTTCTCTTTAGTGTGGGGGGCTAATTGTGCCTTAGGCCCAAATAAATAAGATTGCTTCACTATGGATATGTTGTTCGTTAATACCAATGATGCTATAGAATTATTTTGTCATTGTGGGGTGTTAACCATTTCCATGTGTTTCTTGGTGTACAGTAGGAATAGTATAGTTATGTAGGGTGGTTGATGGAGGTGAGCTGTTGTGAGTTATAGGAAGAGGGGAAGGGGAAAAGTATGCGTGGTATGTTGTTGGTTCTGCATGTAAGCTGTAGCTGCGCCCCGGTGTCGCAGTTTCCGCCGTCCGCAAGTTTCCGCAGTACGCATCGCTTCTGCGCATGCATCAAAATCGAACAGCATCGTCAGTAACATTATAAATTTACTATAATGTTTTTGGTAAAGATGTTTTCGATATGTGTACCAAGCGATTTCTTTCTAGGTGGTGTGGTTTTTAGAGATATTTCACATTTTCTGTATGAAGATTGCTCATGACCATTGACAATGCCTTGAGTTTGACGGTACGCGCAGTGCAAAACATTAGTTTTATTCAAAATTAATAGAAATCAAGAACCCTACCCTTATAAATTTAATATAATGTTTTTGGTAAAGATGTTTTCTATATGTGTACCAAGCGATTTGTTTCTAGGTGGTGTGGTTTTAGAGATATTTCACTTTTCTGTATGAAGATTGCTCACGGCCATTGACAATGCATTTGAGTGTATGTGTACCGCAGAAACTGGCGGATGGCGGAAAATGCGACACCGGCATGCTGGGTCAGAGCTGCAGTCCTTCTTACCGGACCAGCGGAACGCGGAGTACCCGCGTTCATGTAGATCCCATACTTGCAGTAGGAGTGAAAGCTAACTCTTTAAAAAAACTGGCGAAAAATATCTACATCCTGCATAGATGAAGTGAGCAGATAAATTCTTAATTTAAGACGCAAAATATATTCTTCACATATATCTAAATATTTACCCGCTATTTTTTATTTGAAAAATATAATAACACATGTAGATTAATGGACTGTAAAAGTGAAATTGACGGCATTGTATGAGAAGGGTCCACAGCGACGAAAGGATGAAAAACGAGTTCCCACTGGGTAATATCGAGCATACCCTTGCAGGATGAGTTTCCCATTCATTAAGTAGTGATATTGTGTGATTTAAACAGAAATCAATGTAGATCAATTTCAAATATACTTCAAACAATTTAATCTGTGCAAAAGATACATAAATCTGTGATAATGTCTGAAAAATAAACTAGACAAATAATATTTGACTACACTGCTAGCTCTGTGGAGGTCTAGCCTGGTCCCCTGGCATTCATTTGCATGGGAGTTTTCATCTATTATCACTCACTTTCCAACCTGGTCCCCTAGCCTTTGTACCGGAAACAAGTTTAAAGAGCTGAAACGAGTTCAACCGTGGCTGGTTGGATCGCACCGTGGCTCGTTGGGTCGCTCCGTTTTGCGCTGAATATGCTTATGCATTGTATGGCCACCATCCTGTCTTATTGCATTCTCTCTCATTTCATCAACTCTGTGCCGATATAAGTAGATATTTGAGACTGGAACAGGAGATTCCCCTTCCTTTTCCATACTATGGAAAGTATTTAAACTATGTTGTCATTCATCCCTTTCATGTTGCTTCTGCACTCCGCACCCAGTTCCGCTTCTGACGGGAGTAGCGAACATGGCGCCACCTGACATATTAAAGAAGAACAACAGCTGCTACCTGGCGGCAGCTGTTCCTGTTGGTGGACAGATCCACAGTTTCAGGTAAGTTGATATTTTTTTTGGTCCATTAGTTGTTTAAGCAGGGGAAATTTCAGTCATAGACGACTGGTCTTCCTCATTCCACTGCTGGTCGATAGAAAGCCCGAGCCTACACTTTTACCGACCCAAGGGATTTTTAACCTCCCACACCACATAGGCATGGTATGAGAGCAACCGGCCTTTGATGACGCTGTAAGTTATACACAGCGGTGGAAATCCAAATTGGCAGAGCTGGGGGCATGGGGAATCGAACCGCCGAGCCTCAGATTAGGAGTCTGACCTAGAAAAAAGTCAGACACTCTAACCACTCTGCCACAGAGAACACATTCCAACGGCCCTGGTTCCTCAGTCTTTCACTGCACCTGTTACATAAAATATTCACCCCCCCCCCCAATATCAGAGTAGGGGGTGAGTGACAGCGGTGTCTAAATTCGAACTTTAACCGTAATCAACCGTAAATAAGAGGTGTAGTATATGGTTTTAGCATGCATTTAACGACGACTCAAACTTTTTTCATTGTAAGGAGAGTGACCCGTGATGCCGTGGCACATCTCCCATCGATGAGTTACAGCAGCGAACCCTTTCCCGGGTTTGAGAACCATTGCGGGCCAGCATCGGCGAGTAGCCCGCAATTAATTGCATGTCGCTCAGCCCAGGCCCACAATGGTCACAGCTTGTTTATAATCTTGCCCACTTCACATTGTTTATCCATATTGGCAGACAGTCAATGAAATATGAGAATGGGGATAAAACAGGATGGTCGCCACTGGATGCGCTCTATTCGACTTTTAAGGCCTATTAATCTACATCATTTAATCAATTCTTCACTCCAAACATAGCGGACTGGGACAAATAAGTATTTGAATGATATATTTAGCACCTTAGATTGTAAATTATTGTCGTTATATCCATAACCCAGCTTTCCTGCTTTCCTGATCCCCCTTCAGATCCTCCCTGCCCCCTTTCCTGATCCCCATTCAGACCCTCCAATCCCCTTTTCTGATCCCCCTTCAGACCCTCCCATCCCCCTTTCTTGACCCCCCCTCCCCCCTCATCACCTCCCATCCCCCTTTCTTGACCGCCTTCAGACCCTCTCATCACCTCTTCCCTGATCTGCCTTCAGACCCTCCCATCCCTCTTTCTTGATCCTCCTCCAGATCCTCCCCTCCACTTTTCCTTATCCCCCTGCAGACCCTCTGATCCCCCTTTCTTGATCCCCTTTTAGACTCACCCATCCCCTTACCTGAGCCCCCTTCAGATCCTCCCTTCCCCCTTTGTTGATCACCCTTCAGACTCTCCCACTCCCTTTCCTGATCCCCCTTCAGACCCTCCTCTTTCCCTTTCTTGATCCCCCTTCAGATCCCCCGTTCCCCTTTTCCTGATCCCCCAGCAGGTCCTCCCTTCCTCTCCTCCGCCCGCTGCCCGAGCATCATGACCATTCTCCGCACTTCTCTTCCCCGAGTTTAAATCTTGACTCTCTCCTGGGTAGGAGACATCTTTAACTGTTTCCTGCCCATCAGAAAATTACATATTATACGAAAAAATGTACCCCCTTATTCACCCTCTCTTGCATTGAACACCCAGCCAAACCCCACCTCATCTTGTGTTCTCTTTCTCGAATCATCCTGATACTGAGCAAACCAGTTCTTGTCCTATCCTATTAATGCTAAGCACCAGGCTAGGTAGTGACACGTATACAGTTAGTAAAGCCGTGTTCACACGGGCAAAATGTGAGGCGAATCAGACAAATCGAATCAGGTGAGGCGAATTAGCGGCCCGTTCACACGGGCAGTACTTGGGCCGGAAATCGAAATCTGCGCATGAGCAAGTCGATACTAACCAGCGCCAGTTTGGGTTTGTCGATGTCGGCACTAGAGAATGTGGGTTCGACCTAGATATGTATGGACTGAACCGTATTGGTTTGGAATAGTCAAAACTTCTGCTGGGCAGTGAAAACATTAAAATAAATGATAAAAAAAGTATCTGTGCCCAGCTCGCGGCTTCATAGACTAAATTATATAATATGCGCTTTTGATCGACCAGAAAGTCAACAAACTAAGCTCTCGACTGCGCATGCGTGTGAGGTGCTTAACCCGCCTCAGTGCGTTCACACGGGCAAAATAAATCGATTCACAGAAATCGCCTCACGTAAACTACCTCGCTAGGTGGTTTACAGTATCCACATCACATGAATCGATTCAGCCCTAATTCGACTCAGACACCCGTTCACATGAGAAATGTGAGGCGAACTAGGCAAGTCGCTTTCTACGAATCGATTTACATTGCCCGTGTGAACACGGCTTAAGTCACTGGTTTTACTCCAACCTTCTGCAGGGGAAGCCACCACTCTTACTGGTTCACCCATCATGTCCGGTATGTGCCCAGAAAGCAATGTTTGAAAACTCATGATCTTGTACAGTGACATATAGAAAGCAATGTTTGAAAACTCATGACGCATTGACCTTCTGGAGTGACATATAGAAAGCAATGTTTGAAAACTCATCATGCATTGATCTTATACAGTCACATATAGAAAGCACTGTTTTAAAACTCATGACGCATTGATCTCGTACAGTGACATATAGAAAGCAATGTTTGAAAACTCATGATGCATTCATCTTCTACATTGACGTATCTCTTATTCCAGCTGCCCTGCTACACAGCAGGGTCGGTTCGTGACAGCAGAGGCTCATGGTTTAGGGATAATGTCCATCTGTAACGCTGTTGCCTATGGAGGATCGCCAGGTAAAAATACTAACACACAAAACCACCATCCCCTCCAAAAAAGACAAATTTAATATATACTAAATAAAGATAGAGATATAATAATATTGAGATTAAAGAAATATTTGACCTAAATCTGGATGAACATATTACTTTTTTTCCTTCCTTGTTTTCCTTTTTTCTCTCTCACCCTTCTTTCTTGTAATTATTTTGATAAAAAAATTGAGATATAATAATAGTGGGGTTGAAGATATATTTGACCAAAAATGGATGAAAATATTATAACTTTTTTCCTTTTCTCTCTCACCTTTTTTTGTCTTGCAATTATTTTGAAGTAAAAGAAACAATTTCCCTATAACATATAGATATATAATAATATTGGTGTTGAAGAAATATTGCACCTAAAAATGGATTAAAATATACTTTTTTCTTTCCTTTTTTCCTTTTCTCTCTCGCCTTTTTTTGTCTTGTAACTATTTTGAAGTAAAAGAAACAATTTCCCTATAAAATATTGGTGTTGAAGAAATATTGCACCTAAAAATGGATGAACATATAACTTTTTTCTTCTTTTTCTTTCTCTCACCTTTTTTTCTTTAATTATTTTGATATAAAAGAAAAGAATTCAGTATTAAAGAAATTTGAGTTGTAATAATATTGGGGTTGAAGAAATATTTGACCTAGAAATGGATGAAAATAATACCTTTTTTCTTCCTTTCTTTTCTTCTCGCTCACTCTTTTTCCCCGGATATTATTTTGAAGTAAAAGAAATAATTTTCCTATAAAATATACAGATATAATAATATTGGTGTTGAAATATTTGAAATTAAAATGGATGAAAATGTGACTTTTTAATCCTTTTCTCCCTCACCCTTTTCCCCTTTGTAATTATTTTTGAGGAAAAAGAAATAATTTCCATATATCAGATCAGATAATGTTGGTGTTGAAGAAAATATTTGAGCTAAAAATAGATGAAAATATAATAACTTTTTCCTCCCATTTTTTCTTTTCTCTCTCACCCTTCTCTTTTTCTATCTCACTTAAAAGAAATGTTCTCTGTCACCTTATTTTTATTGTTTCTCTCACCCTTAATTTAAAAAATAATAATTGCAGCTACTTTGAGGTTCCTCTCCCAAGGATGGCCGGTGGTTGAGGCTTCCTGTTCGGGAGACGAGCGGCTTCACATCGAGCTTCACACTCCCGGCAACATGAGCAGCTCATCTAGTGGGGAGAGCAGCTCATGGAGAAGCTTGGCCAGAATCAGGGACAGCGATGTGAAGACTGCCATCTATCTGTGTGAAGGAGCATCCAGCTGCAGGATTCCCACCCTGGAACAGGGCAGCAGCGACCAGGTCCAGGACTTCATGGTCTACTGCTCCAGAACTTCTGACCCAGGTTTGTTGTTGTTGCTGTTGGTGTGAATTCAATTGAGTGTTATGACTAACATTATCCAATGAAAACATCAAATTTTCTCAACCAAAACACTTAGCTAGATTTGATGCTATATATCCAGATTAGATACAATGTTATGGTTCATCGGACTATGCAGCTTGAAGTGTTTTAGATACCATGTTATGCTTTTTTTCTTGAAGATTTATACTGTCTATCATTGATAAGTCTGAATAGACTTGTTTTCACCATTAGACAGTTTGTCGATAGAAAGCAGGGCCTACACTTTTACCGACCCAAGGGATTTTTAACCTCCCACTCCATATAGACATGGTATTAGAGCAACTGGCCTTTGATGATGCTGTAAGTTATACACAATGGACCGACTATGCAGCTTTTAAGTATTTTGGTTGGTTTTGAACTAATAGACCCCTTTCAATGTTTGTAAACATCGTGTATGCACGTGCAGCTTGGCTGCAGAACGAATGCACACTGCCACAGAGTTTGCCAGTACGCGCAGTGCAAAATCTCAGTTTTATTCAAAATTAATAGAAATCCAGAACCCTAACCATATCAATTTAATATAATCTTTTTGGTAAACATTTTTTCTATGTGTATTCCAATCAGTTTGTTTCTAGGTGGTGTGGTTTTATAGATATTTCACTTTTTCTGTATGAAGATTGCTCACCGCCATTGACAATGCATTGAGTTTGCTGTACATGCAGTGCAAAACGTCAGTTTTATTCAAAATTAATAGAAATCAAGAACCCTAACCATATCAATTTAATATAATAATTTTAGTAAACATGTTTTCTATGTGTATTCCAATCACTTTGTTTCTAGGTGTTGTGGTTTTAGAGATATTTAACTTTTTCTGTATGAAGATTGCTCACTGCCATTGACCAGGTTGGAGAGCTTACCTCGTTTGAGCTACGATGGTTAAAGTACCTAATTCGAGCCCCGGTTCAATTTCGAAGGTCGAATTTCATATAAGATTAATGTGCAGGTTCACAAATATGGTTGTGGAACAGTGAGTTTTGGGTTGTTTTCATATTAGAATACATCACTAGAAAGCACAACATTATATCTAATTTCCTGAATATTCATAGGACATTTAGTTGGGACCGGATCGAGTAAATTAACAATGAATATTAGGAAATAATTCAGTAGTTACAACCCATGTCTACAGGACAGAAATGCACATGGTAGTACTGTGTTGGTATAGCCATAAATCCTAAACAATAGAGGAAACTCCAGTCAACCATGGGGGTATATGCTGGTCTGTGGCCCACTCATATACTTCCACTTGCCACTGGGGGAGGTCCTGTGGGGACTGTTGTACATCATTTAGATATATTTTTTGCATACAAATATATATATGCATAATAAATAATTAACTGTGATTATGCATCTGATGCATTACCACCACAAATATGGCTTGTCTTGCTGGTACAACATTAAGAAAAACCTACCTTAAATATTATTGTATTTGATTTATTTTATTGTTGGTTATCATTTTTTATTTCTATTCATATTATTTAAGGGAAAACCGGTGCCGGCAGGCCTGGTGCCGGCTGAGAGTCCCGGCGCCGGCAGGCCGAGAGTCCCGGCGCCGGCAGGCCGAGAGTCCCGGCGCCGGCAGGCCGAGAGTCCCGGCGCCGGAACGTCGAGAGTCCCGGCGCCGGAACGCCGAGAGTCCCGGCGCCGGCAGGCCGAGAGTCCCGGCGCCATCAGGATGAGAGTCACGGTGCCGTCATTATTATTACCGTATTATTTTAATTATTATTGGAATTATTTTTTTATATCGATATAAATATAAATATACATATACATATACACATACATATGTGTATACATATAAATATACATATACCTATGTGTATATACATATATAAATATCACATATGCACCTATATATATATATGTCTATATATACATCCATTCACATATATGTATACATATATACATATGTATACATATATACATATGGAGACCTATATATGTGACTATATAATTATATATATATATATATATATATATATATATGTGAATACATACTCTATTTAGAGATGACTGCATCATATATTGTAGAGTGGTCCTCCATTTGTCACTGGTAAGTTAACCCATGTGTAGTCTGTTTCACTCTCAGACTTATTGCAAGGGGCCTAAGCTCTGACACTTTAACACTCAGATTTTAACCAAAAACTGCCAAGGAAAGCTTTCACACCTCAGGTTGCCAATGGTTCTCTGTGCTGCACCTCCACTGGCAGCTGAGCTCACTGAGTGTGAAGGTGTCAGAGCTTATGCCCTTTGAATAGGTGTGAGAGTGGATTGGATTTGGTTTATAAGGGTATGTGCCACAGTGCACTGCACACACATATTTCTGAAGGCACACACTACACAACAGTCAACTTGCTACTTGCAAATGGATTATCATTGTGAAGTGTCTGGCAGAGTCATCCTTACATTTAGGAATACTGGTAAGTTATTCTTCACCTGATATTGCAATATTATTTATATATTGTATATTATATATAATACATACATATGTATGTGCATATATGCATATATACATATACCTTTAAAAGTATGTCTATGTATACATGTACATGCATACTCAAAAATAAAATAAATAAAATATAAATGGAATATTATTTAGGGTAATGGCAGTGTTTGGTTAAAATCTGAGTGTGAAAGTGTCAGAGGTTAGGCCTCTTGCATTGTTGCAATAAGTCTGATAGTGACACAGACTACATATGGATTAACTTAGCAGTGACAAATGGAGTACCACTCTAAGATATGTGATGCAGTCATCTCTAAATAGAATATGTATTTATATGCATATATATATAGAGTCATGTATATATGTCTGCATATGTATATACATATATAGATGTATATGTATGTATGTATATGTATGTATGCATATGTATGTATATGTAATATATATGTATATATATGTATATGTATGCTAAGATATATGTATATGTATGTAGGTGTATGTATATGTATGTATATATATGTGTATATATGTATGTGTATATTAATGTATGTATATGTATATGTATGTATATATATGTATATGTATAGCATTTATAATAGGGGTTTCGGGGCAGGGATTCCCGGCGCCAGGGTTCCTGGCCTCCCGGCGCCAAGACTCCCGCTACCAGACCTAAATTCAAATAATATAAATATAAATAAAATGTGATAACCAACAATAAAATAAATGCAATAATATACTAGGTAAGTTAATGTTGCTGTACCAGCAAGAAATGCCATATTTGTGGGGATTATGCACCAGATGCATAATTACAGTGTTATTTATGAACATAGCTTACTGGCCTCCCATCGGCTGGCCTTCCGGCACCGGCCTTCCCATAAATAATACGAATAGAAATAAAAAGTGATAACCAACAATCAAATACAATAATACTTAAGGTAGGTTTTTCTTAATGTTGTACCAGCAAGACAAGCCATATTTGTGTTGGTAATGCATCAGATGCATAATCACAGTGAATTATTTATTATGCATATATATATATATATATATATATATAATATATATATATAATATATATTGGTATGCAACAAATATATCTAAATGATGTACAACAGTCCCCACAGGACCTCCCCCAGTGGCAAGTGGAAGTATATGAGTGGGCCATAGACCAGCATATACCCCCATGGTTGACTGGAGTTTCCTCTATTGTTTAGGATTTATGGCTATACCAACACAGTACTATCATGACCAGTTCTGTCCTGTAGACATGTGTTGTAACTACTGAATTATTTCCTAATATTCACTGTTAATTTACTCAGTCCGGTCCCAACTAAATGTCGTAGGAATAGTCAGGAAATTAGATATAATTTTTGGCTTTCTAGTGATGTATTCCAATATGAAAACCTCCTAAAACTCAGTGTTCCACAACCATATTTGTGAACCTGCACCTTATTCCTATATGAAATTCGACCTTGGAAATTGCACCGGGGCTCGAATGAGGTATTTAACCACCATAGCCCGATCGAGGTAAGCTCTCCAACCTGTTGACAATGCATTGAGTTTGCCGGTACGCGCAGTGGTGTGGAAAACGTCGATTTTATTCAAAATTAATAGAAATCCAGAACCCTAACCATATCAATTTAATATGATCTTTTTGGTAAACACGTTTTCTATGTGTATTCCAATCAGTTTGTTTCTAGGTGTTGTGGTTTTAGAGATATTTAACTTTTTCTGTATGAAGATTGCTCACTGCCATTGACAATGCACTGAGTTTGCCAGTATGCGCAGTGCAAAACGTCAGTTTTATTCAAAATTAATAGAAATCCAGAACCCTAACTTCATTAATTTAATATAATCTTTTTGTTAAATATGTTTTTTATGTGTATTCCAATCAGTTTGTTTCTAGGTGGTGTGGTTTTAGAGATATTTAACTTTTTCTGTATGAAGATTCATTAGATTGCTCACGGCCATTGACAATGCATTGATTTTGCCGGTACGCACAGTGCAACGCGTCGATTTTATTCAACATTAATAGAAATGCAGAGCCCTAACCTTATAAATTTAATATAATCTCTTCTTTAAATATGTTTTCTATGTCTTCCAGTTCGGTTTGTGGCTAGGTGGTGTGGTTTTACAGCTATTTCCCCTTTTCTCTATGAAGATTGCTCATAGCCATTGAGTTTGCAGTGTGCCAGGATGTTGTCCTGCAGCCAAGCAGCGCGCGCACTGACCTAAATACATGTGCTGACGTCATATGAAATTGGTCAATTGGTATTGATTTGGCTATGTAGCTTAAAAATACTGATGGAATGAAATGAATTCGGTCCCTCCACAGCAACCATATGCCAGAGAGAGGTAACTGCGGAGGAAACGGTGATGACGCCGTATTTCCCATTCTACTACGGCATTGACATCAAGTGCAACTGGAGTATAACAGGACCTGAAGGAAGCTATGTTGCCCTCAATGTGACAGACGTGTTGCTTCCACCGCCGAGCGAATCTTACAGGGTAAGCATTTCTTAAAGAGGCCACTAACATGACCAGCACAATTAACTTTAGCCTCAAAATCAACATGATCAAGTATGGCTAGTCATAAACTGTGTTCACACATACATCGTTCAATCGATATAGTTAGGCCGGACTAACTAAATCGATTTATAGGCATATTCAGACGTTTAACTTATAGTGCTCTCACATTACGATGCTTCTCGCCAATGAGCATCGACGTATGTGATTTTTTGGCGCTACGTCGGGATACGTCAGTTTGCATTACGCATGCGTTAGGCACGTGTTGGTATACGTTGATCTACGGCGATGGTCGCCAGCGCACGTCAGTTGGTCGGCGAAGTTTTGCGCTTGCACAAAACTTTCGGCGACCGACAACGCAGGACAACGCATGGGTGCCAACATTATGGCAATGTTAGGAGCACATCGAGATCGCTGGAATAACGTTATGCGAACGATAGGCATATGCCGCACGCGCGTGAGGGTCATTCCCACATGTTGCACCAAACTGTTGCTTTTTGGTGTTTTACGTCCTAGCAACATCTAAGGTCATATCAGGACGGCGCGCCAAACTTTTACCACAACGTCAGCCACATGCTACCAATACGTTGCGCTGACGCCGAAAAGTTTGACGTTTCTCGACGATTAAAAGTGATTTTGCGCATAGTCGGTGCGCCGGTGAGATACGTCATAATGTGACAGGACCATTAAGCCAACTTAGGCTAAGTCGGTTTAACTAATCCACCTCACAAACTGGTTTACATGAAACAAAGTAGTTGAGTCGACTTAACGATAAATCGATTTAGCGGCGGGTTCACAAATGCGTTTTGAACCGGAGTAGTTAATTCGAATTAGTTAAGCCGGTTTAACGTGTATGTGTGAACGGATAGTTTGTATTTGAAGTTGAAACAACCCTTTGTCATTATGATTGAATATGGCTAGTGTCGTTGGGTAACAAAAAGGGGAACTATTGCGCCGAGAGTGGGAATCTAACCCACATCTCTTGCATTCCGGGCTTCTCTTCTAACCATTACACCACCTAGGCTCCCTGCTGTCATCACCCTATCAAAGCCCACTTGGCTATGTCGCTCCTTGCCTGAGAAGTCAGTGAAGACTTCTACACTCATCTTCCCTGGAAGACGAGTGTAGAAGACTTGATTTAAGTGAATTGATCTGAATGAAGTAACTGATTTAAAATCACTAAATTTGGAGATAGTTGACGTGAAAACATGCTAAATTAATTTTGGCAAGCATCCCAAAATTCTGATACCATAGACTTCAGCAGTGAGCGATTCTATTAAATTGGTTTAGTATTTCCTTCTTTACAGAAACAAATGCTTAATAAGTGCACCAGTATCTAAATTGGATATATAGGACAAAATCTAGATAAGTGTTTTGGCTTTAAAAAATTGGATGCTTTTATCGGACTATGCAACTTGTAAGCAGGTGAAATTTCAAATGCATACAATCGACTTTCCTCTTTCCACTGCTCCTTGGGTTGTATTATTGCGCCTAGAGCGGGACTCAAACCCACATCTCTTTCCATTCCGGGCCAGTGTGCTAACCATTAAACCACCTAGGCTCCCTGATATCACCACACTACCCATGCCTACCTGTCTATGTAGTTACTTGCCTGAGAGGTCAGTGCAGATTACTACACTAGTATAACACCAGTATAGCAGTGACAAGTATCAATTTGTAAATCGCATATTCGAGTCCCGGTCGAGTCAAACCAATGACTTTAAAATTGATACTTGTCGCTTCCTAGCCAGGCACTCGGCATTATTAGGATAGGGCAAGGACTGGTGTGCTCATTGTCAGGATAATGTGACTGCGTGGGATACCAGGTCATGGTGCCGGCGGCCTGGTTTCCCAGTGGGACAGCACTATAAAGTTGCCATGACTGCACACTGTCACAAGTCGGTACCCGTCCTGATATGACCTTAGATGTTGCTAGGACGTAAAACAACAACAAACAAACAAACAAACAAGCATAATCCAATAGAAGTGTGTTGGTCAGTAATGAGTATGAGATCCAAAATGTTTTCAAGACTTAAAATATATTTTTTTTTAAGCGCTGGTAGGAGGGATCACAAAGCACTCCTATGGCAAGACTGGATGTGCTGGCCGAATCGGTAGAGCGTGGGCCTCGATTGCGGGACATCGCGAGTTCAGTTCCCATTCGAGTCAAACCGATGACTTATAAAATTGATACTTGTCGCTTCCTAGCCTGGTGCTCAGCATTAATAGGATAGGGCAAGGACTGGTTAACTCAGTGTCAGGAAAATGTGACTGAGTCGGATATTAGGTCATGGTGCCAGCGGCCTGATTCCTCAGTGGGGCAGCACTGTAAAATCACCACAAGTGTGCACGGTCACAAGTCGGTGCCTGTCCTGATATAACCTTAAATGTTGCCAGGACGGAAAACTCCAAGAAGCAACCTATGCAAAGTTTATTATTGTCAGGACGGGTGCGTCGAGGTGAACCTTGGAAGGTGCAATGACTCGGCACGTATCTACTATGGGCGGGTGTCGGACTCCTACATCACTAACATCATGGAGGGGCCTGCAAGAGACGCGGAGCTGACCGTCACACAGCCCACCCTCTACATCTCCAACACCAACATCCTCAACGTGCAGTTCAGGTCGTGTTACCGCAACACGGGGCTCGGGGACCAGTGGAAACAGAGGCTGGGGTTCAAGGCAGACATCACCTTCCAAAGTAAGTTTTCTTGGCGTTTTTTTATTTTATTTTTTTAATTGTTGCATTACATTCTTTTTAAATTAAAAAAAAATTGTAATCTATATATAATACCAAAAGGTGGTTAAGATTTGCAGTCGTTCTGATCATTACTCCGCTGTTCATTGGTGCTGCTAATGTACATCATCGTACTCCACTGATGCTTTACCATGTATGGGTTGTTAAAAGCATGCTTTTTTTGTGTCTACCGTACATATTTCATATTCATTTTAAACGTTCTTTTTACTAAGTTTGGTCAGTTCGACCATAGTGGCATCCATTTTGAGTCACATAACCGCGAGTGTTGTTACCTCCGCCATTAGATAGCACCACCGAAATGGTTCACCGCATAATGGTACACCTGGATTTACAAGCTATGTGCTACTCTGTGTATATGTAAGTACATTGCAGGTATGTACGTAATTGCAAGCATTAAACAACTTATTGACTTAAACCATTTAAAAGACTTACAATCCTAGGGGACAAGATTGTAGTCTGCACTCACCTCTCAGTCAAGGAGCCACATAGACATGCATGTGTGGATAGGGTAATTACATAGGGTAGCCTAGGTGGTGTAATGGATAGCACACAAGCCCTGAAATGGCAAGAAGTGTGGGTTTGAATCCTACTATAGGCACAAAGAAGTTCTCAGAAAAATTAAAAATAAGAAAAGCTTGTTTGCCACTATACAGACAAAGAAACTTATTTATTTTGGCCACATCATTCGTCAGAGTTCAATATACCGTACATTGTTGGAAGGGAAGGTGGATGGCAGCAGAGGGAGAGGGAGACCAAGAACATCATGGTTTACAAATATTTCACAGTGGACAGGCTTGAATTATTCACAGTCTATCAGAACAGCACAACATCGGGATAAGTGGAGAACCATTGCATCCAACCCTTGACTAGAGGACGGAACTATTGATTGATTGATAGGCACAATATTTCCTATTTTCATCACCCCCTCCACACCCCGCCCACAACACAACTTTGACTTCTCTTCTACTTCCGGCTCTTCTATTTCCGTTGCAGGCTGCCAGGGATGTGAGGTGCAGAGCAGTGACAGTGTGCTCATGTGCAGCGGTCAGTGCGGTCAGATTCTCTCCAGGGGTTTTCCCACTGGGTACCTGGCCCTGGACCGCACCGTCTGGACCATCACAGTGCAGGACGGCAACTACATCACACTGACCTTTGATGACTTCGATATCTACGAGCAGCCGCTGTCTGAGTGCAGGGAAGACTACCTCGAAGTGCTCGACGTGAACCTTCTCGGCGAAAGATCTCGGCTCGGAATGTAGGTTTTTTTTAGTCATTGCGCATGGGCGAAAGAACGAGAGAGCGGAGGTGGGAATTACACAGGTTTACTTCCAGAGCGATCGGCTGTGGATATGGTTGTATGTGGACAGATGGGGCCACGTGTAATGAGTCATTATGGACATGAGGTTATGCGGGCGGTAAATCACAAATGAAACAGTTACAAATATGATGTGAACTAAGGGTAACAGTTATTGAAGGTGTGTGGCCCCGAGATGCCTGAATATAATGTCTGTCGAGGCTGGTAGCCTGATGCGCCTGGGGGAAGTAATATAAATGAGATTGCTTTTTGTTGTTGGTTGACTGGTTAACAGCAGTTGTTTAAAGTTGATGTTGAGTTGTCTTAGCAAAAACGTGAGGGGTGGGTGGGTTAAAGCAAGGGGTGCTGCTCAGATGGCTTCCTGGAGGAGAGGAGAGTGTGCGAAAGTGGAGTGCTGAGGGAGGATGAGAGGAGGCACGAGGCGCATACACTGAGGGCGAATCAGAGGCTGATTCGGACAGAGGAAGTTCGAGACTGGAGTGGGAGAAGGAGGGTTTATTGAAGCACATTATTACGTGGTACATAGGGTTAAATCATGAGGGTTAACTCAATGTCACATTTGAGTTCAATCCACTTGGTCTATGTCGGCCGATGGTAGAGGGAGGACCTGGGAGCCGGAGGAGGTCGGCCCGGGAGCCGACCCCCATGCAGTGGCAGTAAAATAGAGGGAGGGTGGGCGTGGTGAAAACAACACACATTTGAACCTGGAGCCCGAATGCGGGTCAGGCGGGTATACGCGGAGGAGGGGGTGGGGGAGCGCATGCGCCGCTTAGTGATGTGAGCGTCTCGGGCTTCCTCCGCCGGATCAACCACAATTCTAAATTATGGGCCGATTCGGACAGAGGAAGCTCGAGACATCAGAGGCCAAGTGTGTGCGTCATTGATGGATGCTGGAGGAGTAGTGGGTGGAAAGGCAGCAGCGTGGTGGCAGGTTCTGGTGGGAGTCAACAGGTGGTGCTTTGCCCGACCGAGGCCCGCGGGAGGAAGGTAGAACAGCCAGTGCCGTTCCTCCCCTTGCTGCGAATCAAACGTAATGCCACGCATTATGCGTCAAACGAAGTAATTATGTCATATTGGTGCCTTAATTTAAAATGCTTCTGCTAGTGCGAGTGCTCTATTATATTTACAATGTGACATGATTGTAAGTTAGTGGTTAGAGTGTCTGACTTCCTTCTAGGTCAGACTCCTAATCTGAAGGTTGGTGGTTTGATTCCCCATGCCATCACCTCTGGCAATTTGGATTTCCACCACTGTGTATAACCTACAAGGTCATCAAAGGCCAGTTGCTCTCATACCATGACTATGTGGTGTGGGAGGTTAAAAATCACTTGGGTCAGTAAAAGTGTAGGTTTGGGCTTTCTATGGACAAACTGTCTAATGGAGAAAACAAGACTATTCAGACTTATCTATGAAAGGCAGTATAAATCGATTCAAGAAAAAAAAAATTTAAAAAAAAAGTTCCATGTGATTCGTGGAGGACTAGCCAACACTCACCTCACCCTCCCTGTTCCTTGGTTCCCTACACCTCTTTGACCACTCACTTATCGCCTCACTTTCACTAACTTTCACACCTAAAGTTGCATAGTCCCATGCTTTTGAGTTTCTGCTATTTTCTGAGATAAATATATTATACTAATCATCATAATCCACTTTACTTTAGTTTGAAGTAACTTTAATTTTAAATGGCAAAGTTTGGAGATATTTGACGTGAAAACATGCCAAAATAATTTTTGCCAAAACTTTGACATCATAGACTTCAGTAGAAACGGGTTCTATTAATTGACTGATTATGCCCTTCTATGCAGCAACAAATGCTTAATAAGTGCACCAGTGTTTAAGTTGAATATGTAGAATCAAATCTAGATAAGTGTTTTGGTTTTGAAAATGTTATGTTTTCATCGGACTATGCAACTTTAACTCATCCTTTGCTCTCACACCTCGGCAGATTAGCACCAACCCCTTCGTGTCTCTCAAACCTACTTATGTCCCTTCGCCCATCTCTATCAACCAACATCCGTCTTTCACTCACGACTGATGCCGCAGCACCTCTCCCGCCTCAAAGTTTTCTAGGTCTTGGCTTGTGACCCGGTTCCAAACTCCTCTAGACTTCTCCCTCCATCTTGTTATTGCTGTAAGTAACCTATTCACTTCCACTCCAGCGTTGCTGAGTCTCACTTTTGTGAATCGCCATTATAATTCCTTTTTTTTAAATTGCAGATACTGCAACAGTAACAAGCCGTGGGGTCTGCTCAAGTCGAGTTGGTCACAGTTAGAGCTGATCTTTATCTCAAATAATGCAGTGAGTGGGCGTGGCTTCCACGCCACCTACCGTCAGAAAAAGTACCAACTCACTGCTGACTTCCCATTTTATGGACCCACCACAGGTAGCCTTTGCAATACCTATTTTACATTTTTTTAAATTTTAAGATTGATTTATGTATTTAATTTTCTTAAAATAAATTAATACTAAAATAATAAAGTTTTATAAACAGACTCAGCCATCGAACGTGCCGTATATCACATATATATATATAGTGTATGAGCCAGACACCCAAAATAGAGCTCGTTACTACTATCACTTAGGGGGGCAAATTCCCACACTAATTTTCTTAAAGCTATATATCCCTGTAGTCTATTTCAGGATGATAACAGTCAATATGGTGTTGTTTCTTGATTTTACAGCCTTTCAAAGTGACCCCCCTCATCAGTCAAATTGTCAGCATTATGAAAATTATTATTTTGCCATATACACACACAGAAGCCAAATAAAAAGCTGAAATATCATTCTAATCATGATAGATATCATATTTGATGTTTAAACATATGCTAATCCTAAATATATTGAATACAGGATTATACTACCAATCTTATTAGGTTACCATGTCATAAAATGTCTAGCCGCGTGTAGTTTGTTGTCAAATTAGAGCATTACTGCATGGCGAGTTCTGACATTTTTAATAATCTCTGTAATTGCTGAACATAGAAAACTCTTGCAATTAACATTTGGTACCATGGACAGTGTCACAGCATGTTTACTATAAAGCATTAAAGACTAGAGTAAATCAGACCCAGGCCCTTCAGAGGATAGTAACCTTTACAGCAAATGTATGAAAACATCCAAATCAAGATTAAGTGTGTATGTTCTGTCTGAAAATGAGCTATGTGTCAAAGGAACACATTCAAGAGATCCTATAATATTAGCAGTGGATGGACGTCAGTTCAGACAAGATTCTCCGAAATATAGCCACAGAAAAACAGGATTCCCATAGCCTGGCAGTTACTAGTAGATATATTGTTGCTGCTGGAGCACACTACCACAGGAGCTGTTATTTTGACTACACTAGCAATCCAAGCCATCCACATTATGCTTTGCCAGACACATCAACTAATGTCATTGCTGTCAATCACTTAGCACACAAACTGATACAGGTAATGCAATCATATGGTGTATATACAAAATGAAAGAATCTACAAAGAATCGCATAAGAAGAAAAGTGGAGAATAAGTTTGGAAGTAGCATCCATATCTTTCCTAATGACAAAGGGAAGCTCACAATATTACCTGACAGTATGAGCATTTATATACTGGCTGCTTGATGTCCAATAGCCGATGATAAAAGTCAATGCGCTCTAGAGACATCGTTAAATAAAACAAACTTGTTATATACTGGCTTAAACGTTTCATGGTGTAATGCAGGAATTGGAGACACTGAAGAACAAATCATCAGGAGACAATGATATAATCAACAAAGCTTCATCAATCATGAGGTTATCAATCAACAGAATAGATAATCCTGGACACTGGCCATTTCATCCTAGCAACACCACACAAGAATCAGTTATAATACCAGATGAACAGATTTTTCAGCAACTTACTGACTGGTAACGCAAAACCTACATCCCAGAAAGTTGAATTGCTGATGCAGTCTTTCAGCCAGGATCTTATATATGCTGTGCTTATATAAGCCTTCAAAGCATTCCTGCTGTCTTATGGAGTAAGAAGCCTTGCTGGTAATGTAAGAAGCCTTGCTGATAATGTATAACATTTTAAGATTTTGAATAGGTTAGTACATGAAATATCATATTCACAAATAGAAGAGAATGACACAGGTCCTTTATCTTCAAAAGCAAGCAGTTTCCAACCAAAGTTTCTATCATCCTCACAGAGAACATCCATCTGTAGGCCCCTATGCTTTCACAAATCTGGACTTTGACAACATAGACAGATTAGAGGAGACACTCAGTGATGGAGACACTACTCTTCGTGTAAATGGTATAGCTATTCAACCATGAGTGTTTGACTCCTATCCTCAGAAGAAAGTCCTTCCATGTGTACCAAAGGGGAAGCAACACTCTGTTGCAGAGTTGAAGACAGACCATTCCAGCCATGCATATCTGGAGCATATACTTGTCCAAGTCCAATGACTATCTCTGAAGTTCCTGCTGAACTTCATGAAGAATTTGCTGTGGGTTGTGCATCACAAAAATCTCCTTTGGATCTTGACGTGACAAGTAAATTAAATCAACCAAAATGTTCCAGGCTGGACAGGATTTAATTTTTTTTTGTTTTTTTGGTAAAGTATTTATTCATCTGAATATGACATTTGTCAGCGCTGAAGCACTGGTCTTCCGGCCATCTTACTATTGGAATTGACATTCTAAACAATCTAAGTTTGGTCAGTGCTGTCTTGAGATGTTTCATCGAGACATCAGGCAATGATGTAGAGGGATATCTTTCCACGATAAGCACTCCAGCTACAGACCAGAGAGGAGCTGAAACTGTATCAAATTATTGTCACAATGGATCAAGCACGTTATGCAAACACAATGGAAATATTGTGGAAGCACAGTGACCAGTATATTCATATCATCAGAATGGGTACTTTTCACACGATTATGACAATACTTGCTATCCCTGGGATTTATCGATGTTAATCTCTGTGATATAGGCATTACATCATGTTTGGGCATTCATTGTCAGGGGTATTTGAGGACAAAGCAGATAACCAGGCTATAAGGGCACACAAATATATATATGGAGGCCTTGTGTGCATAGCCTGGAGCAGATTCCTCATATGGCTAGAGATGAGCCATGATAGGTCTGTTGAGAGAGCCACGGCTCTATTGACACTAATTTCACAGTTCCATGATGACATAGAACAGCACAGTTTTGAGTTGTTGATGGAACGTGATGATCTTGCACATACCTCATTGTTGTTGCGTGAATATCTCCAGTATCTTCGACATGACAATCATGTTTTGTCTGCATTCTGGATGTAACTTGTGAATATAAGATGTAGTTGGGGATATCATTTTAAGCCTTGTAAGAGCATCCAGAGAAGGCAACTGGGAACTTCACTTAGTTGCTGTTCAAAATATCCTGGTGTTTTGCATTTGAACTACACCCATTGTCTTCCAGTTTACTTGGCACAGATGAATAACCTGCAGAGATATTAACTAGAAGTGGAGGAAGAGTTTGATAGAGCGTTCTTAATCCAATTGAGTGATGGCAGTCCTTTTGGAAAAATCCCCATAGATAGGCCTATTGAAGTAACAATCAACAAGGACACACAAATGACTCGAGGTACCACCAAATTGAGTCAAAACCAGGAGTACTTGATTGCTGAGTACAGAAATGAGTTTTGCGGGTACCTGAGAGACATCAATCTAACAACAAAGGCTGATCTATATCACACAGAATTGCATAATTTACACATTGTGAGAGATGAGAAAAGTGTCCCAAAAATTCATAATCCATTGCCAAAGTTAAAGCTGAAGACATTGTCAAGCATGAGTCAAAAGAGGAAATCAAAAGCACAAGGCAAGAACATAATATTGAAAACAAATAGATAGGAGTCACATCCCAGTGCCAAAGTTTTGAGATGAAAGACATATTCTGTCATCCTTTGGGACCTTTACCTTGGTCACTCTCAACACAAAATGGGGCGCCAAGGAAATCACCTAAAGCTGTCCTCACAAAGCAGTTAGAGAAACTTGCAGCACCAGTCGATGGTCTTCCCAATAACCTTAACCACTAATGGAATTTCCTAGTTCAGAAAATAAAAGAGGATCTTTCAACATTTGCAGACATAGCTATTGCTACCGACGACATGATTTGTAAAGAGGCAATGCAGAGCAACAGAGTAAATGTTGTCTTTGACACATATGAAGAGCTGTCTATAAAAACATTGGGGATTATCCAGAGTGGACAAGTACAAGGCCTTCGGCTCCAGGAAATAACACCAACTTAACTTGTCAACCAGTGGAGTGCTTTCCTAAAGCAAGTGAACAACAAAACTATCATCAGCAAGTTCCTTGTCTGAGAATAGCAGGAGACAAAGGAAACCGGAAAACTCTCAGGCAAAGAGGTCTTTCAAACTTGTTGTCAGACATGCCTGACATTTGTGAAGCACTGATTGGAATACACACATTTACTGGTTGTGACACAGTGAGCATGTTTGGCAGAAAATGAAAGCTCAAAGTGCTAAAAATTGTTGAATAAAAACCAGTTGTATGAGAGAAGCTTTGCAGAGATTGAAAGCAGTTGAGCTGAGTTAAGTAACCAAATCGGAGGACATATTTTGCTTGTTGTGCACACCAAAACCAGCAACTACTAAAATCAACTTGCTGAGATATAATCTTATCTGTGTATACAAAGGAGAAATTGAATCTGACCAACTGTAAAGATTTGATTTGAAAACATGTACAAAGAGCCAATTACCAAGCCACAATTTCGAAAAGGAGCCTGCAAGTGGATATTGGCAATGGATGGAAACTTGAAGGGGGCACTTTGAAGATGGACTGGATGGATGGATCACCAGCTCCACTGGCAGTTACCTTCATGTGAGTGTCGGCTAAATGGTGTCAAGTATACAGACATCAGTTGCTGAAGGCCTGTGGCAACCAGCCTTCCACAGAAGACAGTGAGTGTGAGGATATCGAGGAGGATGAGGAGCCTGATGAAGATGACGAGGAAGCTGCTTATGTTTGTAAGATTGGTACTATGATCCTGTATTCAATATATTCTGGATTAATATATGTTTGAACATCAAATATGATGTCCATCATGATTAGAGTGAGATTTCAGCCTTTTAATTGGCTTCTGTGTGTCTAAATGG
This sequence comes from Branchipolynoe longqiensis, assembly GCA_030323885.1. Taxonomy (NCBI): domain Eukaryota; kingdom Metazoa; phylum Annelida; class Polychaeta; order Phyllodocida; family Polynoidae; genus Branchipolynoe; species Branchipolynoe longqiensis. The sequence continues at coordinate 69,369,718 of CM059190.1, read as the reverse complement.
CAAACATTTATTTTCATAATGTTGAAAATTTGGTTGATGAGGGGTTTCACTTTGAAAGGCTGTAAAATCAAGAAGCTACACCATATAGATTGCTATCATGCTGAAATGAACTTTTAGATATGCCGATGACAGTGTAATACTAGCAGACAGTGAGAAAAACCTACAAGATATAGTGAATAGAATCAATAAAGCTGGAATACTATTCAACATGAAGATGAATGCCAGGAAGACCAAAACAATGGTTATAAGTAAAAAGACAGATAAACCAAATGTCAATATAACCATAGATGGCACAAAAACATAGAACAAGTATCCGAATTCATATATCTCGGACAAAAGATTACAAATGATGGGAGATGTGAGGAAGAAATTAAAAGAAGGATAACAATAGCCCGAACAACATTCTCCAAAATGTATAGAGTGTTAACATCAAGTAAGATATTAATACAAACAAGGAAGCGTATTCTTCAGTGTTATGTGTGGTCTACTCTAATGTATGGGGCAGAGACATGGACAATCTCTAAGAAAATGTACAAACGTTTAGCAGCATTTGAGATGTGGACTTATCGAAGGATGATGAAAATATCATGGACAAAGAAGATCACCAACAAAGAAGTTCTCAGAAAATTATAGTGGGAATTTGCCCCCCTAAGTGGTAGTAACAACCCCTCCTGGCTCATACACTAATATAGTCCACATGGCATTGCAAATATTGTGTTGCTTCGTACTTCCGCCATCTTGGTTTTCATTCGAGTCTATATTCAAGTTATATATGATTATTATCGCTGGGAGTACGTGTTTTTTTTACCTTATTTGGCTTTTTTTGTTAACAGACTGCCCTGATAGTTATATATGATTATTATTGCTAGGAGTACGTGGTTTTGTACCTTATTGGGCTCTTTTTGTCAACAAACTGCCCTGATAGTTATATATGATTATTATTGATGGGACTATGTGGTTTTGTACCTTATTGGGTTCTTTTTGTTAACAGACTGCCCTGATAGTTATATATGATTATTATTGCTGAGACTATGTGGTTTTGTACCTTATTTGGCTCTTTTTGTCAACAAACTGCTCTGATAGTTATATATGATTATTATTGCTGGGACTATGTGGTGTTGTACCTTATTGGGTTCTTGTTGTTAACATACTGCCCTGATAGTTATATATGATTATTATTGCTGGGAGTACGTGGTTTTGTACCTTATTGGGCTCTTTTTGTCAACAAACTGCCCTGATAGTTATATATGATTATTATTGCTGGGACTACGTGGTTTTGTACCTTATTGGGTTCTTTTTGTTAACATACTGCCCTGATAGTTATATATGATTATTATTGCTTTGTCAACAGACTGCCCTGCCAACTGGACTCACTTTGAAGGCCATTGTTACTCTCTGGTTGAGTGGCACCAACCCCTCACATGGTTCGAGGCTGAAGGCGAGTGTGTCATGTCAGGAGGCCACCTGGTGGCGATAAACAATAAACAGGAGATGATATTCCTTCACTACATGCTTACTACTGAATGGCGATCTAAGTTTTACAGGACTTTCATTGGTTAGTAAAACAAATTCCACATTCAATCACTCAATTACTTACCTCAGCTACACAGGCAACTAACCACCTCCCCTATATATCAGGTGCCAGAGCATACAGGGTTGAGTGAGGGAATTGAGGGAGGAGGGTTCCATTCTCCTACCCACCCCCATCACATACACTGCACCCATAATAGCAGCACAGTTAATGCAACACCTCGAATCCATTTCTAAAGTTGATTAATCTACAGGATTTCATCAATTATTCACCCCAAAAATAACTGGCTAAGATAACTAAGGACTTGAGCTAAAAATTTGCACTTTCAATTGCAAATTCTGACACTTTTTATATAGGTTGTCTAACAGCCCTACCAATGCCGCTAGACTAACTACAACACAGCTGGCACAACTGACCTCAGCACCGCCCCCCCCCCCCCCCCGTCCCCCACATATCCGGTTGCATAAACTGAAAAACTAAGCAAAGCTGTGCTTCGAGAGCATTTATCAGAGTACAGCTCCAGTCTCCGTGAGCTATACCGGATCCCTTTAAGGGCTGACAATAGCAATGTTCACGCAAACAGAGTTAAACCGGTTTAGTTAAACCAGTTTAACTAATCCACCTCACAAACTGATTTGCATTAAGTGAACTAGTTGAGTCGACTTATGGCTAAACAGATTTAACATTGATTTCACACACACACATCTTAAACCAGATTAGTTCAACTGGTTTAGTTAAACCGGCTTAAAGTGTATGTGAGAACGGGACTAATATGACCGCCTTCTGTTGCCAGGTCTGAATGACCGCGAGTCTGAGGGGTGGTGGAAGTGGGTGGACGGGTCCCCTGTCACCTACACTGACTGGGCCCCTAGCAGTGGCTACATCGGTCTCCGCCAACCAGATGGCGCTGAGGTCGAGGACTGTGTGATGATCCGCCTGGATTCAATACATGACACGCGCTCATGGCATGACATACCTTGTGCCTACAACAAGGTGCAGAAGTTCCTCTGCGAGAAGCCAGCATCAGAGCAAAGTAAGGAACACTCTTAGATTATATGTTGTAGAACATTTACATTCCTTCCTTATATTTGCATAGTCCGATTAAGCATAAACTTTTTTTCAAATCAAAACACTCACTTAGATTTGATTCTACCTATCTTAGATACTGGTGCACTTATTAAGCATTTGTTTCCCCATAGAATGGAATATTGAGTCAATTTAATAGAACCTGTTACTGCCAAAGCCTGTGATGTCAGAGCTTTGGTGTGCTTGCCAAAATTAATTTGGCATGTTTGTGCTTCAAATATCTCCAAAATTATCCATTTGAAATCAAAGTTACTGCAAAACTAAAGTAAGGTCGATTATAACAATCAATTTAATATATTTAACTCAGAAAAATCGCTGAAACTCAAAACCATCGAACTAATGGATCAGTAACCTGACCAACATAACTTTGCTTATTTACACGTCTTATTTCTTATTTATCTTAGTTGTGCAATTTGTTGAGTGCAACCAGGTGCATCTACCACTCTAGTGGCACCATCGATGGAAAGATCCAGAGAACCAGTTCACATGATCAGAGAGGCACATTTTCATTGGTCCCGGTGTGCTCAACGTCTCACAATAGTAGGGCCATCTATGAAAAGGTCCAGGTCATGTGATCAGAGAGGTGCATTTTCATTGGTCCTTTTGCTCTACATCTCGACAGTGGTTCAACAAAATAGAGCAAATCCTGTCTTGTTGCGTGTTGTGTTCAACAAACCTTTAAAATTCTAATTTGAGTAACTTATTGAGACAATATATACCAATTTAAATGCGCCATTAGCAGACCTGCCACATGATACAGGTTACCCAAATCCAATATGGATGTTGGTGTTACTTTTAGTGATACAGCCATACTCCATTTTGATATGGATTTTTAGTTAAATTTATGGAAATAAAAATGTGTAACCACATTACTCCCTTGTATGAATTCTACAACAGTAGAGTATAATGGAACTATTGGCCCATAATTTCGAATTGTGGTTGATCCGGTGGCGGAAGCCCGAGATGCTCACATCACTAAGCAACCCCCCCCCCCATGTTCCCGCGCAAACCGCCTGACCCGAATCCAGGCTCCAACCTCAAACGCAGATTGTTTTCTTTGCCTGCTTCCACCCATACGAACACACCCATGTCACAAAGCCGCAGAACAAAGCGGGAAAAATACACCCACATCACAAAGCAGGATGCAGTGAACCCGCCGCGCCACAAATCCGAGAGGCCGACCGGCGAAACGCGCCACCAAGAAGGTGGCGGCATCGCCACAGGCCGACCCGAGTGAGTCGTACAGCTCACAAGATGGCGGCCGCAGTCTCCGCCGATCAGGCAGTCGGCCCGACCGAAAAAAATCGTTGGCCAGGGCAAAGGAAGCCGACGGCATGATAAAAGGCAAGCATCAATCGACGCTATCGAGAGGCGGTGGGGCGCACTGGAGGCCCACGATGGAGGCTGATCGGCAACCACGCCGTGCACCCCCCCCCCCGCCCCGCCCACGCCACGGATCATCGGACCGACGCATCCACAGCCGCACTAGGACAATGTCACCAGCATCTCCAAGGGAGACTACACATAGGAGTTGCGCCGGCAGGCACACGGATGGCGGCGGCCGACACGGCTCCCCGATAAGTATATGGTCATCACGATCCCTGTCACCCCGCCATCGAGGAAGGTGCCATTGCGAGTCACACCGGGCACCGCACCTGGCCGGCCCCCAAGCGACGGACAGCCAACAACAAGAAGGAGACGCATACGGCAGGGGCGCTCACTCTACAGCCGAGGAGGCGGTTCGCCTCATAATCGCGGCGGCGGACGGGAAATCGCACAGCCGTAAGAAAGGTATCCCGTCCAAGTATTTGTTCCCTTATGATCTGGTAGAGCGGGGGGATGAGCGGAAGGCTATTAAAAAGGGGGAGGCAACCCGGGAAGAGTACACTTTAGGCCTGAAGCGCCTTGAGTACCAGCGCGCATTTCCCACGAGTGCCCTGGAGGCCCTCTCACAACACCAGGAGATGGTAGCCCAGGACAATTGTTCCTTGGCCTGGCACGTCATGAGGAGATATTCACCAGAATAGCGGACGGTAGGCTCCCCCACGGATGGAAGGATATGGCAGTCGTGAATGCCGTCCGCATAGAGGTCATGGAGATGGCGGGACACACCTGCACTACGACAGCAACTACGGCCAAGCACCACCACACCGGAAAGCAGCAGCAGCAGAAGGGGGGCACTGACCCGCACAGCCAATACGACAAAGCCGCTCTAGGGGCCCCCTGCCACACTTGGAACAAAGACCCCGCCCTCTGCAACAAGGCGGCAAAGGGCAAATCACACGGCACTGGTGCCCAAAAATTGCGGCACGATGACGCTGCGGCACGATGACGTCCAGCGCACCCCAGGCGGCCTCCGCGTGCGCATCTCCTCATCCAAGACAATCCGCTCCCTGGCGCAGGCGGTCTGCCTCTTCGTCCCAGCGCTTCCCGGGTCACCCTTGTGTCCCGTCTGCGCTTGAGACAGGGCGATCTCCCTCGTGCCGGCGCCGGGTGATGCCCCGGCCTTCCTTGTGTGCGCGGGGACACCTCTCACCCCCTGCGACGTCACACCTTTGGTCCGGGCGGCCCTCGAGGCCGTGGGGGTCCCCGAGGCCACTAGGTACACCATCCATGGCCTGCGCAGAGGAGCAGCCCAGGCCTGCTCCTCCTGGGGGGCCGACCTCTTCGCCATCATGGCCCAGGGGACCTGGAAGTCGGCGCAGTGCACGCCTATGTCCCCAAGATCGTCTCCGCAGATGCCCCGAGAGCCTTGGCACTATGCTTTGGGTCGGCTTCCGGGCCTACCTCCTCGGGCTCCCAGGTCCTCCAGCTACCCTCCTCTAATATCGACCAGGTGGACATTGACATTGATTGTACCATCAAATCACAACTGTTTACATTATACATCACCTTGAACAACCCTCTTTCTCCCACACATGTCTCGAGCTTCCTCTGTCCGAATTGGCCCATAATTTCTAATTGTGGTTGATCCGGCGGAGGAAGCCCGAGACGCTCACATCACTAAGCAACCCCCCCTGCAGTTTCCCGCTCAAACCGTCTGACCCGCATTCAGGCTCCAACCTCAAACGCGGATTGTTTTCCCACACCCACTCACCCTCTATTTCATTGCCAGAAGTGGGTCGGCTCCCAGGCCTACCTCCTCGGGCTCCCAGGTCCTCCAGCTACCCTCCGCTAATATCGACCAGGTGGACTGAGTATTGTCATTGATTGTACCATCAAATCACAACTGTTTACATAATACATCGCCTTGAATAAACCCTCTTTCTCCCACACATGTCTCGAGCTTCCTCTGTCTGAATCGTTTATTGTATGTTCAGCCACAGTGATGAATGTTGGATGTGAATGTAGTTTGTTGTATATAATGTTTGGGTAATGAAATTATGTAATTGTATTACCAGTTTTTTATGGTATGCGGGACATATGTATATGAATTATTATATGATACAGCTTCACACAGATTCATACAGGATTTTAGGTGAAAAATGCAGATTGCCTTCCAAAAAATGTGGCAGGTCTGCATTAGTGGGTGCAGCTTCTTAAACACAGGTCCAAAGTCTTACCTACAAGCATGACTACTTGCAGAAGAAGCCTTAATGGTTGAACCACTGCCATTGCCTGCCGGGGTGACGATGCCCGAACCAGGTTTGGTGAGGTGTGAAAATGGAGAGCTGATCCTGTCACACCTGAGGTGTGACGGCCAGGAAGACTGCAATGACGGTGGAGACGAGCAGGGATGCATGATGGGTAAGGTGTGAATATGTGTGACACCAACTGAAATAGGGCAGTGGGCTGTTAGTTGCGGTTGGTTGTTGGAGTTTTACATCCTGTCAACATCTAAGGTCATATCAAGACGGGCACCGACTTGTGACAGTACACACTCATGCGCACCCACCCTAACAGTAACAGACAAAAACATGGTAATGATGAAGGTTAAAGGTGCCAGTTATAGGTCGCTGAGACACCACCCGTACTCCGACAAATGCTCTCCAAGCATACGTTTGCTGGTTTTCAGTTTATGCAACTACATATGTGGGGGGAGAGTGCTAACACTGGTTGCCTCTGTTGTGTTTTATTTAGTCCAGCAGCACTGACACTTTTAGATAACCATATAGAGAAACAAATGCTAGAAATTGCAATCTAAAATGATAAATATAAGGTTCAAATTTTTATTTATCATAACCAGCTACTTTTTTTGTGAATAATTGATTAAATCATGTAGATTAATAGAATTTAAAAGTTGAATTGAGAGCTTTCTGTGGCTGCCATCTTGCTGGTTGCCATGGCTTCCCCTGTGTATGGGGAGCCCCTCTAGGTCATGTGATGAGGGAATCCCACCTATGATGTCATTCATACATCACATACCTCAACTCTCCTACCACATGTTCAGTGGCATGAACTGAACAAACTAAGCAAAGGTATGTTTGGAGAGCTTTTGATGCTGGATTCGTTTGTATCTGGATGAGGTATAACCGGCGACTTTAAGGTTAAGCTAGCACAATCTATAAAGGACATTCAAAACTGTATTAGTCGGTTGGTTGTTAGAGCTTGGCGTCCTGGCAACATATAAGGGCATATCAGGATGGGTTTCGACTTGTGACAGAGTGCACTCATGTGGACTTTATAGTGCTGCTGCACTGGGAGATCAGGCCACCAGTACCATGACCTGATATCCCACACAATCACATTATCCTGACACTGAGCCAACCAGTCCATGCCCTATCCTAATAATGCTGAGCACCTGCCTAGGAAGCGACAAGTATCAATTTTTAGGTAATTGGTTTGACATGTTGTTCCATAATACAAGAAAACAAGAAAGGTGCAATCAGTGAGAATTAATATCACCTTCAACGTCGTAAAAATCTGTTATTTGAATTCTTTTGGGGTGGGGATTGGAAGTTAGGCCTAAACTATATATATATGTATATATATATATATATATATATATATATATATATATATATATGCCAGATGTAATAATAATGCTGTCTTACATATAGTTATAATTTCAAGTCATTAGGCCCTAAAACTGGATCTGGAATGAAAGCTATTGAACTGAATGAGAGAGGAGCGGGACGTACCTCGGGCAGTAGAGTGTACACCTGTGAAGGTTTGGATCATCCGATCGATCCTGCTCAGTGGCCACATTTGCAGTTTGGGTTATTTTCCATTCCAACCAGTAGTCCACAACTGGTTCATCAAAGGCTGTGGTATATGCTGTCCTGTCTGTGGGAACGTGCATATAAAATACCCCTTGATGCTTATCGGAAAGAGTAGCCTATGTGGTGGCAGTGGGTTTCTTCTGAAGAAATATGTCAGAATAAGAATATGTTTGACGTCCAATAGCCGATGATAAAAATAAATGTGCTCTAGAGGCGTTGTTAAATTTGTTTAAATTTCCTTTTTGAACTGAATGAGTAATACCTGATTATTCCACCAGATGGCGGAATGTGCAGTGAAGAGCAGTTCAGGTGCACCGACGGACGCTGCATTCCACTAACGCTGTACTGTGACTTCCGGTCTGATTGTCCAGACGGCTCAGACGAGACTGTATGTGGTAAGCATCTTCTTTGGTCCAATTCGCCTCACCCGGCAGCAAGAACAAAGTCCGCAATTGATTCAACAATAGTGTATTCATAAATAAGAAATTCACGCGTCAGTAAGGGGCCATTCAAATATTATGTAGCGATCAGGGGGGTGGGGGTGTAGCCCTGTCCTCCCATATGTCCATTTAGATAGGATATACTGCCCATTACTGTAAGGCTTAACTGTGGTAGAGCAAACTATTAATACTGTCTATCTTGTTAGTGCTGCTTCAGCTGGTTCCCGGGGAGTTGCTGCCTGGTGCATTGCAGCTACTTGACACTGTTACTAGTGGTGTTCAGTATCCATCAGAAACGATGGGCCTAACGGCACCATTGTCTCCACTATAATGTACAAGTGGACAGGTCAAGCTTTGTACTGCAACTGTCTTTATTCCTTATTAGTCAGTCCTTATCTCAGCTACTGGTCACATGATCACCGTATCAGCTGGCTGGCCAATTAATATAAATTACAGAGGGTGTAGGTCCAAGTGTATGTGGTGCATGATCTAGCATTATGGGGCTTTACAAGAGGGGGGGGTCTAATTTTGACCACCCCCCTAAAAAAGCATTACGTAATATTTGAATGGCCCCCTAACCTAACCTGCGAGGTAGATCTAACAAAGTGAAGAATAACTGGTTTGGCCATCTCAGTTACTCATCTTACTCACTACTAACAGGCAGATCCTGGCAACTCTCTGCCAGTCTCCACCTATACGATACCAGAAACAACTCATAAGAAAGAAAGACAAGTCGCGCAAGATTGACAGTGATAAGGTTGAGCTATATTGCTACAACTCTTGTTCACCTACGAGTGACCTGCCACCCTGACTCACTCACAACCTACAGCCCATTGAACCTAAATCCCATGGGTGCTACACACAGCTCAGTGGTGAACTGCTTCTTTTGGTATTTCTAGAGTGAGTGTGTGTCTGCATAGCAAGTGCAAGGAGTATAAGGCACCTGGGCTCACACAGCCAGCCAATCAGACACCCCTGCAGCCTGGGAGGGGCACCACCCAAGAAGGTCACCTGTCACTCAACCCCAGTGCAGATGGTGTCCATAATGTATGCAGAATGGCTGGGTGTGCTAACCCAGCGGTCCCGTGGTAACAAGTAGTCGTCATACAGTTACAATAAACATTAATACGTGTTTCCGCTCCAATTGCACTCTTCCTCGTGCATGGAGGGAACATTTTTGTAATTAATAACCGCATCTTCATATCTGGACATCATATATCACAATTCCGGTCACTGTGTGCCATAACATTTCCACATAGCGAGTGGGCACACATTGCATCGCTATTAAATAACAATGGTCCCCAGCTCTGTCACCCGAGACATTAATATGATTCCAAGCTCGTCTACCGCGACCGAAAGACCCTATATTTTTACAAAAGGATTTGAATGGCCCCGAACGTAACCTGCAAGGTAGATCTAACAAAGGAGTTGAGTCCTGTGGTCATCAATTGTGAGTAAGCAATATGACTGGGTGGGTATGGGGGAGAGGGGAGCGGGGCTGCTAGCAGTAGCTTGAACAGTCTACCCTTAGGACTGTTCCTGCTAGAAGTAGCATGCTGCCACCAGTTGCTACTTCTTAGCAAACAAGATGGTGCAAACTAGATGCTCTGGATTCGATATTTAACATATAGTAATCTACATGATTGAATATATTCTTCACTCCACACATAGTGGGCCATGATAGATATGCATTTGAACCATATATTGAGTGCCTTAGCTTGCAAATTCATCTGGTGGTTATATCCATAACCCACCCTTCCGACACTTTTTCTATAGGGTTGTCTAGCAGCCCTGGCCTAAAGACGGTGTTCTGGGAGTAACTACATCAATGTTAGATAAAAGATTCACCCGATACTTGTAGTACATGGGTGAAGACCAGCCTTATATAAAAACGGTCGAAAAATTGGGCTAATGAATTGAGTCTTTATGAGAGCCTAATTTCACAATCTAAGAAGCAACATTTATTCTTTGTATATGGGCAACTATAGACCTATCTCAATACTCCCACTGCCTGGGAAGTTAATGGAGAAAATAATGCATAGGCACATTATGGATCACCTGATCGAACACAAAATACTAAACAGTAAACAAGGCGGATTCAGAAAATACCACTCGACAATTAAAACAATTGCTAACTTAGTAAGCGATATCTCAAATAATATCAATAAAAAGAACCTAGTGGGTGCAGCGTTCATAGACTTCAGCAAAGCCTTTGACACGGTGGACCACACTATCCTAATCAGCAAACTATCCCAAATGGGAATAACGGGAGTAACGGGAAAATGGATAACAAGCTACCTAAAAAAACGAAAACAATGCACAGCAATAAATGGAACCATATCAAGTGAGGAAAAAATAAGCTGTGGCATACCACAAGGGTCAGTCCTGGGACCACTCCTCTTCCTCATATATATAAATGATCTAAACAACTGGCTAGACACTGAAAACATCCAACTATATGCAGATGATACTGTGGTATATACTGCAGGCAAAACATCTGAAGAGATCGAAACAAAACTAAATCAAACACTAATGAAACTAACTGAATGGTGCCATCTAAATAAGATAACTATAAATAGCAATAAATCGAAGACGGTGCTATTCGGTACCAGACTAACCGGTAACAACAAAATAAAATGTCTCCTGGGAAACAACGAGTTAGAACAGGTAGACAACTACCGATATCTGGGAGTGGACCTGGACAGGCACTTAAACTATGACCTTTGCATAACAAACACTATCAAAAAAGCAAACCATAAAATATGGCTACTGGCAAAACTAAGGTACTACATGACTGAAAGCATGGCAATCAAAATATATAAAGGAATGATCCTTCCCTACTTCGACTACGGTGATGTAGTATACATGGGGGGAAGTACCAAACTACTCAACAAACTACAAGTGATGCAAAATAAAGCCCTTAAAATATGCCTCCAAGTACACAAAAGATATCCCACGATAGAACTACACAAAAAATGCAAAGCAACACTATTAACAGAGCAGAAGAGAAACACACCTGAAAATACTAGCACACCACTACACCACGAAACCGGATTACACAGTAGCCCCCCGCAGGGACACTAGACACATGGCGGCCCCAATACTCCTAACGGAAAGAAGCAACATGAAAATACATGAGAGAAGTGTACTAACCATGGCAGCACATGTCTGGAATAAACAAAATGTAAAATTACGGGCAATCCGTAACCCTGACCACTACAAAAAATTCTTAAAGAAAACAATTACTTACTGACACAACAAAACCGCACCTGCCCCTGAGCGCCGTCAATGCTTGCTGTGTACTGGCACAGAAAGCAAAAGACAGGCCAGGAAAAGTGGTAGGCACTAAACAGAAAAAATAGGAAAATTAGCCCTCCTAAGTATTAAGGAAATCAGGAAAGCTATCACCACATGGCGCAGTCCACCTGGGTATGTGTAATGGCACAAACCAACACAGAAGTGGACAGGCCACAGTCATGCAACTGATCCACCCTGAAATATAAAATGGCTAGGCAAACAACACAGCCATCCCACCTGGCCACAGTTCTAAAGGGTCCGAGTATGTTCTAGCACACGAGTGCACTATCTAAGGACAGGGTTTAGGTGAAAGGATGCTGTAACAAATATATAAAAAATCTGAATGGAACGGGATCCTCTCCCGCAAGCCTGCATGTCACCCAAGTAGATGTACATAGTAGGCTAAGGTATCATTACTCAGACTAGACAAAAAAACAACTGGAAAATTACAAAAAAACTAACATAGGCTATTACTAACAACCAAAATTGCAGAAGGCTGACCCGAGCAGACACAGGTAAACACTCCTGGGCAAAGGAACAGATCAAGACAGCGCCACAGCTGTCCAGCGTTGAAAACAAGCACCCTGAAAGGAGCTTATACGTTATGGGCAGAGTAAATACCTCGTCAATAAAAAAATAAAAAAATAAAAATGTCTTCATGTTTACCCGCTACTTTTGAGTTGGAAAATATAATAAAACATATACCTTAATGCAATTTAAAAGTGAAATCGACGGCGTTCTCTGGCCGCCATCTTGTCTTTTTGCATTCTCTCCCATTTCACCAACTCTGTGCTGATATAAGTAACCATTTGACACTGGTGCCAGGCCTTCTACTTGTTGTTCCATACTAATGCTATTTTCGCCCGTATTTAGACTACGTTGTCATTCACCCCTGTACTGGAAGTATGGGGTGAATCTTTTATCTACATCAATGTGTGCTTACAGTAAGGCGGCCCTGCGAGGAAAGTGAGTTTCGCTGTGATAGTGGTGAGTGCATCAAGGCGACACAGCGCTGCGACCTCCATGTGGACTGTCACGATAAATCCGATGAAATGACCTGCGGTAAGTCTAAAGCAGATCCACACAACTCTAGTTATTCACAATTATCACTATTTAATTAAGTTTATGTATCTTGAAACATCCTATTCACTGCCAGTGGTGTAGGTGACAATCTAGTCTGTGGGCCATGGGGGTCCAGGTGGGACTAGTAGGGTCATCCAGCCCTAATGACACTCCTCAGTTGACTAAAGCTAAGATTCCATATATGTGGTATGCAAATGTGAATGCGACAAAAAATGGAAAAGCATGTAAGTGCATGGTGGTGCTTCCAAAATTTGCTGCATACATTATATGCATTCGCATACCATTTACCATGTATATGGAATCTTAGCTTTAGACCATGACACACTCCGCACAAAATCAGTGGTGGGTCCCCATTCGCTGCTCATATCACTTTACCTGCCATCAAGCAACCATTGGACAATATGATACTCTTTCCTCGCCATTATTTATATGAGCATAATTCAGTATACAGCACATAAATTGTTTGTAATTGCAAAACTTGTGTTTGTTTCGACGCTGGACAGAAAAAAAACTGTAGTAAAAGCAAATGAAGCTACATAATCACCAAAGAGAATGTATGACAAATGCGCCACTCAGCGCTCTCCTGTGAAATACAGATGCAGTGCTGCCACCCAACGGCAAGCAAGGCAATTAGACAGGTCTCACTGCTGTACCATTGAAACAAGGGGACAGGTTCCCTAGCCCACCCTGATTGTTATACCATCAAAGTCAATGTACAACAATTATAGTGTATTATCTCCTAATATTAATAATGAGTACAATATTACTACTACAATAATTCACTACCAACAAGATTTCACTAAATTGAGCAGTTATTTCAATTCTGACATTTTTATGAGAGCATTCACACCTACTCACTGTGCACCTTGTTTGCCATGAGATGGCGCCACTGCATGATTATTTCAGAAATTCCTATATGAAAGTGCTGAGTGGCACGTCTTATTGCACATTGTCTTTGATATCACAACACTCAAACACAGAATGTTTTGGTTTTTTTTTTTCCAGTTCGATGTGCCTCAGATGTAGCCTTCCAGTGCTTTACTGGTGAGTGTATTCCCAAGGAGAAGCAGTGCGACAACGTGGTGGACTGTCCGGGGTCTCTTCACGAAGATGAGGCTGCGGATTGCTCAGCGGAAAAGGCGGAGAAATCCTGTTTGGGCTGGAAGGTGGCTGGCCATGAGGACCCGGGGAAGTACCGGATACAGCCACCAGACGTCGGTATGTCTCTCAGCCAATCAACAGCATTCCACAATAAATATTCACCTTAGAGCATGCGCAATAAACTGCCAGCCGCAGATTTGGTTATTTTAGTTATTCCCCCAGCACTCTCGGTGGCCGAATTAGATGAGCGCAGGCTTCCCGCGCGGAAGGTCGGGAGTTCGATTCCTGGTTGAGTCAACCCAATGACTTACAGCATTGGTACTTGTCTGCTTGATGGGTCACACCTTGAGTCCTTAAGGCCCTGTCAGACCTTGCCGGACTGGGGAACCGGACGAGAACCGGACACTGTCCGGTTGTGTACGACGATGTTCGGGTACCGTCCAGTAACCATCCGGCGGTGTCCAGCGGTGTCCGGTACAAATTTTGAACATGCACAAAACTTATACCGGACACCGCTGGACTGAGGTGTCCTGTTGCTGTCCGGTTTGTCCGGTACATGTCCGGTACCCATCCGTACATGTCCGGTACCCTTCCGTTGGTGTCCGGTAGATGTCCGGTACCCATCCATTACATGTCCGGTTCTCATCCAGTTCTCATCCGGTACATGTACAGTACATGTATGGTACTTATCCGATTGTCCGGCGGCAATTAACCCAATTTTACGCTCCATTTCGATACATTTCGATAGTTTTCTTCACCGGACAACACCGGACTAGAAAATTCTTTGTCCGGTGTTCTCCGGTGCTCAGTCCGGTGAGGTGTGACAATGACTTTACTAAAGGACCAGCGGAACTCCGACCAGACTGGATGGCCGAATGAGTTGATCGCCCGTCTTCCGTTTTGGTAGACCATAAGATTCTAACCTATGGGTTCGGGTTCCTGGTCGAGTCAAACCAATGACTTAAAAATGTATACTTGTCGCTTCCTAGCCAGGTGCTCGGCATTATTTTTGAGGGTTTGATTCCAATCTTTATCTCCAATTTTGAATTGGCGTTTACGTGGTTTTGAGCCTGAACTCTTTATTTGAAACTGTCGCGTGCAAAGGCGTCGTTCACCATTTACATCCTTTGTCGTTTCTTCAGGTGGCTTTGAGGTGGAATGTGACATGACTTCGCAACCTCAATACGTCACAACAACACTGCACCACGATTCAGAAAGGAATATATATGTCACAGGACACCAGCGGGCAGGAGAGTATGAGCACCATCTTAACTACGGATTGACGTCAGACCAACTCAAGGTAAGGCCAACATTTTTTTTAATTGGTGATCGTCCCCACCTGTGCCTGAAAAAATCCCCCGCCACTGAATTATATTTTTTAACTGATAAAAATATGTCGGGCTAGCAGCAATTCAACTTTCGCAAGCACATAATATGTTCCAAGCACACAATATGCTCCAAGCACACAATATGTTCGAAAATTGCAACTTTTAGAACTGTATGTTATAATAAATTTCGAAATGGGAAGGCAGTGTTCAAGTTTGAGTAAATGCATGATGTCGATATGTAAGTTTTCACATTTTCACTTTAGCCCCTAGATAACAGATTCACCCTGTACTTGCAGTACACGGGTGAACGACAACATAGTCTAAATACGGGCGAAAATAGCTTTAGTATGGAACAGGAAGTAGAATGCCTGCCTCCAGTAACAAATGGCTACTTATATCAGCATAGAGTTGATGAAATGGGAGAGAATGAAAAAAGAAAAGATGGCAGCCATAGAACGCCGTCGATTTCACCTTTAACTTCTATTTAAACTATATGTTATATTATATTTTATAACTCAAAGGTAGCAGGGAAATATTAAGACATACATAAAGAATAAATATTGCTTTTTAGATTGTAGATTTAGGCTCTCATTTCTTTTCCCTGCTTTTTCGACAGCTTTTATATAGGGGTGGTATTCACCCATGTACTGCGAGTACAGGGTGAATCCTTTATCTATTTAGCCCCAAACCATACAAATATAACTTTGATACATTTTGTGGATAGATTAAATACATGTAGTATTGCTAACATACTTAACACACCGAGGCAACAATAACTATGTGACTTGCTACCAAAAATAGAAAGAATTATCACCATCATAACATGGAAACTAACTATGTGGTACCCAGTTTCAGAGAACGACCCATATATATGTGGCCTAGCATCACTTCAAAAACACACAAACCATCGTTTGTAAGCCGGAAGTTCTGCATTAAGATCTCACTACACTGAAGAGACACAGCAGTTGATGTTTCTAGAATATGAATATTGTGTTGATAAGACATGGGAAAGATGTCAGTATGGGATACATGCTATGGGTCCTTCACAATTATCAACGTTTTCTCAAGTGTGCAAAATGTATATTGAGAGAAAGGGTTAAGACCCACCATACGCTTTCTAAGGCTAAGTTCATGCTAACCGCGGACGTCCACTGACGATTTCCGTCGGTACAGAAAAAAGAAGTGGTGCACGGCAAATCGTGCTTCATTCTCACTGTAGGTGTGAAGGCATTCATACTAAGCACAGCATGGCATGGCATGGCCACCCACTGACGGAAATTTTCCTTTAGTCCTTACTGTTGCAGTACTTTTTCCGTCCGTCGGTACGGAAAAAAGAAGTTCTGCACGTCAAATTGTACTTTATTCTTACTGTTGGTGCAAAAAGCGTTCATATTGAGCATGGCATGGCACGGCCATCCACCGAGTGTATATGCACTGAGACTATCACTTTGTCTCTGTGCCTCACACTATATCCCACACTGTATTTCACACTGTGTCTCACACTCTGTCTCTATATCTTAGTGTCTGACACTGTATCTACGTCTTCATGTGCCACTGTGTCTCATATTGTGTCTCTGTCTCCATGCTTCAAACTGTGTCTGACACTGTGTCTCCATGTCTCACAATGTGTACCCACGTACTGCTGTAGATAGGGGTGCTGACCAAGCCTAGCATGAACAGCTGTCATGCAAACGATGGATGGAAAGACATTGAGAGCCCTCATGTTCAGCATCAAGAAGCAACTTTATGCTTATCAAAAATGTCAGTCTAATTACGATAGCCCGCTACCTTAGCAGTTCGGAGCAACTACCACATCAACATATATAGTTGTACACTAAGTTTAAAGGTGAATCGGCGGCGGTTCATGCAGCCGCAAAGTGTCTTTTTGCATATGTCTCCCATTTCACAAATGTGTCCTAATTTATAAGTAGCCACTTGAACTGACCAGAGTTTCTAGTATCAGGTTCCATACTAAACCTATTCTTCGCGTATTGACCTACGGCCCTATTGAGCCTCTAATGCCAGCTCCCTATGGTCATCATTCATCATCATGTGTCTCCATGCCGGTCACAGATGCGTACCAAAGGCATGCTATACATACTTGAGTGCCGCGCTTGTGCGTAGTATGTACACCTTCATGGAACCGATGCATGCAAAAGTGCTGAGCGTCGCTACTGGCTTTAGCATGTAACAGTGGCACTTGCTTATAAGAAATGTCAGCAAATAAGCAGGTTTCGAACCGCACAGATCATCTATTCCGAGACAGGCGTACAATAACATATTATTGTCCCTGCTGTGTCTAGGTCTGGAGCTGGGGGTATCCATACATAAACGCCTGTAATGCTTCCATAGTGCTGGTTTGATTATGTTCATAAGTTTATAAGGACTCCCTTAGACTTCAGATTACTGTCACAGATCCTCTTCAGTGGTTGAACTCTGCGGCCTATGGGCGTCAACTCCCTGAGGTATTGCAATACCTGCATGGTAAAAGGGAACTATTTATTTGCACACATATGGAGGTGGATGGAACCTTGAAGTCATATAATTGTGGGTGTCCTAGCCAATGTCTATCCAGTGTTCTCTCAAATGCTTCTACCATTAGTGCTTCAACGGTTCAGAAAATGTTTTGGTTTCATCCAATTATGCAGGTTTAAAGGAAGGATGTGGCTTGGTATACAACCAGAAGTGAAAATGAGACATTTCCTTCGACCAACAACCGGACATATCTGTATTTAATACCAGTATTTAATAGGATGGCCAAATTTTGTTTGTTTGAATGAGAGGCTTCTCCAATAATTTTCCAAAGCAACCAGTATGCTTGATCGTTTTTACTAATGTAAAGAAAGAAATCATTTCAGCCTTCTTGAGGGCAGCAGGACTGCGCAACCATATATAGTTTATTATACCAATTTTTACCAAGTTACTGATGACTTTCATCTAGAATTTTATTTTCCTTGGCCTATTTTGTAATTGTGAGGTTTTTAACAAATTTCATAAGTGTCTTTTGACACATTTGATTGCATGGTTTTACATTCTGTGCAAAAGCGATGGTCAAATGAAAATGGACAGAATACAAGTTAAACACTTTTCGCCGGGAATATGGTCTTTGCTGCTGACATGGCATAAAAACAACCACCAATCAATCAATCAATCAGGGCATGTGATATGTCACGGCCCGCCAGCTGGGTAGCTCTTGGAAGGTGCCCAGGCCATAAAACTCAGCAGATATCAACAAAACCACACATCAACCACATACCAACCATCTATTTCGTACAAGCCTATAATATGTAAATACAGTAGGCTAGTCTACGGATAGAGTCGAAGGAAAACAATTACCAAGAAAAAACAAAAACAACTAACATAAAATTACTAATCACAAACAATAACTATAAGAAAATCAAACCGAAAACTGCCCAGCATTGAAAACAAGCCCGATCATCCCAGCATATACGTTATGGACAGCATAAACACCCCTTCCCCCCCAAAAGAAAATCAATCCTAATTGTCAGCATTGTTTGTTGCAGGCAGTGAAAATGGCAAGTATATGGTGTAAGCAGTATGTGAATGTAGACTGCTTCGCTGCAAATGCTCTCATGAAGGAAGACTATTGGCTGAACGTGGATGGGGAGATGCGATCGTGGACTTCAGATACAGATAGCAACTGTACATGTCTGCTTACAGACTCATGCAACGCAGATAACAACAAGTAAGGCTTTTCAAATATCACACCATAAATGCGGGTATTCCAAGTTCTACTGGTTCCTCAGTCGACACTGAGGGAGCTGAGAAACAGCCCGCCAGTGTTGCGGATTCCGAGGGACACCAGTTTACCAGGGACACTTCCATTCAAATGCATTGTCAACGGCTGTGAGCAAATCTTCATACAGAAAAAATCAAATATCTCTCAAATTAGACCACCTAGAAACAAATCGCTTCGTACACATATAGAAAACATCTTTACCATTAAGATTATATTAAATTGATACGGTTAGGGTTCTTGATTTCTATTAATTTTGAATAAAACTAATGTTTTTCACTGCGCGTACCGTCCAACTCAAGGCATTGTCAATGGCCGTGAGCAATCTTCATACAGAAAATGCAGGAAAAGTTAAATATCTCTAAAACCACACCACCTAGAAACAAATCGTTTGGTACACATATAGAAAACATCTTTACCAAAAACATTATATTAAATTTATAAGTGACGATGCTGTTCGATTTTGACGAATGTGCAGAAGCAATGTGTCCCTGGCAAACTGGTGTCCCTGGGAAACCGCAACACCGGGTCAGAACTACAGCTGACACACCGGGAGTTGGGGGTTGGTTCCCCTCATGTAGGTTATCCTGTCACAATAGACCCTATTCTTTAAATTCACTTTGCACCGACAACCACATGCCTCATGTTGATAACCAAACTTGGTAAGGTTCTTGAGATACATTTGTTTATGAATTTGGTTGCAATACAATTTTCGTTTTTTAATCAACTTATGTACCAAAAGAAAACAGAAAAAAACCTAATGTATGGCAATGACCCTACTAACTTCGGTCATCCAGGGGCATGTGGTTTTCAATGCAAAGTGATTTTAAAGAATAAGTTGCCTAGTGAATGATAGGAATGGGGGTGGGCATCAACCCCCAACCTCCGTTTTTTTTGGTTTTCTTTTTTTGGTTTTTTGGTCCATTAGTTGTTTAAGCACGGGAAATTTCAGTCATAGACGACTGGTTTTCCTCATTCCACTGCTGGTCGATAGAAAGCCCGAGCCTACACTTTTACTGACCCAAGGTATTTTTAACCTCCCACACCACATAGACATGGTATGAGAGCAACCGGCCTTTGATGACGCTGTAAGTTATACACAGCGGTGGAAATCCAAATTGGCAGAGCTGGGGGCACGAGGAATCGAACCGCCGACCCTCAGATTAGGAGTCTGACCTAGAACAAAATCAGACACTCTAACCACTCCACCACAGAGAACACGTTGTGTAAGCTGTAGCTGTGACCTGACGTGCTGGGTTTCAAAACAATAAAAATGTTTAAGCCAAGCCCTCACGTAGATTTGATTCTACATATCAAACTTGCATACTAGTGAATTGAATTTAATAAACATTTCTTTCTATGTAGTAGGAATAATAAGTCGATTTATTAGAACTTCTGATTGCTACCAATTGAGCAAACAGGGGAAGTTTTAAGCCAATTGAACCAATTGCTCACAATTGTGTGCCACACTCAAAGAGACCCTATGCTAGGGTGATTTACTCTAGTCTTGTAAATCAATTCACTAAAACAGACCTTGGCTGTGAACCAGGGGGTTCCACCAAAAATAATTAAAACGGCTAACTCATTTAAAATAATCAGACGACGGGTACATGAGGAAAATAAAAAATTACTATACTATGCATACGTTTACTCCAAAATCCAGTATGGTATAGAGGTGTATGGGAGAGCCAAATCATCAACCCTAAAAAAGATACAGACACAACAAAACAGAGCCTTGAAAATACTGTATAGCAAAGACTATCTCACCCCAACTAAATCACTTCATAAAGACCTGGACTTACTTATGGTAACTGACATTTATAAAATATACATTGCAAAATTTGTTTACGAGCAAAAGAATGGCCTCCTCCCTGAAATATTTGATAATCTCTTCAAAGAAAACAATCAGGTCCATTCCCATAACACACGACAGATAAATAACATACATCACAAACACACTAGAAACAAATATGGCAAAATAACAACTGAAAACCAAGGAACCAATATCTGGAACTCAATACCAGTAGAGATTAGAAACCTTCAAACTTTGAAAAACTTCTGTAAAAAACTAAAGATAAGCTATCTCAATGCATACTAAATCGATTACCAGTAAAGAATATATATAATACCCCTATTAACATACATGCAAAATAACTACTGATACTGCATGTAAGTACATGAATCCATGACACAATATCTATATAATATTCCTATCATTACTTTGTTTTGTACTAACTGTGAAGAGACGCATCAGTAGCTCATCATAATCATTAGTTAAAAATGTAGCTTAAGTTTAATAATTTGTTATTGTCATCACTTGTCCATTCACATCATGGAGACCAGCTAGATAAGCATCGCTTTTCTGGGATCCTTTCTGTCTGTAAGGAATTTGTATGCATTTATTGTATCACCTCAATTTATTATAAACATACCTTGCAGAGAGTTAAAATAAAAGAATTGATTGAATTGATTGACAAATGCTCAAAATTAGGCCCCACAGCTTTTAAGGGTGGCCCTGCTGGCCGAGTCAAACCAATGACTTATAAATATACACCACGGTTAAATTGCTGCTAGCCCGACGCATTTTTAACAGTTAAAAGACTAAAAAAAAAATTTTAATCAAGGGAGTTCTTAGTCACGGGCGGAGACGATCACCAATTTTTATTTGTATTTAGCCTAACCGCGAGTTGTTACGGTAACCTTACAAATGATTGCACCATGTATATATGCACAGGTGCGGCTGTACTAGTGGGGCCACGATGCTGCCCCGCACCCTAATGGCGGACACTGGGTACGTGACGTCACTCAGCGATCTACCAATCATGGCCATCTCTCTCAGTGGCACAGGTTTCGCTGGTAGCCAATACCAACACCACTTCATCGGACCCTTGGTCTGCTACCAGTGTGAGTATGGTGCAGCTTGGCTATTGTATAATCAAAAGACACAATAGACCCTGTCAGTTAAGGTAGCGACATCTATTGGCAGAATCTGGAACCACTCTATTCGCTTACATTCCCCGAGTGCCTATCATTTCACATGCTATATCTCCATAAAGAATGCTGGGGAAAATAATAAAATGCCTGATTATATTCAGATATTCATATCACAACAGGATTCAAGCTCTTATCCTTGTAATATAGATATTTAAAAAAAACAACTATAGTGTATTTTTCTTCTGGAATTTCACCACCACTCTCTTCACGTATTACACCCCTCCAGTTCAGCTAGTGACATCTATTGGCAGAATCTAGAACAACTCTATTCGGGTACTTTCCAGCTTAACTGGCGGGGTCTATTCTCTATGTGTATACATATACAGGGTCCATACAGGGTTGGAAAAGTCTTGGAAAAGTCTTGAATTTCATTTGGCCCATTTGAAGGCCTTGAAAAGCATTGAATTTAATCTATTTTGGGTAGTTAGTCTTGAAAAGCCTTGAATTTCATTAAACTGTCCCACTGATCTAAATTAGTCTGAAATCGCCATTCGCCATCGTTGCTTTTTATTTAAATTCAAATGAAAATAGCCTTGAATTCCTAATTCCTGAACTCTTATGTATCCATGTGTATATGTGGTATGTACGTATGCATGCTTTACCACAACACCCCACTACCCTAGCATTGGCTAGGGGACCTGACTAGTGGCTGCGTGTACCAAATTTGCATAAGCATATTCAGCGCTAAACGGAGCGACCCAACTAGCCACGGTGCGACCCAACCAGCTGGGGTTGAACTCGTTTGAGCTTGTTTAAACTTGTTTCTGGTACAAAGGCTAGGGGACCAGGTTGGGAACTGAGCGATAATAGATGAAAACTCCTATGCCTCTGCATGAGCAAATAAATGCCAGGGGACCAGGCTAGACCTCCACAGAGCTAGCAGTGTAGTAAAATATTATTTGACTATGTTGTTGTTGTTTGTTCAGACATTATCACATATTTATGTATCTTTTGCACAGACTAAATTGTTTGAAGTATATGTGAATTTAATCTACATTGATTTCTGTTTAAATCACACAATATTACTACTTAATGAATGGGAAACTCATCCTGCAAGGGTATACCCGATATTACCCAGTGGGAACTCGTTTTTCATCCTTTCGTCGCTGTGGACCCTTCTCCAAATTTGGCATCCCGGACGTGATGTATTGCAGATGCAAACCAGTCACGTGACGACTTCCAGTGCATGACGGGCCTGTGGGTTCCCCGGAAGGAGCAGTGTGTGGCGAACAGGGACCAGTACGGTGACAGTACCGGATGTCGGGACATGTCTCACCTGCAGGGATGTGGTAAGTGAACTGCACCAGTATCCCACCAGGCAGGCCCCTCTACTGCCCTACGCTGCACTGGTCCCCCACCCACTCCCCCGCCTGCCCGTCGCTGGAAACCAGTGCACTTTTACACACTGAATACAGAAAACCACCCTACACTGCACTGGTCCCCCCACCTCCCGCCAGAAAGTAGTGCACTTCTACACACTGAATAAAGAAAACTGCCCTACCCCACACTGGCCTTCCTGCCCACCAGGGGCCATATGCAGGACGAGGTGTTATCGAGCCAAAACGCGTTTAGATAGGATTTCTGGTTTAACGCCGAAAAGTCGGTATGCAGGAGGCGATGTTACGCTAACACGGCGTGTTTAAGGTCCGCCAACCTAACCCCGTTTCATATGAGGTTTAAGGGCGGTGTTAGCGTAAGGTTGTGACCAAATCTATTCAATACTATCATATTTAACAGAATTAAATACGCAATAAGTGAATTTTTTATCAATTTAACCCTAAAAGCGAACCCAGATTAACGCTACTGCCGCATTGGCGGCGATATTAATAGTGTCGAATCGACGAATGTAAAGTAAACAAATCGCCGCCATCGCGACCGCCGCGTCGACGTCGACATCCATACTGGCCGACGTCTAAGCATTGGCGGCAATGTATTAGCGATTTGTTTACTTTACGCTCATCGATTCGAAAATATAAATATTAATATCGCCGCCGTTATGGTGGCAGCGTTAATATTGCTTCGAATTTATGGTTAATTTCCTCAAATTTCACTTATTACGTATTTAATTCTGTTAAATATGATCGCATTTAATATATTTAAGCCTAATATATCGCTACAGACGCAGAGGGATTTCCCAAATCTATAAATAAATTCACGTTTAGCTATAATGAAAGTGTTACGCACTCCTGCATACGACTTGACACAGTTCGCGACGTCGGCGATAGCTAACCGGTAATAGGCTCTAACACTAAACCCCGCTAACACTGACTCCTGCATATCGCCTCTGGGCCTGTATGCAGGAGTCGGTGGTATTCGGTGGTAGCGAGCCAAAACGGTGGTAGGCGGGAATTTCGCGGGTAGTGGCGAAAAGTGGTATGCACGAGTGGGTGATAGGCCTAACACCAAAACCTTAAACGGTGGTACGCTACCCCTGGTAAAGAGCAGGTATAGAAGAATATATTAGGCCCAAATCTATTCAATCCGATCATATTTAACAGAATTACATACGCAATAAGGGAAATTTGATCAATTTAACCCTAAATTCGAACCGTTATTAACGCTACCGCCGCATTGGCGGCGATATTAATAGTGTCAAATCGATGAATGTAAAGTAAACAAATCGCCGCCGCTGCAGCAACGTCGATATCCATACTGTCTAACGTCAACTAAAAATGGCCACCGTTGCCATCGGTGGCAATATATTACACCCAAATCTATTCAATGCTGTCATATTTAACAGAATTACATATGCAATAAGTGAAATTTAATCAAATTAACCCTAATTTCGAACCAATATTAATGCCGCCGCCGCATTGGCGGCGTTATTCATATTGTCGAATGGAGGGATTTCCCAAATCTATAAATAACTTCACGGGTAGCTATAATCAAATTGCTACGCGCTCCTGCATACCACTTGACATACTTCCCGACCTCGGTGATAGCTACCCGGGGATACGCGCTAACACCAAAAGCCGCTACCACCGACTCCTGCATACAGGCCCAGAAACCAGCACCTTTCTAGACACCGAATACCAAAAAAACGCCCTACTCTGCACTGGTCCCCCGCTGGAAACCAGCATCATTCTACACACCAAATATAGAAAGCCACCTTCCCCATGGGGAACAAGTGTCCTTCTACACACAGAATAAAGAAAACCTCCCTACCCTCTACTGGTCCCCCCCCCCCCTGCCTCCCGCCAGAAATCAGTGTACTTCTACACACCAAATACAGAAAACTGTGCTGGTCCGCCCGCCCGCCAGCCACCGGAAACCAGTGCCCTTCTACACACTGAATAGTGTGTAGAAGGGCACTATTCAGTGTTATATTAATATCGCCGCCGCAATATCATCCCACAATGCGGTGCATTGTGGGATGCGTCAGAGCAAAACATACCCGCGAGAATGCTAATACACTGGGTGCAGCTATGAAATATGCTAGTTTCAGCTCATTTCAGCTCTTGTTTGAAACATAGAATACCAACTAAAAAAATATATATAATAAATTAAGATATTAATCTTTTATCCAGCATTGCATTTACATCAATATAATCAGCACACATTATGCCATGTGCATTTAGATTTAGACAAATCTAGGCACTCAGACTAGTGTTAGAGCCATAGCCAGAGTCAGTTTTATTTATTTTATTCATGTTTTTATTTATATCCTGTGGTTAATGACATATGTAGAAATAGAAAATGAGTAGGGTTAATCAGATATTGGTAATATACTTCTTTGAAACAGGTATTTGTTGACACATTTGACATTTTAATATCTAGAACAAGAATTACTTCTGGCTAATCAATGGTGATGTAAACATCAGCCTGTAAAGTGACTGAAACTGTATGTTTCTTAGCTCAAAATGCTTAATTATGGAGAATTGTGTCATAAACATATTATATTGTATCCTTCCATCTATGTTTGTGCCAAATTGTTATGTATTTCTATTTATTTTGAATAAAATGCCAGTTTTGCCCTACACGTATCGGTAAACTCAATGGTAGTGCGCCTTTGTCTGCTCACAACGCCGTTTTCAGCGCATGTGCAGTCGGAACCGTGGTGTAGTCTATGCAGAACACAATCCAACCCTGTACTGGTCCACCATGTCTGCTGCCGGAAACCAGCGAATACAGAAAAGAAACCTAGCCCACACTGGTCCCCCGTCAGAAACCAGCCTCCTTCTACACACCGAATATAGAAAACCACCCTACCCTGGACTGGTCCTCCACCCAACCCCATTCCACACACCAAATAGTTTGCACCATCTCACACGAAATTACCATGTTCCTATTTGCCTGTCATACCTTCCATGGCATTATTATGTTACTATCTGTCTGAGGCACCTTCCATAAGATCAGTATGTCCACATTTGTCTGAAGTACCTTCCATGATATTATAATGTTCCTATCTGTCTGCAATACATTCTACAACTATCTGTATGTATTACATCCGATGAGATTATTACCTCACACAACATTATGTTCATCCCATAGCGTCAGTATGTTTACATTCCTCTGCACTACATGTACCTCCGACAACATTATATTCCTATTTCTCCACTATACCTCCCACGACATTATCATGTTCCTATTTCTCCACTATACCTCCCACTACATTATCATGTTCCTATTTCTCCACTATACCTCCCATGACATTATCATGTTCCTATTTCTCCACTATACCTCCCACGACATCATCATGTTCTTATTGTCCCACAATACCTCCCATGATATTATCAGGTTCTTATAGCTCCACTATACCTCCTACAAGATTATCATGTTCCTATTTCTCCACTATACCTCCTACTACATTATCATGTTCCTATTTCTCCACTATACCTCCCACAACATTATCATGTTCCTATTGTCCCACAATACTGCCCACAACATTATCATGTTCTTATAGCTCCACTATACCTCCCATGACATTATCATGTTCCTATTTCTCCACTATACCTCCCAAGACATTATCATGTTCCTATTTCTCCACTATACCTCCCACAACATTATCAGGTTCCTATTGCTCCACTATACCTCCCAGTACATTATCATGTTCCTATTTCTCCACTATACCTCCCACGACATTATCATGTTCCTATATCTCTACTATACCACCCACAACATTATCATGTTCCTCTTTCTCTACAAAACCTCCCATGACATTCCTATTTCTCCACGATTCCTCCCAGGACATTATCATGTTCCTATGGCTCCACTATACCTGCCACTACATTATCATGTTCCTATTGCTCCATGATACCTCCCATGACATTATCATGTTCCTATTTCTCCACTATACCTCCCGCAACATTATCATGTTCCTATTGCTCCACTATACCTCCCATGATATTATCATGTTCCTATTTCTCCACCAGACCTACCACAACATTATTATTTTCCTATCTCTCCACTAAACCTCCCACGACATTATCATGTTCCTATTTCTCCACTATACCTCCCATGACATTATCATGTTCCTATTTCTCCACTATACCTCCCACGACAGTATCATGTTCCTATTGTCCCACAACACCTCCCATGACATTATCATGTTCCTATTTCTTCACTATGCCTCCCACGACATTAATATGTTCCTATGGCTACACAGTGACTCCCATGACATTATCATGTCCCTATTGCTCCCTGATGCCTCCCACGACATTATCATTTTCCTATTTCTCCACTATACCTCCCAGAACATTATCATGCTCTTATTTCTCCACTATACCTCCCACAACATTAATATGTTCTTATAGTTCCACTATACCTCCCACGACATTATCATGTTCCTATTTCTCCACTATAATTCCCACGACATTATCATGTTCCTATTTCTCCACTATAGCTCCCATGACATTATCATGTTCCTAATGCTCCATAGTACCTCCCACAACATTATCATGTTCCCATTTCTCCACTATGCCCCCCATGATATTATCATGTTCCTATTCTCCACTCTACCTCCCACGACATTATCATGTTCCTATTGCTCCACAATACCTCCCACAACATTATCATGTTCCTATTGCTCCACAATACCTCCCACGACATTATCATGTTCCTATTTCTCCACTACGCCTGCCACAACATTATCATATTCCTATTTCTCCACTATACCTCCCACGACATTGTCATGTTCCTATTTCTCCACTATACCTCCCACAACATAATCATGTTCCTATTTCTCCACTATACCTCCCACAACATTATCATGTTCCTATTTCTCCACTATGCCTGCCAAAACATTATCATGTTCCTAATTCTCCACTATTCCTCCCACCACATTATCATGTTCCTATTTCTCCACTATACCTCCCACAACATTATCATGTTCCTCGTTCTGCACTATACCTCCCACAACATAATCATGTTCCTATTTCTTCACTATACCTCCCACAACATTATCATGTTCCTATTTCTCCACTATGCCTCCCACAACATTATCATGCTCCTAATTCTCCACTATTCCTCCCACCACATTATCATGTTCCTATTTCTCCACTATACCTCCCACAACATTATCATGTTTCTATTTCTCCACTATACCTCCCACGACATTATCATGTTCCTATTGCTCCACAATACCTCCGATGACATTATCATGTTCCTATTTCTCCACTATACCTCCCACTACATTATCATGTTCCTATTTCTCCACTATACCTCCCATGACATTATCATGTTCCTATTTCTCCACTATACCTCCACATTTTTATGCTCCTATTGCTACACAGTGACTCCCATGACATTATCATGTTCCTATGGTCAAACAATACCTCCCACAACATTATTGGTGTGTTCTGTTCTGCTTGACCAGACAGGATGGCCGAATGAGATGAGTGTCCGTCTCCCATTTTGGCAGATTGTGGGATTCGAACCCTGGTGTTCAAACCCTGGTCGAGTCAAACCAATGACGTAAAAATTTATACTTGTCGCTTCCTAACCAGACACTCTGCATTATTAGGATAGGGCAAGGACTGGTTGGCTCAGTGTCAGGATAATGTGACTGAGTAGGATATCAGGTCATGGTGCTGGCGGCCTGGTCTGCCAGTGGGGCAGCACTATAAAGTCGTCATGAGCACACACTTACACAAGTTGGTACCCATCCTGATATGAACTTAGATGTTGCCAGGATGTAAAGCTCCAACAACTAACCAACCATCCTGTTCTGCTGTGTCGTTGCCAGGTGGGGCCACGTGTGCCCCGGGGCTTCTCAAGTGTCACGAAGGCCACTGTGTGCCCCTACAGAGGGTGTGTGACGGTGCCCTCGACTGCATCAACGGAGCCGATGAGGCAGGCTGCGGTAGGCTTCCCATAACCGGCGCCATTTGCACAATTCACATCGCAGTGGCTCATTTCCATATACAGTACACCCCCATTAAACAAAGCTCGGTTAAACCAAACGATCGGTCAATCCAAACTTTTTTCGGCGGCCAGGCAAAATACTACCATTTATCATATAAAAATGTTGGTTAAATCAAAGTCGCTTAATCCAAATTATCGGTTAATCCAAATAAATTTAAAGCAAACTTTCATGTGGTTATAAAGTCATCTGAGACTTTTTTTATATGATAAATGGTAGTACTTTGCCGGGCCTCTGATAAAAGATTGGATTAACCTATCATTTTGTTTAACCGACGTTGATTTAATTGGGTTATACTGTATATACATTTTTTAAAGCATTAATCAAAGTGTCCACATACATTCATAATGCACCCGTGTTTTTGCCAAAGCCAAGTCAAAGTCGAAGCCAAAGCTCGGTTAAACCAATGATCGGTTAATCCAAATAAATTTCTAGGGTCCCTTCAAGTTTGGTTTAACGGGGTTATACTGTAATGGATTTTTAACAGCTATTTTGGTGGGGATGATACTGTCGTGCAGGTGATGAAAATGGAAATCAATCTTTTTATTCTAGAGCAGGATTCGAACCCACATTTCTGGCAATTCCATGGCTTGCGTGTTAACCATTACACTACCTAAGCTCCCAGGTGCAATTACCCTATCCACGCCTACTGTTCCAACGGCCAGGCGAATCAGAATGGCGTTGTAGGGGTGGGTGGGGGGGAGGCGAGGTCTGTCGGTCACTGATGTTCGTCTTCCCTGCTGGGGTCGTGGTGGGTACCCAGCTCCCCTCACCGAATCAATCATAATTCGTAAATTATGCGCCAATTATATATGGCTCCTTGCCCGAGAGGCCAGTGCAGACCACTACACCCGTCCCCTTGGAATAGACTACATCGACATTCCAGTGGTGCATTGTGGGATGTGTGGAAGAAAAACAAACCCACGAGAAGCACATGGCACATGCTAATACACTGGGTGCAGCTATGAAATGTGCTCGTTTCAGCTCATCTTAACTCTTGTTTAAAACTTAGAATACCAACTTAAAAAATATATATAATAAATTAATATTTTAATCTTTTATCCAGCATTGAATTTACATCAATATAATCAGCACAGCTTATGCCATGTGCATTTAGATTTAGACAAATCTGGGCACTCAGACTAGTGTTAGAGCCATAGCCAGAGTCAGTTTTACTTATGTTATTAATGTTTTTATTTATATCCTATGGTTAATGACAAATGTAGAACTAGAAAATGAGTAGGCTTAATCAGATATTGGTTATATATTTCTTTGAACCAAATTTTTGTTGACACATTTGACATTTTAATATTCAGAACAAGAATGACTTATGTCTAATCAATGTAAACATGTTTCTTAGCTCCCACAACTATATGTTTCTTAGCTCAAATGTGTCTTAAACATATTCATTATATTATTATATTGCATCCATCCATCTATGTTTGTGCCAAATTGTTTTGTATTTTTATTCATTTTAAATCAAATCAAAGTTTTGCTCTATGCGTATCAGCAAACTTAAGGGCCGTACGCCTTTGCTTTGCTGCCAACGCTGTTTTCAGCACATGCACAGTCAGAATGGTGATCTCGTCTATCGTAAGTCGTTTAAATGGTTTATGTCCATAAGTGGTTTTAATGCAATTACATACAAGCAGGCAATATGCTACATATACAAATTAGGACTCGTCACAGTTGATTACGATAATTGTGGATAAGTAAAGTTACGTTGGTCATGTTGCTGCCTGCCCCCCCTTTTAGACCAGACAAGATGGCCGAATAAGTTGAGCGTCCATATCCCGTTTTAGTAGATCGTGGGATTCAAACTCATGGATTCGACCGCTGATCGAGTCAAACCAATGACTTAATAATTTATACTTGTTGCTTCCTAGCCAGGTGCTCGGCATTATTAGGATAAGGCAAGGACTGGTTGGCTCAGTGTCAGGATAATGTGACTGAGTGGGATCTCAGGTTGTGGTGCTGGTGGCCTGGTCTCCCATTGGGGCAGCACTATAAAGTATAAAGTCGCCATGAGTGTGCACTGTCACAAGTCAGTACCTATCCTGATATGACCTTAGATGTTGCCAGGACGTAAAACTTCAACAACCAACTAACCAACCAGTCGATGATGACAATTGCGAATAAGTGAAGTTTGCTTTGGTCATGTGTACTGCCTGCCCCCGCCCCCCTTTTAAGCGCCATCTAAAGACGCAGCTTACTGTGTTGTAGATAACTTCACCTGCCCGGGCCACTTCCGGTGTCAAGGAGAGCGGGTGTGTGTGACGATGAGACAGCGGTGTGATGGGATACGTCAGTGTCAGACCGGAAATGACGAATGGCTCTGTGACGTCAGATGCCCTGACAGTTGCACCTGCATTGGCCTCATCTATAAATGCCTGGATGCCGGTCTCGGAATGATACCTGACCAGGTCTCCTACAAAGCGCGTAAACTGAACCTGACATCAAATCATATCCTTCTTCGAAACACAACTTTCATACGGTTCCTATCATTGGGAGTGCTGGTGTTGAGGTCCAATAACATATCAGCGCTACCCAATGGTGTGTTTCTCCCCTTAGGTAATCTATACTACCTTGATTTATCCAACAACTACCTGGAGGTTCTCAGTGGCGACAGCTTCCAAGGTCTGGCCAACCTGAAGGTCCTCATACTAGCGGGCAATTTAAAACTCACAAGGATCGAGCCCTTTGCCTTTGCGGGACTGAACATGATAGAGAACCTACAACTGAAAGGTCTCGGCTTGGAACAAATCGATGCGGATGCCTTCGCTCGACTGCCAATGATCAGATCAATCGACCTGTCGAAGAACAAACTGATGTCATCCAATGGAGGTCTGCGCGGGCTGGACACCCTCACCCAGCTGAACATCTCACGCAACCCCGGCTTAGCCGTTAGTCGGCGAGAACTCGCCTACCTGCCGCACTTGGTGACCTTGCAGAGCGACCTCTTCAAGTACTGCTGCTTCGTGAGCGACAGAGTTGCGCAAGAGGACTGCGACCCGAAGGCGGACCAATTCAGCTCATGTGAGGACCTCATGCGTCGTGACCTTCTAAAGGTCTTCCTGTGGGTTCTCGGGCTGATGGCATTTACGTGTAACCTGTTCGTGCTTGTGTACCGGCGCCGTGAGAAGAAGACAACCGTCTACGCCTTCTGTGTCATGAACCTGGCAGTTGCTGACTTCTTCATGGGCTTCTACATGATCTGCATCGCCTCGGTCGACGCCTACTACAGGGGCGTCTACATCGAATTTGCCGAACGCTGGACCGGAAGTTGGATGTGCCAGTTCCTCGGCTTCCTCAACACGCTCTCCAGTGAGACTTCGGTGTTTACGCTGTGTCTGATATCGGCTGACCGCTTCTACAAGATCGTCTTCCCCCTCAAGGTACTCTTCTTTGCTGATGTAAGGCCTTCCTTCTTTTTTTTCCATATTTTCTCCTTTTATTTTTTAATTTTAATTTTTTAAATATATTGTTTTCTTCCCTTTCTTCTTTTTTATTTTGTTTCCCTTTTTTCTTTTGTTTTTTTCTTCCTCCCCCCTTTTAACATTTTTTGTTTTAATTAAAGCTGCATAGTCTGATGAAATATCAAATTTTCCAAACCAAACCAATTATCTAGATTTGATTTTACATATGTAACTAAGATACTGATGCACTTATTAAGCATTTGTTTCTGCGAAGAAGGCAATAATGAGTAAATTTAACAGAACCTGTTATTGCAGAAGTCTGTGGTGTCAGAGTTTTGGCAAGCTTGCCAAAACTAATTTTTCATGTTTGGACTCAAAATATCTCAAAAGCTTACCATTTAAAATGAAAGTAACTTTGAACTAATGTAAAGTAGATACTAGTGATCGATCTAATATATTTATCTCAGAAAAAATACAGAAATTCAAAACCATCGGACTATGCAACTTTAAAGTTGCCTAATCCGATGGTTTTGGCATTTAAAACTCTCACCATCAAATCACCCCATTCCTTTCCAGGCCTCGCATTTCGACATGAAGAAAGCCAAGATGGTGATGGCGTCCATCTGGGCTTTCGGCTTCTTTCTGGCCGCTCTTCCGGTCATGCCCATCTCTTACTTCGGCGATGGTTTCTATGGCAAATCCAGCGTCTGCATCTCCATCTACCTTACCCAGGACTACAGCCAGGGCTGGCAATTCTCCATCTCCGTGTTTCATGTCTTGAACTTCACCTGCTTCATCTTTATCTTCATTGCTTACGCCTACCTGTTTTATGTGGTCAAGAAGAGCACCAGCGAAACTAAGAAGTTCTCGCATGTGCAGAAAGCCAGCAAGAGTGATGTTGCCGTTGCGCGTCGTCTGACTCTGGTTGTCTTCACCGACTTCATCTGCTGGGTGCCTATAAACCTCATGGGTAAGTTAGCGCTTGGTTAATGTTGTGGCTTTTTTGTTGTTCTTGTTGTTGTTGTTTTTTGTTACTTTTTAACAACAAACCGCAAATAACAAACTCACCTAACTAACCATGATAGGGTAACACTAGAATATTCTGAGCAAATTGACATTTTATATACCGCCTGTGTAATTCTAACTGATCAGACCCGACATTAAAACTTATTACAACTCCACCAAATGAATACAAAAGGTAACTTCTGCTTACATCTTAAATATCATGAAGATACTCACATTAATATGACTAATATTGATGTAGTCATATGACACTACTGTTGCCATATTGTTGTGGAACTTGTGGGTAACTATCAGAATTCCGTTGTGTTATATGCAGCAAATTGTGTATTCAACAGTTATTGTATGCCATACTCTATATACCATTTTTGTGTAAATAATCCCAATTTGAAAAATGGCAGGAACACCAGTATTTCGGCGCTGACAAAAGAACTTATTCAGCAGAATAAACATATTTACCACATTCAAGTGGTTATGTCAATAAAAAATATAAATATTAACCATAAAATATGGTAGGGTGTTTCTGGTTGGCATCCCCCAAGGGGGCCGGGAGTAATCTTCCTGCCTGTGCACCCAAATGCATCTGCTCTTGTTTCTGATGGCTGCTGACGGTTGTGACAAACAATAAGACTCCCAGTGGCACCGCTGCTCTTGTTCCCGGTGTGGTGGTTTCAGCGTGTTCCTGTGCTCAGACATGTACCTCGCTTCTGCGCATGCGTCAGAATCTAATAAACATCGCCGTAATCGATTAACACTACCCGGGCGACTCGGGTCATCCCAGTCGTCAGAATTTCAAATAGAACACGGCGAGTGGAGTCGACAAATACACGTGCCGTGTGCAAAAAAAGAATAACTTAGATTAATTAAATGGAAATATAGGTAAACTAGGCCATCATAAAATACTTTAAATCCTATTTTGCTGTATTTTTTATCGGTTATTAAAAAAAAAAAAAATTGTCCACCCGAGCGCGGAGAAGCGTATTCGATTATTTGACCCGAGTTTGTAGGATGTGCGCATGCGCCAATAAGTGTCTCGGGTGATCCAAGTTGATGCGAAATCCGCGCATGCGCAGAAGCAACGGGACACGGCTGAGCACGGGAACATGCTGAAACCGCCACACCGGGACGTGTAACAAACAATAACATTCCTAGGTTGTCATCGATTTTCATGGTCCGGACCATTCAAATCATCCCAGTTGTCAGAATTTCAAATAGAACACCCCTTGGAAAACACAGGCCGGATGCAAAAATGATCCGAATCCAATGCCCCAAGTCTTCGCTGGGGGAGTCTGAAGCAATGATGTCACAGCTTACGATTGGACCAAATGAGATATATTCTTTCAAAATCAGAGCTGTTCTTTCATCACTGTTTCAAGTGCAAATGTCTGCTTGAACTTAAAATTAGCCAAATTTGATACTGTGAAAAGGATATCTAATTTGTTCCACCCCAAATGCATTCGTTTATGCAACCCAAGTTTGTATGATCTGTGCATGTGCAGAAACAATGTTTGGGATGATCAGAGGTGATTAATCAATGTCGGCTCTAGTGACAGTGCTGCTCTTGTTGCCATTGCATGTGATAAATAATAACAAACAATGCCTCTCCTAGTCACACTGCTCCTCTTGTTGCTGGCATGTGTGACAAGCAATGACACTCCTCGTGAGAGTGCTGCTCTTGTTGCCGGTGGGTGTGACAAACAATAACACTCCTCGTGACAGTGCTGCTCTTGTTGCCAGCGAGTGTGACAAACTATGACACTCGCTCCTAGTCACAGTGCTGCTCTTGTTGCTGGGCAAACAATGACACTCGATCCTAGTGACAGTACTTCTGTTGTTGCCGGTGGGTGTGACAAACAATGACACTCCTAGTCACAGTGCTGCTCTTGTTGCTTGTGGGTGTGACAAACAATGCCATTCCTAGTGACAGTGCTGCTCTTGTTGCTGGCGGGTGTGACAAACAATGCCATTCCTAGTGACAGTGCTGCTCTTGTTGCTGGCGGGTGTGACAAACAATGACACTCCTAGTGACAGCGCTGCTCTTGTTGCCGGTGGGTGTGACAAACAACTACACTCCTAGTGACAGTGCTGCTCTTGTTGCCGGCATGTGTGACAAACAATGACACTCGTAGTCACAGTGCTGCTCTTGTTGCCGGTGGGTATGACAAAGAATGACACTCCTAGTGACAGTGCTGCTCTTGTTGCCGGTGGGTGTGACAAACAATGACACTCCTAGTCACAGTGCTGCTCTTGTTGCCGGCATGTGTGACACACAATGACACTCCTATTCACCGTGCAGCTCTTGTTGCCGGCATGTGTGACAAACAATGACACTCCTAGTCACAGTGCTGCTCTTGTTGCTGGCGGGTGTGACAAACAATGACACTCCTAGTGACAGCGCTGCTCTTGTTGCCAGTGGGTGTGACAAACAATGACACTCCTAGTGACAGTGCTGCTCTTGTTGCCAGCATGTGTGACAAACAATGACACTCCTACTCACAGTGCTGCTCTTGTTGCTGGTGGGTGTGACAAACAATGCCATTCCTAGTGACAGTGCTGCTCTTGTTGCTGGCGGGTGTGACAAACAATGACACTCCTAGTCACAGTGCTGCTCTTGTTGCTGGTGGGTGTGACAAACAATGACACTCCTAGTGACAGTGCTGCTCTTGTTGCCAGCATGTGTGACAAACAATGACACTCCTAGTCACAGTGCTGCTCTTGTTGCTGGTGGGTGTGACAAACAATGACACTCCTAGTGACAGTGCTGCTCTTGTTGCCAGTGAGTGTGACAAACAATGACACTCCTAGTCATGGTACTGCTCTTGTTACTGGTGGGTGTGATAAACAATGACATTCCTAGTCACAGTGCTGCTCTTGTTGCCGGCATGTGTGACAAACAATGACACTCCTAGTGACAATGCTGCTCTTGTTGCCGGTGGGTGTGACAGGTGCTGCGGCTGGTGCCGGCGTCAATGTGCCCGGTGAGGTGTATGCGTGGGTTGTCACCTTTCTCCTGCCCATCAATAGTGCCATCAACCCGCTACTCTACACCATCTCCTCCATCAGGCTCAAGTCGGTGAGTACTGCCGATGTCATGAAATAGAATCGCCCCCTCAAAATTGTCTCCCCGGGCAATTCTCTTTGTAAATAAAATCGCTCACAGGTTATTTTGTGTGTGCCTACCATACATATTTCATATTAATTTTGATGGCTTTTACTAACTTTGGTCACTTCGACCAGAGTGGTATCCATTTTGAGTCACGTAGTTAACTGCCAATAGATAGCGCCACCGATATGGTTTACCACATAATGGTACAGATGGATTCCACCAGATGGCGACACTATATTGAAATGGGACTGGGCACATATCCAGAGAATATAATCACAGAGACCTTGAATATATATAATGACAGTTCAACACAATATTGGTCTAGGGATTGATGTGGTACCTAGTTTTAACGTATGCACAACACAGGTGAAAGGTAGTATATATGTATATATATATATATATATATATATATATATATATATATATAGAGAGAGAGAGAGAGAGAGACTCAGAGAGTTAAATATAGCTTAGTAACACAGTGGGATTGTAGCAACTTGTGAACACACATGAGCTATACACTGTACATTTCCTTTTATAGAAACAAGAAAAAGCAAAGGCCACTTCGGTAGCATTGGTAGCATCAAGTAAGTCGCTATTTCTTTTATAGGAGAGTGTTTATTGACAGCACTGTGTGCTCCGATTTCCGCTGGTGCATCAGGAAAGCTGTCACTCAGCACACCAGGTCGCAGCTACAGCTTTCTCACAGGAAGTTGGGATTGGTGCCCCGTCCCACCCTTATCCCTCCGTATACACCCTATACTTTAAAGCTACTAAAGCCCTGTTTACACGGGCGAGTTAAGCCGCGTCATATAAATCACCTTGTCTAGTTCGGTTTACATTCGCCGTGTAAACGCGACACTGAAGCGGATTAGGGCTGATTCGATTCATATTATTCACTTTATGTAAACCGCCTCGCGAGGTGGTTTATATAAAGCGAACTAGCTTAAGCATGTCACATGCATGCACAATCGTGACTTTAGTTTGTTGACTTTCCAGTCGATCAAAAGCGCATATTATATCATTTGGTCTATGAAACCGCTAGCTGTGCACAGATATTTTTTTCATGATTTATTTTAAGGTTTTCACTGCCCAGCAGAAGTTTTGACCGTTCCAAACCAATACGATTCAGTCCATACATATCTAGGTCGAACCCACACTCTCTCCTGGTGACATCAACTAACCGAAACTGGCACTGCTTAGTCTGGACTTGCTCATGTGCAGATATCGATTTCCGCCTTAAACCGCTCCGTGTGTAAATGCGCCACTAATTCGCTTCATATAAATCGCCTTGTCTAATTCGCTTTACAATTGCCCGTGTAAACACGGCTATAGTCCGATAAAAACCTAGAATTTTAAGTACCAAAATAATTATTTAGATTTGGTCCTACACACCTAACTTAGATACTGCTGCATTATTAACCATGTGTT
The DNA here is from genome assembly GCA_030323885.1 of Branchipolynoe longqiensis. Lineage (NCBI taxonomy): Eukaryota > Metazoa > Annelida > Polychaeta > Phyllodocida > Polynoidae > Branchipolynoe > Branchipolynoe longqiensis. The sequence continues at coordinate 69,331,609 of CM059190.1, read as the reverse complement.
GCCACATAGAAGGGAATAGTGAATCACGTTAATAGGATATGTTACTACTGAAGCCTATGGTACCATAGTTTTGGCGTGCTTGCCAAATGGATTTGTCAAATATCTCAACAAAAGTTAGCGATTTAAATTAAAAGTTACTTCAAACTAAAGTAAAGTAGATTATAAAGATAAATATAATGTATTTATCTCAGAATATTTCAGAAAATCAAAACCATTGGACTATGCAACGTTAAGCTCACTTTTCACCTATAGCCACAAGCCTCCTGGTTAACAAACTTGGTAGGGGTTTTTCCATACACTTTTTTTTTCTAGTGTACATCACAGTAAGCTTTGCTAGCACATATTTTCCATTAGATAAAATACTACTTTCTATATATGCATATTCACCATCTCCCCGACAACAAATTTGGGTAAGCATTTTGGTTCTGACAAAGTTTGTGACTTTTCATCAGATCATGCAGCTGGTATATTCCGCTGGGACTAGACCTGTACTCTGACAAATACTCTCCGAGCACACCTTTGCCTAGTGTTTCAGTTTATCCAACCAACTATGTGGATGGAGAGTGTCATTTACAACACAGCAGGATCAATCTTCCTCAGCACTCTCCCGCCACATATTCGGTTGCATAAACTGAAAAAAAATAGACAATGCTATGCCTGGAGAACATTTATCAGAGTCCAGCTCCAGTACCAGCGGCCTATACTAGACCCCTTTAAACACCCTAAATTAACATTCTAATTAACGCCTCAGTTGCACTGTGGCTTGCGCCCACTTTGTGACCAAAAGCCGGTGACCTCCTTGCGACCAAAGCAAAAAGAAATTAGGGAAAAACAATGGGCAGAGATTGGTCTGACAACCAGTCACCGACTGCTCGCCAACCGGTTCCCGACTGTTTGCCGACCGCTCGATGATCTCCGGGTGACCATTTTGGCTGCAAGGAAGTTTCAGGTACTGCACTAAAAACTCCTTATAACCTAAACAATCACCCGTAGGTCGCCATCCATTTTCAGCGCTTGCAACTGGTCAGCGGCCAGTCGGTGACCACTTGGTGAGCAGTCGGTGACCAGTCAGTGACCAGTCAACCTTTAGGTCGTAATGTTGTCGTAAGGTGGTCACAAAGTGGTCGCCATTGGTCGCAAGCCGTAGTGTCACAGGGGCTTTTAAAAGCGGTGTTTCTTTTCCAGTTCTGACAGTGACGGTGCATGTCCCAGATGCTGGGAAAAAGAAAACAGACCTGAAGACATTCTTAAGTGGCTACAAAAATGTCTCTCCCCGATTTGCTTTGTCTGTGGCCAAGAAGTTGGCGGCCATCTTATCTGAGGCACATACTAAAGGTTTCAACTGTCCCAACCTCGAGCCAACCTCCATCCTGGTCACGGAAGACAAGGTGGGCAATCCATTAATGTTGTTTTTTTGTGGTTGTTGTAGATGTATTTTATTCTTCAGAATAAAAGTCACATATTTACCACTAATTACTATGCCTTTGCAACTTATAGGGGTTCAAATTTTATGGGAAATGCATTTTGGATTCGGTGACCAGGGCTCATGGGAACCCATCAGTAATGACTTTTTGGTTCTGATGGTAACTGCGTCTTTATAGAATATTTATGGGGAACACAATTTGTAATATATTTATTTATATGTATGCATGCTTACATATATTTATGTATGTGTATGTATATTTATAACATATATGAATATTTTTATATATATTTATATATGTTTATTTATGTTTATATATATATTTACATATATATGTACATATGTATTTAGATATAATTAGATATATTTAGATAAATATATATATATACTTATGTGGTGTATAAAGGTTATGCAAATATTATTGTGAATGGAATATAAACTCCGCATATGACACTGTGTTAGGGAGGGGCAGGAGTGTGCTGTTTGAGTGACCTGCAGGGCGGGGGACCCTCTCCGAACCACTGTAGCCTCCCCCGCCATCAGCCTCAGTCTGATCAGCATGCCTCTGGGCCCACTCTCATCCGGAAATTTGCTTTTAATCGAAATAAACAGCGGTCTTTTGTGTACCAGCCAGAGCTTAGGATAAGAGCTCTCTCCAAACTAACTACTATTGTATTGGCTCTTCCTTGTAATGATCAATAATATAGAGAGTAGATTACCTATATATATATTATGTATAAGGACTTGTGCGAATAGAGATAATGTATGTTTCCTCATATCATCAAGCATTCCCAATTATTCACCAGAACCTATTGGTGGTGCCCCCAGCGATAGCCCACCTCACTAACCGCTCGGGTTAGGCGGTGGCAAAACTATGGCTATAGCTTACAAGTGGTCTGTGGCTCTCGTTGCAGGAAGGTCCTCAATTTGCAGTCGATGTCTGCCCAAGGGCAAACCTCAGTCAGAGTGAAGATGTTCGCGCATTTGGCAAGCTGACATCGTATCTGCTGCGCAAGCTGGTCACCACGAACCAGTAATGTCCCATCATGCACAGCGACCACTAGAGAACGGATTCACCCCATACTACAGTAGCTTGAGTTGGGGTGAAGAACAACCCTATATAAAAAGTGGAGAAAATGTGGGTAAATGAAATGGGCACATAAATTCTTAATCTAAAAAGCAAAATATATCCTTCACATACCTTGGTATATATATACCCTCACCGTTTGAACTGATTGGTAGATTAGCCCAGTAGTCCAATGAACTTTTAAGTTTGAATTGACAGAGCCCACATGTCAACATGGCAGCCATTGGCAGGAAGTTAAGAGGTTTCTGGGTATTAATCCAATCTAGGTCAGAAGACATTGGCTGAGGTAGTCAGGTGGTACAACAAGTTAATTTAAACATGGTGGGTTTATTTCATCAACTCTATCAATTCAAACTGATTTTGTGTTATTATGCCTTGATATTATGTGATTTTGAACACTCTGGGGAGTATATGTTGAGGGAAAACAAATACAATAGGATTGTAGCTATTGGATTTTAATCAAAGTAAGGTAGGAATACTAAAGTAATACCATCAACAGTGAGACACATTTTCTTCAACTTTTGCATGGGGTTGTAATTCACCTCTGAACAGAGTGGGAAGTGAATCTTTTATTTAAGTGACCTGCAGGCTAGGCACGCAGAATTAAAGCTGTATAATCCGATGGATTTGAACTTCTACCATTTTTTTAAATTGTTGAATCTAGTAAAGTTGCATTGTTTGATGGTGTTGGATTTCTACCATATTCTTTTTAGATAAATCTGACAATATTGCCTAGACCTATAATTGTTATAGATGAATTTATTAAGGTTTCATAGTCTGGTGGTTTTGAGTTTCTACCCATTTTGTTTAGCTAAATCTATTAAAATTGCATAGTCGGATGGTTTTGAATGTCTGCCATATTTGGTTTAGATCAATCTAAGTTGCAGTCTGATGGGTTTGAGTGTCTGCCCATTTTTCTTTTTAAGATAAATTGATTAAATTCGCATAGTCTGATGTTTTTGAATTTCGGCCCATTTTCTTTTGTATAAATCTATTAAAGTTTTATTAACCGATAGTTTTGAGTTTCTGCCATAGTCTTTAACGATGAATCTATTAAATTTGCCAGTACCGATGGTTTTGAGTTTCTGCCATATTTTATTTTAGATAAATTTGTTAAAGTTGCATAATCCGATAGTTTTGAATTTCTGCCATATTTCTTTAGATAAATTGTGTCTTATAGCCCTGTCACACTATGACGCATCACGCAAGCGTGCGCCGACGTAGGTGATTTTGCACCAATACATTGGTGTACGTCGATATGCATTACTCAAACATTACGCATTTGTTGTGCGCATGTTGGTATACGGCGATGTATGTCGATGTTCGTCGTTATATGGCATTGCTCGTTAAGGGGTTGCGAAAGTTTTGTGTATGCACAGAACTTTTTATGTTCAACAACGTGTGGGTTTTACGTTGGGCATACATTATGTATACGTTAGGCATACATCGATGTACGTCATACGTACGTTAGACAAACGTTGTTCACTACGTAGCACTATGTTGACCTACATCAGTCGAACGGAGAGCCAGCGGAAATGTACAGTCCGTGTATCTCAATGTATTGACAACATGTTGACAATGTATTGATAACGTAGGTCTAACGTATGTTTTGCGTTTCTCCACCGTGTTTTGACATATGTAACGTATAAGGCATACTTCTGGCGATCGAATTACGTATATAATGTTCACTGGCATTCTGCGAGCGTACCGTGAGCATAATGCGAGTATTTTTTGCCGGGAGGCACATATGCTCTGCTACATTGCATATACGGTATGTATATAAGTCCAACTTTGCCCCCGGTGCCGAAAAGTTTGGCGCATCTAGACATTTGAAAGTCATTGTAGCTGTTGGCCACGCGCTTCCGCGATGTATCATAATGTGACAGGGCCATAGGTAAGCTCTCAGCCAACGAGCCACATAGACAGATAGATGTTCCCTTTGTTTGCATCACTCAACATCAACCACCGGGCGCGGTGGCCGAATCGGTAGAGCGCGGCCCTCACGTGCGGAACGTTGGAAGTTCGGTTCCCGGTTGAGTCAGACTAATGATTTATCAAATGTATACTTGTCACTTCCTAGCTTTGCGCTAGGCATTAATAGGATAGAGCAACAAGGACTGGTTAGCTCAGTGTCAGGTTCATGTGACTGAGTCAGATATTGGCTCATGGTATCGGTGGCCTGATTTCCCAGTGGGGTAAGACTATAAAGTCACCATGAGTGTGCACTGTCACAACTCGGTACCTGTCCTGACATTACCCTGGATGTTGCCAGGACGTAAAACTCCAACAACCAACCAACCATCTCCAATATTGAGTAATACCGTGACCCTTTCCCAATGCCACCTAGCGGATTGCGCTTCAATTGATAACGCCTCTCCTTCATGATAATAACCCAAGGCTGATGCAGTGGGGGTTGGAAATAGACTTAGGCGATATCATTGGAGAAATGTGTACGAATGGTTCTAAAAAATTGTCTTTGTTCATGTCAGTAGTGAAACTAGACATAATTCTTGTATATTACACATGGCGCAACATGTCGGCTGAGAATTAACCAGGCTTATGTCCACTTTCATAACAAAATATATATATTTGTACATAAAACCCATATCAGAGTTAAGCTTTATTTCCACAACCCACAACTCAATATATGAAGTAAGTCAGTGTCTTGGGGATTTATGTATTGATCTGTGGGTTGGGTACATCAAACTTATCAACTCTGAGATGGGTTTCATGTATACATATAATCTTTTTTCTGTGTATATATATATTTATATATATATACAGTAAAATCTCTCTAACCGACCACCTCCACAGATCAACCACTCCCCTATATCGATCAATTTATTTGGGTCCCAACAATACCATTGTAAAGATATTCTAACTCCCTAAATCGACCACCTCCCCAAATGGACCACTTCAAGTCGGTCCCATGGTCGGTCGATTTAGAGAGGTTTTGCTGAATATATATTATGTGTTATATATGTAATATATATAGCATGCAAAAAACATTTATTTCGATATTTATTCTATTTTGAAGCAAATATATATATTACATATGTATATATATATATATATATATGTTGTATATATATATATATATATATGTTATATATACAATATATTCTATATAATATATATATAACATGCAACAAACAATTATTTTGACATTTATTATGTTCCGAAACTAAAATCTTCATATATATATATATATATATATATATATATATATATATATATATGTGTGTGTATATATAATATATTAGATATATATATATATATATTTATTTATGTTTCATAGCAGAATAATTGTGAAAATAAATGTTTGTCGCACCACGGTTACGGTAAACAAAAGAACTCTTTCCAGTTGCACTACTGCGTGTGTGTGTATATATTTCATGGAGACTGGCAGAGAGTCGGGTGCGAGTAGTGAGGAAAGTAGGCGGGGGGGGGGGGGGGGCACTACGGGTCCCTCTAGAGAAATGTTTAATAAATATGCCAGTAACTAAGTTAGATATGTAGAATCAAATCTAGATAATTGTTTCGGTATTGAAAATTTGATGTTTTCATCGGACCATGCAGCTTTAATTCATAGATACTTCTTGGCATTCCGGGGCTGGAGTGCTAACGATTACATTACCTAGACTCCTTGATGCAATCACCATATCTATACTGACCTATTCATTACAGGTCAGTACAGACTACTGCACATATATATGTTATGTAATTTATTATATGAACATAAACAATCAACTATTGGAGACTGTCTTCACTATTATTGTGCATGTAATTCTTCAAGGACTCTTTAGTTCTCCAATCTACCACATAGGCGCCACCTGCACGTAGTCATGATGAACTGAGTCCAGGTTAAGAATGATTCTCATTGGATGAACTTCCTGGATGATGATCACATTAGCTATGAATACCGTTTCCCTTGCAATGTTCTCACACGTGGTTATCAAGAATAGTAGTTATTATCATAAGTAATTATTGCTATGTCGTTTGCTTTCACTTACAAAAATAAGCATTGAATGAATTTCTTGGAAAATCACCATATATTAGCTATAAATGCTGTTTTCCTTGCAATGTTATCATTTTTGCTCATCGAAAATAGTATTGTTAATATCCTAAATAAGTATCATTATTTTGCTTAATTTTTCTTGCAAAAATAAACATTTTTGAAGCAGCTAGACCTTTGGGTGGATGCTACGTCATAGATAGTTTCAATAAAGAAAAATAAATAAATATATATATATATATACACATATATATATATATATATGCCTATATGTCTAGAGGGGTAGTAAACTATTATAACTGTTGGTGACTTTTGTTTTTATTCCCATAATACACTACATTATATATGCATTCTAATCGTATGTATATATATATTATTTAATGTATTGTGGGAATATAAATAAGAGCCACCAATAGCTATAATACTAATAGTTCGCAGAGAATATGCAATTCCAAGATATACAAAGCATATATAGTCATATTTGTTTGTGATAATTGTGAATAAGTAAAGTTGTGCTGATGGTGTTAGTACCCCCTTAAGAATATGAGCCTACAGGTGACGTCATTTAGTGTCTGCAGCCAGCAATAATATGCAGTGGAGTAAAAAGAGTTTCGAATTGTTATATCAGTGCCACCTATTGACTAATTTGTACTTGTGGAACGCCGTGACTGTTTCTCATTTTGCCTGGTACAGAGTAGTGTGTTATGAAGCTAAGCAACCATGGTTACGAAGCAGATACACAACCTGTGCCTGAGCTAAGCGATATCTCTATGCAAGCATATTTATGTGATTAATGTCCAAGTTAATATGTCAACATGCGTGAAGCTGAACTTCAAGTCACTTTAATACAAAATGTTATTTATAATATTCAATAAAGCACAATTCTTGCACGCACAATGAAGTATTGTTTTCACTTCCATGTGATTTGGTTTGCTGCTGTCTCTAGATTTGTTTTTAATTGGGGAGGAGTGATCGTAATAAAAACAAATTTCAAGGATGTTAACATGCTGTATATGGAAAATGATAATTGGTACCATGTAGATTTATATAACTAACTACTCCTAAGAAAAAGTAGGCTTACATAATTGCAATTGATATAGTTTTTACTTCATTCCTAAAATCAATTTATCCTATTAGGCCTATGTACTAATGGAAATTGAGCCAGGTGATCACTGATTATTAGTTCATGGTTGCTGTTAAGAGTTAACCAAACAGAAAGCCAGTGCCAGCTAGGAGAGGGGGGGGACCTGTTCATATGAATAAAGTACATTTACCTCCACACACACAAAACTAATAAAGAGAATATGATCATTCCCTAGATTTTAGTCGCACGTACGTGAGTGATCGAACATGATGCTTTTAGAGCCTTTGCTTATTTGCGTAGATTCTAAAGGTATTTTTCTGGTATCTAATTGGCTAATTTTGTGGGTAACACTTGGTGCGTAATGCTTTATGTCGAGCATTACGTTTGATTGGTGGAGGGGTGAGGGAGATGAAGGGATGGGGGTTGCTGTTGGAGGTGCGCCCCAGCTGTTCTACCTTCTTCCCTCCAGACATTGTGAAAGTACAACGTCTGAACACTTTGACTTGTGGATACTGAATGGTTTATTCCCGTCCAGGGCTCACTGAACCGCCGGCTAAACTTTCCATGACGTCATCTCATTAGCATATCTTACAGACGTGTCTAGACATCTATTACCCATATATATCACAGATATTGCCTTAAACTGTAGGCATCCCAATAGACTACATCACCATTCCAGCCGCGCGGTGCATTGTGGGATGTGTCAGAGCAAAACAAACCCACGAGAAGCACATGGCACATGCTAATACACTGGGTGCAGTCATCTCAGCTCTTGTTTGAAACATAGAACACTAACTAAAAAATATATATATAATAAATTACGATATTAATCTTTTATCCAGCATTGCATTTACATCAATATAATCAGCACATCTTATGCCATGTGCATTTAGATTTATACAAATCTGGACACTCAAACTAGTGTTAGAGCCATAGCCTGAGTCAATTTTACTTATTTTATTCATGTTTTTATTTATGTCCTATGGTTAATGACATATGTAGAAATAGAAAATGAGTAGGGTTAATCAGATATTGGTTATATATTTCTTTGAAACAAGTTTTTGTTGACACATTTGACATTTTAACATTTAGAACATCAATGGTGATCTAAACATCAGTCTGTAAAGTGACTGAAATTGTATGTTTCTTAGCTCAAAATGCTTAATTATGGAGAGGTGTGTCTTAAACATGTTCATTATATTATTATATTGCATCCTTCCATCCATGTTTGTACCAAATTGTTATGTATTTCTATTAATTTTGAATAAAATGGAAGTTTTGCCCTACGCATATCCTCAAACTCAATGGCTGTACGCCTTTGTTTTGCTCCAACGTCGTTTTCAGCGCATGTGCACTCAGAACGTGATCTCGTCTATCCGCAGAGGGGCGCCGGCCCAATGTCGAGATGAGTCGGAGGTTGATTTGTTTGTTGTTGGAGTTTAGCGGCCTGGCAACATCTAAGGTCATATCAGGATGGGTACCGAGTTGTGACTGTGCACTCATGGCTACTTTATACTGCTGCCCCACTGGGAGACCAGGCCACCAGCACCATGACCCACTACCCCTCCTAAATAAACCCCCCACAAAAACACCACAACAACAACACACAACAACAAAACAAACAAAAATCTGTTGGAATTGCTTGTTCTCCACACTTTGGCCGTAATCGATTAACATGACACGGGCGACTCGGGTCACCCGAGTCATCAGAATTTCAAATCGAACACCACAACTGGAGTCGACAAAAAAGACGTGCCATGTGCAAAATGACCCGACCCCAGTAACCCACCTCTTGGCTGGGGTTTGCTAAGAGCGATGACGTCACATCTGTGCTGGTACCTGTAGGATAATAGCTACCAGTACAAGTCCTATGTGTTGTTTTAATGCTTTTTTTTAATAACCCAGATTGTCAGCTTCTACAATCATTAAAAGCTTTAAATCCTATTTTGCTGTACTTCTATCGGTTATTGAAAAACAAATTAAGTTTTAGATTAAGACACCATTTTGTCCACCCCGAGCGTATTCGTTTATTCAACCCGAGTCTGTAGGATGTGCGCATGCGCCAAAAAGTGGCTCGGGTGACCCGAGTTGATTAATCGATTACGCCCTTTGAAACAACTCCATGCTGCCATTTCACCTGGAGAAGGGTCCACAGCGAGGAAAGGAGGAAAGACGGGTGACCACTGTCCCATATTGAGCATACCCTTGCAGGAATAGTTTCCCATTCTTTCAGTCCTGATATTGTGTGATTTAAACAGAAGTCGATGTAGATAAATTTAAAATATACTTCAAGCACTTTAATCTGCGCCAAATATACATATATATGTGTAACTATGTCTGAACAAGAAAGTACTAAAAAAATAATGGAATCTTTCCATAATTTGAGCCAATCAGAGCTGTTCTTTTCGATTGCAAATGGCCACCCCTTATGGGGGCTGCCATTGCAATAAAAAAGAACACAACACATGATTATGATAATTGAAATAAATATCATTTTATAGTTATAACAAAGTTAATGTTTATTGTCAAGTATTTCTGTTCTATAATCCATCAATAACCCGGAAAAGTAATCTACTTCACTGAGTTCTCGCGAAGACGAGAAGAGGAAAGTCTATTTCCGGCAAGTTCAAATGGGCTCAAACGAGTTCAAATGTGGCTGGTTGTCCCGCTCCTTCCAGCGATGAATATGCTTGGCCGTAATCGATTAACACGACCCGGGCGACTCGGGTCACCCGAGTCACCAGAATTTCAAATAGAACACCGCGAGTGGAGTCGACAAATACACATGCCGTGTGCAAAACAACCCGACCCCAGTAACCCACCTCTTGGCTGGGGTTTCCAAGGAGCGATGACCTCACATTTGCGCCGGTACCATCCTGCAGGATAACAGCCACCGGTACCAGTTATACATATTTATTTTTGGTAATAACATAGATTAATGAAATGGAAATATCACTAAACTATGCCATCATAAAAATATTTAAATCATAGTTTGCTGTAATTATATCGGCTATTAAAAAACAAATAAAAGGGCCACCATTTTTGTCACCCCGAGCTTGGAGAAGCGTATTCGATTATTCGACCCGAGTCTGCAGGATGTGCACATGCGCCAAAAAGTGGCTCGGGTGACCAGAGTCGATTAATCGATTACGCCCCTTATGGCATGAAAGGGGAGTAGGGGTTTGGCGACCAAGCTATCTACCGACACGGCCGGTGTCGCAGTTTCAGTTCCAAGCAGTTGAAGTTCCCACAATTGCTTCTGAGCATGCGTCAACATCTAACGGCATCGTCTGCGCATTGTCAATGGTCGTGAGCAATCTTCACACATAAAAAGTGAAATATCTCTAAAACCAAACCAGCTAGAAACAAATCGCTTGGTACACATATAGAAAACATGTTCACCAACACGATTATATTAAATTGATATGGTTAGGGTTCTGGATTTCTATTAATTTTGAATAATGTTTTGCACTGCGCATCCGCCAAACTCAACTCATTGTCAATGGTCGTGAGCAATCTTCATGCAGAAAAAGTGAAATATCTCTGAAACCACACCACCTAGAAACAAATCGCTTGGTACACATATAGAAAACATGTTTACCGAAAAGATTATATTAAATTTATAAGGTTAGTCACCCTGACACTATAGTGACAGCGATTTGCGGTGATCGGTGATGGTTTAAATCGGGCTAATGTTGACACATGTGCAGACAATGCTTTGACGCATGCGCAGATGCTTTGACGCATGCGCAGAAGCAATGGGGGACATTTGGCGTAGTTAATTTGTCTGACACTTGGTGGCGCGTCGGTACTAGTGGGCCTAAACGGCCATTGACAATGCATTGAGTTTGCCGATACGGGCAGTTCAAAACGTCAATTTTATTCAAAATTAATAGAAATTCAGAACCCGAACCTTATAAATTTTATATAATCTGTTTGTGGAATATATTTTCTATATGAATTCCAAACGGTTTGTATATAAGTGGTGTATTTGTAGAGATATTTCACTTTTTCTATATGAAGATTGCTCATGGCCATTGACAATGCATTGAGTTTAGGAATGGGGTGGAGGTGTAGGTGTGTGGTGGAGGTTAGCATTGTGGTGGGGGTGTAGGTGTGTGTTGGGGGTTTAGGGGTGTGGTCGGGGTGTAGCTGTGTGGTGGGGGTTTAGGGATGTGGTCGGGGTGTAGCTGTGTGGTGGTTTTTTTGGGGATGTGGTGGGGGTGTAGGTGTGTGGTGGAGGTTTAGGGATGTGGTGGGAGTGTAGGTGTGTGGTGGGGGTTAGGGGTGTGGTGGGGGTGTAGGTGTGTGGTCGGGGTTTAGGGGTGTGGGCGGGGTGTAGCTGTGTGGTGAGAGTTTAGGGATGTGGTCGAGGTGTAGCTGTGTGGTGGTGGTTTTAGGGATGTGGTGTGGGTGTAGGTGTGTGGTGGGGGTTTAGGGATGTGGTGGGGGTGTAGGTCTGTGGTGGGGGTGTAGGTGTGTGGTGGGGGTTTAGGGATGTGGTCGGGGTGTAGGTGTGTGGTGGGGGTTAGGGGTATGGTGGGGGTGTAGGTGTGTGGTGGGGCTTTAGGGATGTGCTCAGGGTGTAGATGTGTGGTGGGGGTTTTAGGGATGTGGTGGGGGTGTAGGTGTATGGTGGGGGTTAGGGGTGTGGTGGGGGTTGTAGGGGTGTGGTGGGGGTTTAGGGGTGTGGTCGGGGTGTAGCTGTGTGGTGGGGGTTTAGTGATGTGGTCGGTGTGTAGCTGTGTGGTGGGGGTTTTAGGGATGTGGTGGGGGTGTAATTGTGTTGTGGGGGTTTAGGGATGTGGTGGGGTGTAGGTGGGTGGTGGGGGTTAGGGGTGTGGTGGGGGTGTAGGTGTGTGGTGGGGTTTAGGGTGTGGTCGGGGTGTAGCTGTGTGGTGGGGGTTTAGGGATGTGGTCAGGGTGTAGGTGTGTGGTGGGGGTTTTAGGGATGTGGTGGGGGTGTAGGTCTGTGGTGGGGGTTAGCGTTGTGGTGTGGGTTTAGGTGTGTGGTGTGGATTTAGGGTGTGGTCGGGGTGCAGCTGTGTGGTGGGGGTTTAGGGATGTGGTCGGGGTGTAGCTGTGTGGTGGGGGTTTTAGGGATGTGGTAGGGGTGTAGGTGTGTGGTGGGGGTTTAGGGATGTGGTGGTGGTGTAGGTGTGTGGTGGGGGTTAGGGGTGTGGTGGGGGGTGTAGGTGTGTGGTGGGGGTTTAGGGATGTGGTGGGGGTGTAGGTGAGTGGTGGGGGTTAGGGGTGTGGTGGGGGTGTAGGTGTGTGGTGGGGGTTTAGGGGTGTGGTCAGGGTGTAGCGGTGTGGTGGGCGTTTTAGGGATGTGGTGGGGTGTAGGTGTGTGGTGGGATTTAGGGATGTGGTGGGGGTGTAGGTGTGTGGTGGGGGTTAGGGGTGTGGTGGGGGTGTAGGTGTGTGGTGGGGGTTTAGGGGTGTGGTCGGGGTGTAGCTGTGTGGTGGGATTTTTAGGGATGTGGTGGGGGTGTAGGTGTGTGGTGGGGTTTAGGGATGTGGTGGGGGTATAGGTGTGTGGTGGGGTTGGGGGTGTGGTGGGGTGTAGGTGTGTGGTGGGGGTTTAGGGGTGTGGTCGGGGTGTCGCTGTGTGGTCGGGGTTTAGGGATGTGGTCGGGGTGTAGCTGTGTGGTGGGGGTTTTAGGGATGTGGTGGGGTGTAGGTGTGTGGTGGGGGTTTAGGTGGTGGGGTGTAGGTGGGGGTGTAGGTGTGTGGTGGGGGTTTAGGTGGCTGTGGCGGTTTAGGGATGTGGTGGGGGTGTAGGTGTCTGGTGGGAGTTTAGGGATGTGTAGGTGTGTGGTGGGGGTTAGGGGTGTGGTCGGGGTGTAGGTGTGTGGTCGGGGTTTAGGGATGTGGTCGGGGTGTAGATGTGTGGTGGGGGGTTTGGGATGTGGTGGGGGTGTAGGTGTGATAGATTATAACGATCAACCTAATATATTTACTGTTCGGTTGATGGTCGGTCCGTCCGGCTTTAGGCCCACTAGTTCAGTGGCGACGCCAACGGCAGGAATTTGAACTAAAAAATCGGATGTTGTGGGAACTGAAACTGCTTGGGAACTGAAACTGCGAACACCGGGAACCAGTTTATAAACGTACTGCATTACCTTGCGGCAAACTACGGAACTAGGATATCTAGTTCAGGGTTGAAATAAGAGATGGCGCCACGAGTTGTCCACTTCCGTTGAGGCGCACATGTTCGGCAATCACACATGTTGCAATCTTGTTAACTTGCAAAATGAAGTCACATGGAAAGGTTAAAAAGAACAAAGGCAAGAAATGGAAGAAAGGACACAGCAGTGACAGTAATCCTGAAATTAAGAAACATCGCACAGCTGCAAAGAGCAAATTCTTCAGTCAAGACCAAGCAGGTGTGTGCTTTTCGATTTTTTCCCATCTGGTACGATCTGAGGAGTGAGGTTGCTAACGACTAACAACGAGTACCTGTAGCTTTATATTTCTGCAATATTTCTATTTCACTCTATGTATTTTCATATGTACAACTATTATTTTCAATGTGTTTAAAATATCGACGTTGATATTGAGCTGACTCAGGTGTTGGCTCTTGCAAGTATATATTTATAATATAAATATATACTTGCAAGAGCCAACACCAGGGCCACGTTCAGGATCCGTCTCGGAGGCGCCTCGCGACGTCTCGGCGATGCTTTTTGGCCTATTCCGTCAGGGTGCGTCTCGGAGACGTCTCGGAGACGCCTCCCTTTCAGGTTGGAGACAAAACAGCGCCTCGAAAATGGCCGCCGCCTGCAGTGGTTTCATCCAATCAGAGCGTAGCATTTCGATTGCAAATGGCCGCCGCCTATGGAGGCCGCCATTTTCGAGGCGGCCAACAGCTAAATCCGTTCAGACTAGCCTGACGTCACGGGCGCCTCCGAGGCGCCTCCGAGACGGACCCTGAACGCGGCCCTTATATGGTACTAATAGTAATATAGGGTATGCACTGACGTCACGCTAAGCGGAAGTGCGGCCATTGTGGAGATACAACCACAATAACAAACCCAACCTGATCAATGCACTATCTGTAAAGCCACACAACCTAAACACAAACTTGACAAAGGGCTTGGGATATCATACATCTAGAAAACATGTTTAACAACAAGATTATATTAAATTTATAGGGTTAGGGTTTTTACTAAAACTGACGTTTTTCGTTGCGCGTACCGGCGAACTCAATGCATTGTCAATGGCCGTGAGCAATCTTCATACAAAAAAAGTGAAATATCTCTAAAACTGCACGACCTAGAAACAAATCGCTTGATACACATATAGAAAACATGTTTAACAACAAGATTATATTAAATTTATAAGGTTAGGGTTCTGCATTTCTATTAACTTTGAATGAAATATACTTTTTGCACTGCGCGTACAGGCAAACTCTATGGGATGTTTACTGGTTGATATCGCCACAATGGCCGCGCATCCGGTTGATGACATCACATGAATACCCTATATACTACTATGTGACCGTATGTCTATGGGTCATAAAACAACCTTCTGTTTACTATCTCTACTATCTGTTTACTGACTTACGGGACTTGCAGAAGGACCTCAACAACATGCAGAAGTGGTCAAGTGATTGGCAGCTGAAGTTTAATGCTTCAAAATGCAAAGTGATGCACTTAGGGGGCAAAAACAGCAAGCACATCTATGTAATGAACGATGGTGTGAATAATGTTCCGCTCTCCGAAACAATGATAGAAAAGGACTTGGGTGTCAAGGTGGACAACAAATTGACATTCAGCGACCACATCCAGGAAGCCGCCAACAGAGCTAATGGAATACTGTCTATCATTCGAAGATCGTACACATACCTAGACGAGGATGTTGTACGCAGACTGTACACATCCCTTGCACGTCCACTTTTGGAATATGGAAATGTTGTGTGGTCACCACTCTACAGGAAGGATGCTGAGTCAATTGAGAGGATCCAAAGAAGGGCAACGAAGCTTGTACATGGATTCGATGCAATACCCTATGAACAACGTATGCGTCATTTGAAGATCCCAAGCATGTACTACAGACGGGCCCGGGGGGATATGATTGAAGTATTCAAATATCTCCATGGTATCTACAAGACAGGCGGCCCCCTTATCAGAGACTCCAACACCAGGACCAGAGGGCACTCCCTGAAGCTGAGGAAGCGGTACTCCAGACTGGACCTGCGACACAACTTTTTCGGCTTTAGGGTGGTTGACCTGTGGAATGACCTGCCGGAGAGTGTCATAGCAGCAGAGTCGGTGAACTGCTTCAAGTCCCGACTGGATGCATACTGGTCAAGCATTACATATATCTTGGAGCCAGTGACAGTTGCTACGATTGACCACATCTGAAGAACTGTCTCCATTTCAATTAATTAAGAGCGGCTAACAGGTCTAAGGCCTATTATAGCTGTATCCTATTGATTGATTGATTGATCGCCCAAACAATAACGTGTTGCGAAATATCTGTATCTAGCCAAGGCTAGGGCATGTCTATTAAATTATACCGACCCACCCTCTGGGGAGGCTAAGGACTAACACGTGTACATATATATGCATAAACAATACCTGTAGACTAGTCTGTACTCATAGTCATAGTGTCACCTAGATAAAAGATTGACCCGGTACTTGTAGTACACGGGTGAACGACAACGTAGTCTGAATACAGGCGAAAATAGCGTTAGTATGGAACAACAAGTAGAATGCTTGGCACCAGTGTCAAATGGTTACTTATAAGTTATATCGGCACAGACTTTGTGAAATGGGAGAGAATGCAAAAAGACAAGATGGCGGCCGCAGAATGCCGTCGATTTCACTTTTTAATCTTATTAAACTAGATATTATATTATATTTTTCAACTCAAAGGTAGCGGGCTATCAATAAGACATATGTAAAGAATAATTGTTGCTGCTTAGATTGTGAAATTAGGCCCTCAATTCATTAACTCGCTTTTTCGACCGTTTTTATATAGGGTTGGTATTCACCCGTGTACTGCGAGTACCGGGGTAAATCCTTTATCTAGAAATCACCAAAATCCGGAAGCGGAAATAGCCCTATTATAAGCCTATATGGGCGCTGCCATTTATAAACTTGTGTTGAATAACAGAATAATCAAAATCCAGCAAACGGAAATTGCTCATCGAGCTTTGTTACGCAGCACACAGGGTGGA
Source organism: Branchipolynoe longqiensis (assembly GCA_030323885.1). Lineage (NCBI taxonomy): Eukaryota > Metazoa > Annelida > Polychaeta > Phyllodocida > Polynoidae > Branchipolynoe > Branchipolynoe longqiensis. The sequence goes on along the minus strand of CM059190.1, from coordinate 69,314,813 downwards.
CGACGGCGATTGGTTAATAATAGCCTATGGGTAGGTATGTGACAAAAAAATTCTAACTTAACAGATTCCAACATAAAATAACATTGCAAAGGTATTGGAAAGTCCTTTCTAGTGATACCTAAATCATGATCCTGTTACAATTATCAAGGGAGTTGTGACACTTTATAAAGCGTTTTTTATGGGTAATTTTGGCCCATTGTTTCAATGGAAAACCAGTTGAATTCTGTGACTTGTCAGTCCAGTATTTTTACCACACACCTTTTTATCTGCCCTCAAAATCACTGTTCCGGTCCTCAGATTGACACCAAATTACACCCTAACATAGAGAAGTATATATAGAAACAAAATAAACTAATTTCAAAAATATCAAAACGTACCTTCAGGTAGTATTCCAGTGAATTTGAATAAAGATTTTTTTTCACTTCTATAAATCAGACAGCAAATAATTTTGGATGTAGCAGTGGAGCAAAATGTGAACTACATCATCCATATGGTTGGATTTCTGGTAGTCCTAAATTAAAGATTGCAAGAGAGAATTAAAAATATAAGTCATGTGTGCACCACGCAGTGCTCGGCGCACGCACCGTGGGACAAGCAGTACTGTTAAAGTGCCGTGTTTTTCACATGTTTACTGCCAGACACACTTTTTTATCCGCCCTCAAAACCACTGTTCCGGTCCTGATATTGACACCAAATTACACCCTAATATAGAGAACAATGATCTGGCAACTTTGGATTGGTATATAATTATTTTGTGTATTTCGGGGCCTGTCAAACATGACCACCTTCATTTGCAGGGTTTCCTCCAAATTAAATCATTATTTTGTTGAAAATATTATTTGGGCATCTTTTCCTGCACGGTTCTATAGTATGGATCGTGAACTACACTTGTACAGGACTGAGTTAGATTTATAATAATTGCCGACAGCTGTCTCTAAATCTGGTAATGATGAAAACCACTTGCGCATCATTGTGCACCAAATCACCTAAATTTCCAGAAAATTATTTGGTCGACATCTCAGATTTCTTTTTTTTTAATCACACAAGTACATCTTTATTGAAAACTAACTCATGCAAAATTTTAGGACCCAACTCAAGATACTTTCTGAGATGTAGGCCTTTTTTTTATTTAAAAAAAATAATATTCGGGCATCTTTTCCTGCACGGTACTATAGTATGGATCGTGAACTACACTTGTACATGACTGAGTTAGATTTATAATAATTGCCGACAGCTGTCTCTAAATCTGGTAATGATGAAAACCACTTGCGCATCATTGTGCACCAAATCACCTAAATTTCCAGAAAATTATTTGGTCTACATCTCAGATTTCTTTTTTTTAAATCACACAAGTACATCTTTATGGAAAACTAACTCATGCAAAATTTTAGGACCCAACTCAAGATACTTTCTGAGATGTAGGCGTTTTTTTTTATTTAAAAAAAAAAAGAAGAAAAAGAGGCGCGCGCCCCTTTTTTTTTACCCTCGCGACAGCCAACATCGAGTAGACAGTGTTATTGTAAATGCCTATATTGCAGCTTTGAATAGAGATTGAGACCTGAAATTTGGTTTGTAACTTATCTAAGTAGTTCTAACACATCAAATGTATAGTCTTGAGCTCTTTCATATTTTCCGAGTTATTTATGGTTGTACACCTTGAAATTGTTTTGGCGCCTGTACAAATTTTTGGAGTAACAGTTGGCCATGTTGAAAACTGTTGAGGCCTTTTATACTTTGATTGCTGTTTCATATGCATGTTATGGTTAACTTCATTTGCTCACATTTTCAGCTTCTGCTCAAAAGTGCTTCATAATCATATATTTATGATTTTTTTTTTTTTAAATCATTGCAGTTCACACTTTTCCTATGCAAAAATGAGCACATATACCGAGTAGTTGGACACTTTATTTAGTTATATGTATTTTAAAGTGATTTTGTACTGTGTATATGTTGGTTGGTAACATAAACCATCCCAAGTTATGATAAATAATGTATCTGGAAAATAGGATATTTATCACACAGTAAGTGCATTAAACATGTTGGCTGCAGGCTAACATGGGTAATTTGCACACGAGGCTGTGTTCTATTTATAGTTTTCTTCGTGGATCGCCTGCACCTAATACCGTCACTTCGCCGCTCGCTGCTCTACTCACCAGTCCGATCACTTGCTGCTCCTACCTTTCAACCACGTGTGCTACTATTGAACTTGCTACTACAGTGTACTCATGCCGCCTGTGTCTAAGCGTAGAGGTAGGCCGCCGCTTTCACAAGTTTTACCACGTAGTCAGCCCTGTAGGGCAGTAAGGTCGTCCTGTGAGCCTATAGTGGAAGTTAGCTCGCCTGGCTCGATCATGTCTACGCCATTGCGGTTAGGACAGCCGGCGCCTTCCACGTCGGCAGCCTCGGATCAGGAGTCCGACCAAGATGTCATTAGGCGACTTAGTAGAGAAACGCAGAGATACTCAGATGTCACCGAACGTCTAGCTGCTTTGGAACGAGTAGCAGCACGCCCGTTCAGAGGTATGCCGGCCGAGTCACCAGTCTGCCCGCCGCATCCTGCTACGCCAGTACGGCCCACGTGGACAGTTCCCGGCTTGACACCCCTCCCACCCGCCGTCTCACCTGTCGTCTGCTCACCGCCACCAGTGCTCACCCCCTGCCCTGCGCCGGGGGTGGCTCTCACACCGCGGGCTAGACTGCCGCCCCGCCCGGCTCCCATGGTGCATATGCCTACCCCGCCACCACCTAGGCCAGTGAGGGCCCTGCCGCCGGCTGGAGCTGCATTTGTAGAGGCCGTTCCTGCTCTGCAACGGCCAAATGGTACATTTTTCTTCCCACATAACTTCATAGTTCGTGGCGATGCCTGCAGGAAAGTGGGGATTGGGGAGGCTACGTGGGCAGAGTATTTTGTCGCGCTTCGTAGGATTGCAGTGCACCCGGCATTCCCGGAGGAGTGGTGGGGCCCCTTTCTGCAACACGAGGAGGAGGTCGCGCGCATGGCAATCACGTGGGATTGGGCCACCTGTAGGAGGTGGTCCTAGCGTGTTTTTCAGATGGTCGCAGATGGCCGCCTCCCAGACGGGTGGGCCGACCATGTGGCTATCAAGGACGTGCAGAGGGAGGTCTGCACTGACGCGTCGCGGCAGCCGCCGCCTCGCACGGTCTACATTCAGCCTGCCGAACGTGCGGCGCCAACCCCTGCTGCTGTTGCACCTTCCTCCTCTCAGGCCCCTCTCAATGCTCGCGAAGACTACAACAAGGAGGCGGATGGGAAAGCCTGTTATCAGTGGAACTGGGGGAAGGAGTGCGGCTTTCAGGCCGCCCATGGTGTTCTGCCTGAGAGATTCGTCCATGTCTGTGCGTACTGTGCCTACAGGTTCAAAAGGAGCCTGCCGCATCGTGAGCAAGATTGCATGAAAAAGCGCAAGTATGCAGACAAGAAGCTCTCCGAGCAGGCTTCTGGGGCAGTAAGTGTTCATTCCCCTTCCCTCCAGTCTCTTCCCAACCCACTTGCCCACCCCGCTCCTTCAGCGCAGGCCGAACACGTGGTGCCTCATGCTGCGCAAGCCGCCATCTTGGGTGACCTACTTGTGTCGGGTTCTCCCACCCTCCCACCCTGCTCGCCGTGTCCTTCAGCCAATCACAGCCTGCCCTCTGTCTCAGACCACGTGCGCCCGCCTCTGCCCACCCCACCGCCACTGGCCCCCGCCCGCCCCACCCCTGACTCACCCACCTCTCCAGCCTATGGTAGCCCGTCCGGTACTAGTGACCACGTGCGTTCACTGCCGCCCTCACCTACGGCCTTGAGCTCTCCACTGCTTCTTTCCTCTGATATTGATCTTACACTGCCAGATGTTGTCTTTGATTGGTTTAATACTGAACCTGTTTCGCTTGATGTTACCTCTACTTTCATTCCTCCTCCCTCACCTGTTCTATTTAGTGCTAAGTTGGCTACATTCTGGCCGGTAACTTCACCTGTATTGTGGTCCTCAGCTAAGGACTATTGTGAGATTTATATGGCAGTGCGTGCTACAGCACTTCCGAATTATTTATCTGCGCGTATCCCAGTCCCGTCGGGGTTGAAGATTCCGGCGTGGCGGGCGCTATTGCTAGACTATCCAGATACCTTGCTAGTAGACCATCTGGAATTTGGGTGGCCTCTCGACTACTCTTCATCCCAGATTCCGGTCCCAACTTATGTTAATCATACTGTAGGGGCGGATAGTGACGTCCATATTAACGCATTTATCGCTAAAGAATTGTCAATGAAAGCTCTATTAGGTCCGTTTGATGTCACTCCTTTTATGCCTTGGTGTCAGGTTAGTCCTATGATGACCAGGCCCAAAAAGAATTCCGTTAATAAGAGAATAATAGTTGACTTGAGTTTCCCACCAGGCCATAGTGTCAACGCGGGTATCATTAAAGGTTTCTATCAAGGTCTTTCCTTTAATTTCTCTTTGCCGTCCGTGTCGACATTGACAGATCGTTTGTCTTTGCTCGGTGCCTCGGCGTGGCTGTGGGCCGCGGATCTGTCTAGGGCGTATCGTCAGTTGAGAGTTTGTCCTCTCTCTGTCCCGTTACTAGGGATTTCCTTGAATAGTCAGCTCTATCTAGATATCGCCCCCTCCCTTTGGGTGCAGAACTTCGGCTCTCGCCTGTGCTCGTACTACGAGGGCGGTTGTCTGGTTGCTAAGGAAGGAAGGTTTTTTCGCCTTATGTTATCTCGACGACTTTGTGGGTTTAGAGCCGACATATGAGAAGGCAGTCGCTGCATACGCCAGATTTCTTGAGTTAAGTAAAATCCTTGGATTGGGGTTAGCGTTAGAAAAGTGCTCACCTCCAGTTACTTCTCTAGTGTGGTTGGGGTTCCAAGTTGATGTGCCGACTATGACAGTGTCATTACCGGATGATAAGTTGGCCGAGGTTTTGAAAGAGTGCCTAGCATGGAAAGAGAAAGTTAAAGCTTCAAGGAAGCAGCTTCAGAGTTTAGCGGGCAAGTTGCAGCATTTGTCACGGTGTATTAAGCCATCGATCATGTTTACAAATAGGATACTCGAGGCGCTGAGAAATACTCCATTTACGGGGCAACACGTCTTCTCGAAAGACATACTAGATGATCTTGAGTGGTTTGAGAAGTTTGCTGCTTCCTATAATGCCCTTCAGTTGCTTCCTTCAGCTCCTAGGCGCGAGTTCCTAATTGAGTGTGATGCTACCCTCACAGCAGGAGGGGCCTTCTCACCAACTCACTACTACTCGGTGGAGTTCCCGCCCTCTGTCCTGGCTAAGGACCTCACCATAGCTCAGCTAGAAGCTCTTAATCTAGTACATGCGGTAGCTTCTCTCCTCCCTGTTGATTCACAGAACTACTGTATAATAGTCAATACTGATAATGCTGCCTCGCAGGCGGTTCTTGAGTCGGGGAAAGGGAGGGATCGAGTTCTTTGTGCATGTGCCCGTCAACTGTGATTATTCTCAGCTGCGAGTAACTTTGAGCTCGTTATTAGGCATAAGCCTGGGTCTGAACTGGTACTCGCTGATGCCTTGAGTAGGTCATTTTCATCGGCTGCTATGAAAATAAAGGCACAAAGGTTGTGTAATGAGAGTAGCTTAGCTAGGGTTTTCCCCTCGTTAGCATTGAATGTACTAGATTTTGTTATATGATATGTATCTTGTATGCCCTGGAAGATAGTGTTATTTTTGCCTCTATCTACCAGACTACACAGTGACGCACCACGCTGAGCTCATCAGTCTCTTCACCTCTGGTCTGGCGGTTCGAACATGGCAGAATAAGGCAGCCCACTTAACAAGATATTTCTCCTTCTGTAGTATTAACCATGTCTCTCCGCTTAAGCCTACTGTATATGACTTGCTCTCTTTTCTGCTGTTCCTCTCTAAGTCTCTCAAGTCTCCGGGAGCAGTTCTCAACTATTTCTCCTCTGTAAAAATCTGGGTAAGTGGAAGCCTTGGGTCACATCCCCAATTTCAAGCTAACGAGATCACGGTAATGAAGCGTGCAATCCTGAAATCCTCTCGACACATGGTGATTAGAGCCCCCCCGATAACTCCAGCTGAGTTTCGCTCGGTTATTAATTATCTGACCGTGGTTAACCCGGCTCCCCATGTTATAGTAGTAGCCCTCTTGCTTGCATTTCTGACACTAATGCGGCAAAGTAATTTAGTCTCCTCCTCATCTTCAATTATAGGACCTCATGTCCTGAAGGCGAAGGACGTGGTTATTCTCCAGAATAAGCTTGTAATCACCATGTGGTCCTCTAAAACTTGTACTACTTCCTCTCCCCTTCTCTTTCACCTCCCTGCTATACCTAACTCCCACTGCTGCCCTGTCAATGCCTGGAGGCGGTACGCTGCGTCCAATCACCTGACACCAGAAGCGCCTGCTCTAATGCTGCAGTCGGGAGGGCCTCTAACTAATAGGATTCTCCTTCGTGCCTTCCGACTAGCCGCGACCGCTGCTCTGGGTTCAGAGAAGTGCTTTACCCTCCATAGTCTGCGCCGAGGTGCCGCTCAGGCCTGCGAAATGACGGGTTTGCCATTGTCTGGTATAATGCAAGCTGGTACCTGGAGATCAAACACTGTAAAGACATATCTAACTTGCCCCGTGATACGTGATGCCCCCGCAGCGCTCATTCCTCTTTTGGTTTGAGCGCTGTACTGCTGTCATCTTCTGCTCGACCATATAACGAGCTGCTCACTACATGCCCGAACTGAACTAACTGAACTGAACTGAACTGCTCAGGGCGTCTGGGTCTTCGTGCCTGGCCCTCAAATCGCTGCGCCCCCGTTGCCAGCCAAGATTAAATTTTATTAATTTTCTATAAATAAATAACCTTAAACGTTCTTATTACCTTATCGTTGTTTCTTGTATGTCTGTTGTGTACGAGTGTGTGAATTAAACATGTTGGCTGCAGGCTAACATGGGTAATTTGCACATGAGGCTGTGTTCTATTTATAGTTTTCTTCGTGGATCGCCTGCACCTAATACCGTCACTTCGCCGCTCGCTGCTCTACTCACCAGTCCGATCACCCACCCACCCACCCACTTTATAGGGGTTTGAGCGCTGTACTGCTGTCATCTTCTGCTCGACCATATAACGAGCTGCTCACTACATGCCCGAACTGAACTAACTGAACTGAACTGAACTGCTCAGGGCGTCTGGGTCTTCGTGCCTGGCCCTCAAATCGCTGCGCCCCAGTTGCCAGCCAAGATTAAATTTTATTAATTTTCTATAAATAAATAACCTTAGACGTTCTTATTACCTTATCGTTGTTTCTTGTATGTCTGTTGTGTACGAGTGTGTGAATTGGTTTATAAGGGCAGGGATTTTGATTGCAGTAGCATCGAGCTGCCAAGGGACGAATTTGGTACACATCATAACTTTGCTTCTACTTGACCTATTACATCCAAAGGGTTTAAAGTGCTTTAATTAGAAAACATTTGTTTTTAAAGCCACACACCAATATGGTAACCTGCAATAATCCAAAATCGTCACACAGAAAAAGTTAAATATCTTCAAAATCACACCACATACAAACAAATCGCTTGGCACACAAACAGATAACATGTTTAACAAACAGATTATATTAAATTTATATGGGGGCCATTTACTGATTAGCATGGACAAGCACTGAATGTTGGGTGGTTTTGAGTTATTTTCTCAGCTCCAGTAGCACATATTTCTTCCTAGAAAAAGACTTACTCAAATGTTGGCATTTCAAACATAGGAATTTCCCTTCAAAATTGTACTATGTTTACATAAAATACAAGAAAAACTGTGCTTCCTAGAAGTTGTTTGCGCGCTGTGACGGTGCGTGCGGTTAACTTTTTCCTGTTGGTGGATTTGCAAGTCTCTACCTTAGATGTTGCGAGAACATAAAACCTAAGCAAAAAAAGGTGTTATCTATGTCAGTATGTGCGATAATAGAGTCACAACTAGGACAGTTGAAACCTGACTTCCGGCATTTTTATGCGATTCCCTGACAGTTCTTATTCCTATCATGAACGAAATTCGGCATTTTTGCGGAAATTCGCCGTCGATGTAATGATCTCGCCTAGATTTCAGCGATTTTTACCATGGCATCATTTTCATCCCTGCATAATAATAATTAAAAATATAGATATTTAAGGACACGGACTAGATATTACCAACGAAATAATTTAGCAAGAATATTTTTTTGTTTATTGTTCACCCTCGATTCACATTTCTAACCACTTTAAATAAATATATATACAATTAAAACCTCTCTAAATCGATCGACCAAGGAGCCGACTTTAAAGGGTCCATTTATGGCGGTGGTCGGTTTAGACAGTTTTTTTGTTATCATTACAATGGTATTGTATGGGCGATCGTTTGGGACCCAAATAAAGTGATCGATATATAGGGGAGTGGCCAGTCTGTGGAGGTGGTCGGTTAGAGAGTTTTTTTTTTACTGTATTCTCTAAATTCTTCTACTGTTTAGGGCCGAGCAACCTAACCATCGAAGCCCTCGCCAAACATGACGCCAATGAGAATGATGCGGACGGAGATGCAATTCTGTCTGATGGGGGTGACACACACAGTCAGGGCGGCCACACCTTCAACACGTGGGCATCGAACTGGACTGACTGCACCAACACAACCTTCAGCAAGGTGCACCGGTACTGGAACTCAAACTCGGCTCTCCACAAGGAAGTAGGTTTTATATATATATATGGGTTATTCTCCAATACTGGGCACAACATAATTGGTCTCCACATTATGATGCTGATAATTAAGTCTTTGTTTTATTGATAGCAAGTCAAATAATTATTGTAGTCTGTCTATTAGGTATGTTAGCAGTTCTACATGGATTGAATTTATCCCACAAAAGACATCAAAATTATAATTGTATGATTTTGTGCTAGAGTGAAAATGTGAAAATTTACACATTGATACCATACATGTAGCCAAACTTTTTTTCAACTTTTTTCTTGTAAGTCTGCTTAAGAGTAATCAATACAACCTTGTTTGACTATGTTGTATATGTTAAAATGAGGTTCTGGATGTGTCTGATTTTCATGTTACACTCGTGATATTAATGTATTGCCTAATTTGTATAAGATCTAATTCAAAAAGTGAAATTCATATTTTTTCAACCATGACATATGCACAACATGCAAACCTCCATAGGACATTGGATTAATTAGGCTATTATTTGGAAGGATTTTTGCTATTTGGAAGGTTTTCACTTTTGGTTTCCATGTCACACTTTTGTGGCCAGTTTTAGAGAATGACCCATATAATAGTTTACAACCCACCATGCGCTTTCTAAAACTTATATAAAAAATGTCGTTCAAATTAAAGTTGCATAGTCCAGTGGTTTTAAGTTTTTGTCATTTTTCTGAGATAAATATATTAGGTTGGTTGCTATAACCTATCTTCCGTTAGTTTGAAGTAACTGATTTTAAATGGCTAACTTTTTAGATATTTGAACTGCAAACCTGCAGAATTAATTTAGGCAAGCACGCAATACTTTGACACCATAGACATCTGCAGTAACATCTTTTTTTAAATTTACTTGATATTCCCTTCTATGCGGCAACAAATGCTTAATAAGTGCATCAGTATCTAAGTTAAATATGTAGAATCAAATTTAGGTCAGTATTTTGGTGTTGAAAATGTGTTGCTACCTTGTCGTGGTGGGGAGGCTTGTGTGCCTCCGTGACCATGAGAGCTATACCGGCGGGGGCTAGCCCCCTGGCAGGTTTTAACCAAGCCGGGCAGGACTCATGGTAGAGGACAGACTAAGAGCAGCAACTGGTCCTCCGGGTTGGGGGTTGGGCGTGGGGCCAACAAACCCACCCTGGAAAAAAAAGAACAATGTTACAGAATCATGAACAAAAAACTCAAGGCCCAGGACCGTGAAAACTGGAGAGCCCTTGTTCGTGGCCTATGCCCAAAGTTGGGCGGTAGGCGACACGTTCAACGGGCGAAGAAGAAGAAGAAGAATTTTGGTGTCGAAAATGTTATGCTTTCATCGGACTATGCAGCTTTAAACAAGATTTCGGAACCACACTTCTTGCCATTCTGGGATCTACTACAATGTCAACATTTTTGTTGTACACTTTATCAGTGGACGGACGTGGCGTGGGGGTCATGAAAAAGTTGTGTACATTTGTGAAAATGTTGATAATTGTGCAGCACCCTAATGCTAATCCCTTTTTCAGATACTGGCTGTCCTAGCAGCAGTGACTGAGGTAATTAAGACTCAGGGTGGCGAGGAGTCAGAGACTGAATATTTCGGGGTATTGGTAAGTTCACTTTGCGTTTTACACTGATTGAAGGCAAGCAGGGACGACAATTTCCCGTCGATCGGCAGTTTGCCTTGCAGTTTCCCGCCTTTTTACCCCTGCTATATACAAGGTTGAGAATTCCCCGCTGATTGACTGTTTCCCGACTTTTTGGCAATGACCCGCCGTTTTAGGTCTAACCTGTTATCATCCCTGTATTACCGTACCGCTATAAGTATCTATGTATTAGTCTCCGCATAAATTAAGTAGCTTATAGACCTATGTCACTTGACGTCAGCATAGATATAATTAGGTGTGTGCGCGCGCAACTTGGCTCCAAAACAACACCCGGTTGCACTGCAAACTCAATGGCTATGGGATGAAAGATCTCCGCGATTCCGGGATTTTTCAATCCCGCAGCACCATCAGCATATACTACTATGTGGTGCAGACGACGCAGCATATACTGCTAATATATGCTTCAAAGGGCACAGCGCTATCAGCGTATACCAATATATATGAAACCCGACTTCCGGAAATTTTCCGCAATTCCTTGACAGTGCTAAACCTATGGGACAATATCAGCATTTCCGCTATTTTTCTCCGGAGACCACTTTCATCCCTGATGGCTATGAGCAATCTTCATACAGAAAAAGTTAAATATCTGGGTTTTTTGTTTTTTTTTAAACAAAAAAAAAACCGCACAAACAGAGCAAGTGTTTAACAAATAGATTATATTAAATTTATGTTTATTGGTCTAAATTTCTATTAATTTCTAATAAAATTGAAGCTTTGCACTGCGCGTATGGGCAAACTCAATGCATTGTTCATGGCCGTTCGCAATCTTCCTATAGAAAAGGTGAAATATCTATAACAAAAAACTAAAAACCGCACAACGTAGAAACAAACTGCTTGGCACACAAACAGATCAAGTGTTCAACAAACAGATTATGTTTAATTTACATGCTTAGTGTTCTGTATTTCTATTAATTTTTAATAAAATTGACGTTTTGCACTGCACGTATCGGCAAACCCAATGGTCATGCACTATCTTCATACCGAAAGAGTGAAATATCTCTAAAGCCGCACCACCTAGAAACAAACCGCTTGGCACACAAACAGATAACATATTCAACGAACAGATTATATTGAATTGATGCCTTTATTGTTCTTATTTCTAATGATTTAAATAAAAATTGACGTTTTGCACTGTGCGCATCGGCAAACTCAATGGCAGTGTGCCTTTGTTCTGCAGCCAATGTGCGTGTTCATACACAATGTTTATTAACATTGAAAGGGGTCTATAGTATCGATCTTTTATGAATTAAACCAAAAAAATTTTTTATTATCGGAATAAGCAAAATATCATTAGATTGAATTAATGGACCTTTCTTGTACAGATGACAGTCCTCGAAAGTGTTGACAGTGAAATCTCGATGGCTGCTGTCACATATCTGCTTAGTTTGGCTGTCAAGAGGTAAAGTATGCTTCTCCTTTGTCTATTTGGTGGGGAATTTCTTTCGGGGTAGCGGGATGAATCCAATAATACGTGTGGCAATTGGTCTCGAGAGAAGATTATGACACATAGTTGAGTTTTCTGTGGACAGACTTTACTTCTTGTATTTTAAATATCTGGCCGCTTGAAAAAGTGTAGTAGTATGCACTGACCTCTCAGGCAAGGAACCACATAGACAGGTAGTATTGGATACGGTGATTGCATCAGGGAGCCTAGGTGGTGTAATGGTTAGCACACTAGCCCGGAATGCAAGAGATTCAAATACTGCTCTAGGCGCATTATTTCCCATTTGTTTCACTCCCACGACAAAAGAAACAGATCACAATTGATTTTTGTATATGTTTATACATATGTAGTGGTCTGCACTGACCTCTCAGGCAAGTAACCACATAGACAGGTAGGCGTGGGGAGCGTGTTGATATCAGGGAGCCTAGGTGGTGTAAGGGTTAGCACACTGGCCCGGAGTGCAAAGAGATGTGGGTTCGAGTCCTGCTCTAGGCGCAATATTTCCCATTTTCATCACCCCCATGACACTGGTTGCCGTGATCAGGATCCTGTACAAGCTTTGCGCTGTATGGTTGTTGAACCTACCCTGTGTATCTATGTGTTAGTGCATTGCCTGTATGTATGTACTTGTAAGCATTACAAGACTTACAATTCCAGGGGGACGAGTGTAGTGGTCTGCACTGACCTCTCAGGCAAGTAACCACATAGACAGGTAGGCATGGGGAGCGTGTTGATATCAGGGAGCCTAGGTGGTGTAATGGTTAGCACACTGGCCCGGAGTGCAAAGAGATGTGGGTTCGAGTCCCGCTCTAGGCACAGTATTTCCCATTTTCATCACCCCCATGACACATACATACATACATACATACATACATACATACATATACATACATACATACATACATACATACATACATACATACATACATACATACATACATACATACATACATACATACATACATACATACATACATGCATACATACATGCATACATGCATACATACATACACACATACATACACATATAATTATTATACCTGTATAAATTTACGGTAGGAAGATTTTCTTGTGTTGGTTATTATTTATTATTAGCCAATGGGCATTCATGTTGGATCCGTCTGTCGCAGTCGCTGCGATCTTAGGTCTGGTGGCGACACCCAACGGCGTTCTGAGGTAACAAGCTATCGCTGTAAATCACTTGGTGTAAAGTCTTGTACTGAACGATACGGCATTTTTCTGTGTCATTAGCAACATGGACGATATTTTTTCGTTTTTAAGCAGATTTCCAGGTTTTTTCACAGCCTGGGGACATTTGTGATATAGGCGTAAACAGAAATTTGCTGTCAGGATAATAATCTCGGCTTGATTTCCACTTTTTTTTCTGTGTGCCTGAAACCACTATTATCCCTGAGCAAGTAAAACTACTCAGTCCATAAGTGTGTCCGTATTTGTCTTCTTCCGGTATGGTAGGGATTTATGTAAAAGTTATTAATTTTTTTCAGGGTACCTCCTTCTGTTCTAAAACTTCGCTTCTCTGAGATTTCCAAAGCGCTACTGGACGTTATGGCGAAGAATGTAAATTCCGAAACCCCGTCTCTACTGCGGTCGGTGAGTATTTACTTAGAGGAGTGCACTTCATGGGAAACTTCATTTAAATAATGGTATTCCGCGTAACTGTAACTGTCAATTGACCCTATTTCATAATTGATTGTAAGCTTTTATACTTTATGTAAAAGTGATGTTTGAATAAAAAAAAAATTAATTTAATTTTAATTGTGTATGTATTGAATTTATTTACCCTGCTCGTAACGGATAAGTGTGTTAACACTTGTATTCACCGATAGCAGCACTAATCAAATTTGATTCAAATCTTTATAATTTAGTTTTTAGTAATAATTAGGGGTTTACTCGCTTATTGTTTATGGCTTGTAACTATTTGTATATTGCAAACAGTCCAAAATCCAGCTTTCACTATATTTTGTGTTAATCCATTTAAACATCATCTGTTCTTCTAGGTTGCATTCATTTTTAGTTGTTTCTTAAGTAATAGTAGAATAATGTTTGAACATGTCTCGCAGTGAATATGACCTTTGCTGCTGACAAGACTTAAAGCAATCAATCAATTATTCAATCAAACCTGTTCTTCATTGCACCTAGATTGTGGCATGCCTGGCGTCCGTGTTGCGCGCGCAGGACCAGGCCACGTGGTCCCGCAGCGCCACCATGCGGGTCTACGACGCACTACTCTCATTCATTACACATCCAAAACCCAAAGTAAGTGGTACATCCTTGCGTATGGCTGGTGGTGAATATCTCTTCGTAGTTTACATTACTTCTCAGAGAAAATATTCTACGTATAGAATCTTCTACATTTTTCTCGATCTCTTATTTAAAATATCATGGTGTGGACAGGCCTGGAGTTCGGCGAGGGCCATGGCGAATGGAGAAAACTGGCCCCAAAGTTATATATGGTGTCCCAATAGGCCTCGTGGTTTAGTGATTGATGATGAGGATGGTGGTTTTAAACAAATATATTTTAAAATTTGTTAAATGATTAACTTTTATATATATTTTTAATCTGGGACCACTTTAACCGCTGATTAATGAATAAGAAAGTTGTTTTAAATTCGTGGGTTCGAGTCCCGGTCGAGTCAAACCAATGACTTTAAAATTGATACTTGTTGCTTCCTAGCCAGGCGCTCGGCATTATTAGGATAGGGCAAGGATTGGTGTGCTCAGTGTCAAGGATAATGTGACTGAGTGGGATACCAGGTCATGGTGCCGGCGGCCTGGTTTCCCAGTGGGACAGCACTATAAAGTCGCCATGAGTGCGCACTGTCACAAGTCGGTACCCGTCCTGATATGACCTTAGATGTTGCTAGGACGTAAAACAACAACAAACAAACTGTTTTAAATTATTTTAATTGTGCAATGCTTGTGGCTAAGCTGGTGCTTTCCCGTGTAGGTACGACGAGCTGTGCACCAGGCTGTGAGAGTTATTCTCAAGGCTTCGGCGTTCATGACCCAGTCGAACCCACCACCACACCACCCAGCCGCAAGCACCACCGCCAAGCAGTGCATCCACATCATCGAGCAGAGCGGAGGTGAGCAAAGCAAGCGTGTCACAAAAACACTGTGTTCGATATTACCTGTATTCAGGGGGAGCGGAACCTGGCTCAGGCGGTAGCGTGTCCATCTGTGAAGGTGTGGGTCACTCTATCGATCCTGCTCAGTAGACCCATTTGCAGTTTGAGCTATTTTCCATTCCAACCAGTGGTCCACAACTGGTTCATCAAAGGCTGTGGTGTGTGCTGTCCTGTCTGTGAAAAAGTGCATATAAAAGACCCCTTGCTGCATGTTGGAAAGAGTAGCCGATGCGGTGGCAGCGGGTTTCCTCCAAAGAAATATATGTCAGAATGACCATATGTTTCACGTCCAATAGCCGATGATACAAAAATAAATGTGCTCTAGAGGCGTCATTAAATAAAACAAGCTTTTCTGTACTTTTTACCTGTCTTCAGAGGACAGCTTTACAACGCGACCAATGTTGTCCTGACATAGCAGGTGTCCTGTCATTATGGGTGGTCAGTTCAGACTACTACACTACTATAGCGAACTGCGGTTTGTGTGTTCCTTTACAGGGAATGAGAACACCTCCAGTACCCTGCAGAGTCTGGAGCTGCTCAAGTACGTGCTCGCCGTGTTCCCTCCGGCCAGCGTCAAGGCCACCTGTGAGACCATCCTCAGGGTGATGACCCTCAGTCACGTGGTAAGAGGCCAGCCAATGGCGCGCCGTTTACTGATTCAGGTCTCTACTCACCAACACTTCTCTACTCTCTACTCTCTACTCTCTCATTTCCTACCCTCTCCTACCCTACTCCCCTACCTTACCATACACTACCCTACCCACTCTTCTCCCATCCCCTCTCTTTTCCCCTTCCCTTTCCCACTCTCCTCTCTCTCCTCTCCTCTCCTCCTCTCCTCCTCTCCTCTCCTCTCCTCCTCTCCTCTCCTCTCCTCTCCTCTCCTCTCCTCTCCTCTCCTCTCCTCTCCTCTCCTCTCCTCTCCTCTCCTCTCCTCTCCTCTCCTCTCCTCTCCCATGTCTGAGTTATTCATTATGTGCTTTGGAACAGTATTACGAGTTCAATTTAATGAGTCACTAGTTGTAATAGATGACACTTGTTATTTTATAGAAAGTTTCACTGGTTATATTAAACTGTGACAAAGTCATTTAAAGCTTTGTCAAACTTGCTAAATAGTTGTTTAAAAAAATCTAAATGCTAGACCTGATATCCTTGTGCTTATTGTATCATATCTATTCTTTATACATATATATATATATTACCAGACCTGACTACCCGTACGATCTTTTGGTATTTTGTACAAAGCTCTATGCCAAAATGCAAAATTAATATTTTGTACACAAATAAATATAATTGGGACTACACAATTTCCGAGGGGAAAGTGCACACTTTTTGTTCACTGGAGTACCCAAATCGAATATTTGGGTTAGGCAGGTCTGATAGTTTTGGGTTTTTTTATGTGATGAATTTATTTACCCTGCTCATAACGAATAAGTGTGTTAATACTTGTTTTAACCGCTGGGCAGCATTAGTCCAATTTGGTTCAAATCTTTGGAATTTAGTTTTAGTAATAATTTAATTTAGGTTTTTTTGCTTCTTGTTTATGTTTTGTAACTGTTTGTAGATTGCAAACAGTCCAAAATCCAGCTTTCACTATTCTTTGTGTTAATCCATTTAAACATCATCTGTATTTCTAGGTTACATTATTCTTTTAGTACTTTCTTAAACATTGATATGTTTTCTGCAATTTGTGTTGCAGCTGGCAGTATATTCCAAATATTGGCACTCATGTTAGTTACACTGCGATCATATGCACTGCATTTTGATTTTACCATTGCTATTAACGGACCATCATTGCTTCTTGTGCACCTTGTTTGTAACTTCCTGGGGTTCAAGACTTGGTGTATGCAAACAATTTGAGGTGATCCTGTTGCCTGTTTTGGAGGAATTTTACACGCGCTATCTTATGTGGGTCTTGCATTGGGAAGAGTTTACTATAAATTATATATACCTGACATTCATGTGAATCAAATTGATTTACCGCCACCAACAAATAAATAAATAAAAGTGTTGCTTGTGTCCCAGGTGGTTACGTCGGTGTCTATGAGGGTGCTGCATTCCATGTTCTCAATGGAGCCGAAAGCCACCAACCTGCCCGCAGAACTCAATGCGCAGATCATCACCGTGAGTATACCTACATAAGACACTTATAGGCAGGAAGAGGGCTAGTCTGCAATCTGATTCCATACCTCCAAAAGAACAACCGGACGTAGTGGCTAAATTGGTAGAGCGCAGGCTTCGCGTGCAGAAGGTCGGGAGTTTGAAACACGCCGAGTCAAACCCATGACTTATAAAATTGATACTTGTCGCCATCTAGCCTGGCTAGGCTTGGTGTTAATAGGATAGGATATGGACTGGTTAGCTCAGTGTCAGGCTAATGTGATTTTTGTGTCTTTTTTTTAAGGGTGCGGGTGACAAGAATGAGAAATTCCCAGGCTTTTTCTATGTGTTTTCTTTTTCGGGTTAACAAAAATGTTTTGTTATTTTCCTTTATATGCCTAGCACTGAAAATGTTACTGAAAGTCAGATGTCAGGTTTAGTTCTCGTTCTCTCTTTTTTTTGTTGTCCATTTGTTCTTGGTTAGGTTTTTTTCCTTCATATGCTTATCACTGACAATGTTACTGGAAGTCAGATGTTAATTTAGTTTTCTCTTCTTTATTTTTTAGTTCTTTAAAATTTATATATATTAATTGGAGGCCACTGTGTTGGGGTGGGAGGTGTTAACACTGTTCGCTGCAATTGATGCACACCTCGTCCTTTCACTCTAACTGAACTAATCTGTAGAGCGTGGACCTCGAGTGTGGGAGGTCGGTTCCCGGTCAAGCCAAACTAATGACTTTAAGATTGATCATTGTCGCTTCCTAGCTTGGCATTAATAGGATAGGGCAAGGACTGGTTAGCTCACTGTCAGGATAATGTGACTGGGTGGGATATTGGGTCATGGTGTCGGCACCCTGATTTCACATTGGGGCAGCATTATACACCATGAGTGTGCACTGTCACAAGTCAGTACCTGTCCTGATATGAGCTTAGATGTTGTTAGGACGTAAAACAACAAACCAACCAACCCTTTCGCTCTGTCATTATGCAGGCCCTGTACGAATATGAGCCGGGGGAGAATGACCTTCAGCCAATGGCTGCCTGGCTCGCGGTCATGGAAGCCGCCCATGTCAACCTAGCAAGGTAGGTTATCCGAATCAGGAAGAGCACTGGCTGACAACGCCTACAGGAAGTCGTGGATCTGAACCCTGACCGGGTCAATCCATCAGTGATATGACCTTAGATGTTGCTAGGACTATATCTGGCTGGTGGTTTAATGCTGCATAATCCGATGAACGCATCACATTTTCCAAACTAAGACACTGACCTACATTTGATTCTACATATTTAACTTTGATACTGGTGCATTTATTAAGCATTTGTTGCCACATAGAATGGAACACTGAGACAATTCAATAGAAAATGTTACTGCAGAAGCCTATGCTGTCAGAGTTTATGGCATGCTTGCCAAAATTAAATTGCCATGTTTGCACTTCAAATATCTCAAAAGTTAGTCATTTAAAATACAAGTTAGTTCAAACTAAAGTAAGACAGATTATAATGATCAACATAATATATTTATCTCATAAAATGACCAAAAAAAGTCAAAACCATCGGACTATGCGACTTTACTGTTGACGTCTTTCTGGCCTCCAGGTTGAACCCCAAGTTGTGTTCGCGGTACCTGCCCCGTATTTTCACTGCTGCCATGAAGTGCCTACAAACGGACCGCACTGATGTTGCGCAGGCAGCCGCCAGGTGTCTCATTGTGAGTTTAAGGATTTTTTATCAAACTTGACACAGCATATTTGTTTTCCACATTGCAATGGCATGGTCCGTATGGGGCTTGGAAAGTCTTCAACCGTCTTGGAAGTTCATTTTCCCCATTCTAAGGCCTTGAAATTCCTTGAATTTAACCTATTTTGGGTAATTAGTCTTGAAAAGCCTTGAATTCCATTAAACTGTACCCACTCATCAAAATTAGTCTGAAATCGCCATTCACCATTGATTTTTTTCCCCTGAAATCCAAATGAAAATAGTCTTGAAAATTCCTATCAAAAACAGCCTTTAATTCCATATCTTCACATGTGTACGGACCCTGCAATGGTGCTAATTCTTTCTTTTATCGATAGCAAGTCGAACAATTCTTGTTGCCTGTGTATGTTAAGTAGTATGTTATCAATACTGCATTTATTTAATCTCTCCCACAAAAGATATCGAAAGTATGCTTGTATGATTTTGTGCTAAAGGGAAAATATGAAAATTTACACATGGACACCATGCATTTACCCAACCTTTTTTTTTCAACTTTTGTCTTGTAAGACATAATCTTGTTTGCTTAACCTACCGCTACCCTATCACTACCCCTACCCTCATCCCTTCCCCACCACCCCCAACCTACACCCATGAAACAGTCCTGATGTTAGTTAGCTGTATGGATTACATGGTTTAACAAAGTTATGTATATAAACATTTTAAAGAAGAAAACTCCCCAAACTTGTTTGTTACCAGCGGCTACTGAAGGACTGCGTGGGACCGGAAGCCAAACAGCTGAGTGAAGGCCACATGAGCGTCTCTTCCTCGGCCAACAAGATGTTTGCCGCCATGTCGAAGGGCCTCGGCTACCAGTACCAGGCTTCCTGGAAACTGGTGCTACAAGTAATGGAAGCCTTCTTTGAGGTGCGTAGTGCTAGCTGGGCTTGGCTGGAAATGAGGTCAAATTTCGTTTAGAATGGCTGACTGGCTGGAAATGAGGTTAAATTGCGCTTTTGAACGGCTGGCTGGAAATGAGGTCAAGTTGTACTTTTGAACTGCTGGCTGACTGAACCTACCATTTATGCTTGCCATGTTTCAAAATATTCTTTGGGTATAAATTGTTTCATTTGTCAATCATCGTAAGCAAAGTGACCCATGCAGCGTTTGCATGCATCGCTGAAAGTCTTGAATGTTCTTGAATTTAGATTTTTCAAGATGGTTTGAGTGCCTTCGAATGTTCTTCAATTTAACTATGTTTTGAGTGTTCTTAAATCTCCCCCCACCTCCACCCGTCCTTGATGGGGAAACTAAACAAAATTGAAAGGACTGTAATTGTCAGCCAATTATGTGCAGTGATGTTTGTCTTAGTATTAACATGTTGCGCGTCTCCTTGAAAATGTTCTTCAATGTTCTTGAATCTGGTCGCCAACTTTGTGTATGAACCCTGGACCGGTGTAGAACTGCGCTAACTAGCTATACATGTGAACCTTCCTGACTGGCCGGTGAGGATTCCTTCTTTCGATCTTCTTCCCTGGAAGTTAGAAACAAAGATGCGAAAGCTAAATGTCTTTGAGGAGTTATCGATAGCAATGGTCATAGTGTCTGCCTCTTCGACAGGTATTCAGTTTGCATTGCGGTGGACTGATGAAGAAGTGTCTGCTGTCGATGGCTGATCTTCGTGACAGTTACGGGTTTCCATACAAGCAGGAGCTTGATAATGCCGTTGGCATGGCGGTGCGCCGGATGGGACCACAGGCCGTACTCATGGCGGTGCCGCTACAAATCACTGGTGACGAAGAGTAAGTAGTGGTGTGGGTGAGGGAGTGATTTAAGTCAAGTGATGTTCATTTTACATGTCAGGATATATTCATGGCGGGAAATGAGTCAAGTCTATTTTAAACTACAGTAAAACCTCTAACCGACCACCTCCACAGATCGACCACTCCCCTATATCGATCGCTTTATTTATTTAGATCCCAAACGATCGGCCATATAATAACATTGTAACGATAAATAAATAAAACTCCCTAAGCCGACCACCTCCCTAAATGGACCATTTAAAGTCGGTCCCATGGTCGGTCCATTTAGAGAGGTTTTACTGTACTCATATCTCAAAATCTATGTATGCACAATCACTCCACCACTCATTCTTTTTCTCATGCTCATCTTGTTCAATTCATATGAATGTTTACCTTGTATTTTCTGATAACTTTCTAACTTGCTTAGTGTGTAACAGCGTCATTAGTGGTTGGAAGACTGGTACCTCAGCAGTGATAGAAATAAGCAAACTTGTTCACTTGTCCAGAGGACAAGTCTGGTGTGATTTTCAGTTGTCCATCTGAATTTGCACTTGTCCTGAGTACTTACCTTTATTATCTCAGTTAACCTCCATGGTTATGGGAATAAAAGTACACAAATAAATCAAAGCAACAAAACAAATGTCATAAATAATGTAGATTACATTTTAATGACTTCACACTGGCATGGTAAGTTATTTCACACTGAGCAACTGACATGTTTTTCAGCCTTAAAATTTTCACTTGTCCAATGGAAAAACTCAAGCCATATTCTGCTTTCCGTGCCTACTCTCACTTGCCTGGGACAAGCTCTTATTTCGAACACTGCTTAGTCCTGTGGAATATAGTCACGTGAACAAAACACAAATTGTTTAAATTCTCTTTCAGTGACAACTACCAGTTCCCTCGGAGCTGGCTCCTTCCAATCATCCGCGACTTTACGCAGGAGACAGAGCTGGCGTTCTTCGCCACATACTTCCTGCCCCTGGCAGTCAGACTCAGGTCGAGAGGTAACGACGCGTGTTTGTGTATTTACCTTATCCTCGCTCCACAGAACACCCCAGAAAAAGGAAATGATTTGACCGATTAAGGTCATGACCTTCAACTTGCGTAATCTGATGAAACTGTAATATAGCACTGAGCCAATCAAGCTGTCCATTCACTCTCCTAATAATACAGAACGCTAGACAAGTTAGCAACACGCAACAACTTTTTGAACTTCAATTTGATTCAGCCGGGGTTCGAACCTACGAGTAGCCTGTCCGCTCTGCCATCCTGTCGAGTGATTGTGCTGTGTAAATCTCTGACTCCGGCTTATTGTTGCATGTTGACAGCTATCGACTGTGAAGCAGCTGGTGAGACGGTGAAGGCGAAGACCTACGAGGCGCTGCAGCTGCAGATCTGGTCACTGCTGCCTGGATTCTGCACTAACCCGACTGACCTGAAGGTAGGTGCAAACTGATGTAAGGGGCAGGTGCAAACTGTGCCACTAGAGGATAGGTGCAATCTGTGCTGCTAGGGGAAAGGTGCAAACTGCTGCTAGAGGGTAGATTCAAACTGTGCCACTAGACGGTAGGTGCAAAGTTTGCAACTAAGTAGGTGCAAACTGTGCTGCTATGGGGACAGGTGCAAGCTTTGCTACTAGGGGATAGGTGCAAGCTGTCACTAGAGGGTAGGTGTCAATTGTGCAACTAAGTAGGTGCAAGCTACTGTTAGGAAGCAGGTGAAAAATGCTGCTAGGGGGTTAGATAAAAGATTCACATCGTACTTACAGTAAAGGGGGGAACGACAACGTAGTCTAAATACGGGCGAAAATGGCTTTCGTATAGAACAGGAAGTAGAACCCCTGATTTCAGGATCAAATGGTGAGTTGTATCGGCACAGAGTTGGTGAAATGGGAGAGAATGCAAAAAGACAAGATGGCGGTGATAGAACGCCGTCGATTTCACTTTTAAAGTTCCTTAAACTACATGTTTTATTATATTTGTCAACTCGTATGTAGCGGGTAAATATGAAGACATATAAAGAATATATTTTGCTTCTTAGATTAAGAATTTATCTGCTCAGTTAATTTCCCCAGCAGGTCGAAATTCTTCGCCCGTTTTTCTAATGGGTTGGTTTTCACCCCTACTACACATACTTGGTGATGTTTTATCTACTTGGGGGAAGGTGCAAACTCCCACTAGATTGTAGATGCAAACTCCCACTAGAGGGTAGGTGCAAACTTTGCTGTTGGGTGGCAGGTGCAAACCTTTGTTACAAACAAAGGTGAACCTGTATTTTTTATGTTATTTGGGCTCTCAGACTATCGCATAAAAAATTATGTTCGAGAATGTTATTCAGCATTTCAGACTATCGCATAACAAAATGATGTTCAATAATGTTGTTCGGTCTCTGGCAGTGGCTTTTATCACACCACTACATAGTAATGAAATCTGTCTTGCCGCATGGTTACAATGAGGTGGTTACTGGGTGTTGGTGAACTGCAGGACTCGTTGAAGGGGGTCGCAAAGATCCTCGGGTCTGCGCTGACTGACCGACCGGACTTGCGGATGGACGTAATGACTGCGCTGCGGAGACTGATCAATCAGAATCTCGAACATGGTAGATGCCACTTATTTATTATTGCATACATGGTATTAGCTGTTTCTAATTTTCTGAGGGCAGCTGAACAGTATAACCGTATGTAACCTTTTTTTCTTTAAAAAAAAAATGTACACTATCGTTTTCTATCCTTTTCCTCAGTTGATTGTGAGCTTTCACATCCTGTCTAAAATGGTGGTATAAAAGAATAATAACAATAACAATATGACTGAATAATTTAAACACTTCTCGCTGTGAATGTGACCTTCCTTGCCGACACTGTTATAAAATCACTATCAGTTAAAGCTGCATAGTCCGATAAAAACATAAAATTTTCACAACCAAAACAATTATCTAGATTTGAACCTACATATCTAACTTAAACACTGATGCACTTATTAAGCATGTGCTGCTATATAGAAGTCAATTTAAAGTTGCATGGTCCGATGAACTATGATGCGCGAAAAGGAAGAAAGCAAGGCGGGGGTGGGAGAAAAGGCGTTTTATTAACGCCTCAACAGAGCATACAGAGGAACAGGTAAAACAGGCTGAGGAGGCAAAAGAAACAAGGAAAGGGCTCATGAGGAGCAAACAAACAGGCTCGTGAGGAGCAATACAGTGAGGGGCTCATGAGGAGCAGAAGAGATACATAGGAGGGGCTCATATGGAGCAATGTCAGAGTTCTGGTAGAGGGGGGGCCGAGGAGTCCTCCGCCAAAGAGTAAGGAGAGGGCTCGAGGCGCGCCCGAGCCGGGGGCACGGGCGCCCGAGGCAGGGGCCCGGGGAGGCAGGTCTGGTTGAGAGGAAGGTCCGGGGCCTACGTGGGGGGGGAGCGGGTGGCCAAAAAAGGGAGGCCCGCTCCTGAGGCCTGGGGGGAGGAGGTCCGGCGAGGGTCGAGCAGGGGGGCAGCGAACTCCTCAGGGCTGGGCGGGGTGGGAGTCGGGGTCGGGTCGGGCGGGTTCATGAAGGCGGTGTCGTGAGGGTCGGTGGCTGGGCTGTCTGGGGAGGGTCTCTCGTGAGGCTGGGCTGAGTCGTCTGAGGTGTGAGGTGCGAGGTGATGATCCTCGGCTTCGTCTGGGCGGCGTTTCGATCGGTGTTCGCTGGGGGGCTGTCGGTGGAAGTCGCGGGGCTGTCGGCAGTGGTTGGGGTGAGGCGCCGGGCAAGGCCCCCGGGCCGGCCGGGGGGAGGCCGGCGGATCAAAAATCCGCCGAGGCGGCCGGGGTCTGGCGCTCACGGGCTTGCTTGGTGCGGCATCCGGCCTCGCTGTGCATCGTTAATATGCGCCGTACGTTGGCGCAATATGCACAGACGTGCCGGCGCCTGTCTCCCACCTCGCCGTGGGCCTCTCCGAGGGGGGCCCGATCGCACGAGGCGGGATCGCGGTTCCAAGCGGAGCAGGGGGCCCCGTGAGCGTGCCTATCGTAGGCGGTGCGGGTGTCGACATGCTGCCGGGGCAGGTGCGCGCCTCGGGCCCCGTCGTCGCCTCGGGGAGCTGTGAGGGGCGTGGTGAGGGAGTCCATGGTCAGCATGCTGTCGACTCGGATCATGTTGAGGGCCACGGGATCGTGCCACCCTTGGGGGAGCCTCCCGTCCGCGATCCATGAGAAGATGGTCTCTGAGTACCGGCGGATGGCCGGCCATGGGTGGATGAGGTTGTCCCTCATGATGGTGAGGTGATGGTGGTGTAGGCCCTGGAGAGAGTGGGCGGGGAAGGAGGGGTGGTTGACCAGCGTGAGGAGGGCGAGGTGGTACTCGTCCTTGGTGGCCTCACCCAGTTTCACCGGCTTCCGTCCCGGGCCCCTCTCTACCAGGTCGGAGGGGAAGACGTAGTCTGAGGGGACACCTCGGCGCCGGTCGGTGTGGCGCGCCTCGGCGGAGGCCAGGATCTCGCGGACTGCGTCGGCTGCGGATGCTGGGCTGTAGTCCACCGTCTCCTGGCGGTATGCGGGCGGCGGGGCCGAGGCGGCGGCGAGGCGGTTGTACCCCTCGTACTGTGGATGAACCGCCCCAGGTAGAGTCGCTTGAGGCGGGGCAGGCGGTCGGCTCCCGATCGCGGCGTGGGCCCGAGGCGCTGGGCCGGGTGGCGGGCTGTGGGCGGCCTCCCGCATTGAGGCGGGCTGGGGGCTGTCCAGGTCTCCTCGGGCGACCCCGGTCTCGACGGCCTCCAGGCGGGCAGAGAGCCGGCTGATCGCCTCCAGGAGGAGGGCCATCTCGCTGGAGGGGCGGCCCGAGGGCGCCGAGGGTGAGGCCGGGCCCGAGGAGGGTGCGGAGCCTCCCGGCGTCCTGGTGCTCCTCCGGCTTTTCCCTTTTCTGCGCCCGGGCATGGTGGATCGGTCCGAGGTGAAGAAATCCCAAGACAGGAAAAGAGAGCAGAGAGCTGGAAGGCGGCAGGAGGGCGAGTGCCTGAGGGAGGCCGGCGGGCGGCCTTATAAGGGATGGGGGGGGGGGGGGGGGGGGGGGGGGGCGACAGCAGGTGAGTTGTGAAAGCTGCCGGCCCGGGGGAGGGCGAGTGAGGGTGAGCAGCGGGCGTCGGGTGAGGCGCGAATGCTGCGCGACACGGGGGCGGGGTCTGGTGAGGTGTGAGCGCAGCGCGACAGCCCGGGGCGGGGGAGGGTCTCTTCCTCTCCTCGCATCAAGCGTAATGCTTCGCATTACGACCAATTTTGTAAAAATTAAAACAACTACTTACATTTGATCCTATATATCCAACATAGATACTGGTGTATTAGCTAATGATTTGGGACAGCATATACAGAATAACCCATGAATTTTTTTATAACCTCACCCCTTTGGACAGTCACTTTGAAACACCCATTATGCAGGGAGGCCATTAACCAATTAGGCCAATCTTGTGACCTCATTAGGCACCCCCGACCAAGGAGGCCTACTGTGCAAGGCCATAGAGGGGAAGGGGAAATGAGGGGGACGTTGCCCCCCCCCCCCCATAAAAGGAAAAGATCTTTTTTGTTATTGAATGTAAAAAGGAGTGAACGATATGGAGTGAGATATGTGCATTTGAAAGTTGTTGACTTTCAGATCTTTTGTATTAGCTAATGCAGCAGCCATTCCATGCTGGCCACATCAGCCGGGCCTGAGCATTAAAAGTTTGATCGGATCCGCCGCAAATACACAGGTTTCCGGTTTTAATGCTAGGATGGCAGCAGCCGTTCTGGTTGTGCCTATGCGTTATCATTTGGACGGGATCCATCGCAAATGCGCCAGGTTCTGCGCTTAATGCTATGATGGCAGCAACAATATTCTATGATCCAGCCGGACCTGAGCATTAATGGCTTGATGGGATCCAATGCAAATGTGCAGATCTCCAGGTTTAATGCTATGATGGCAGCAACTGTTCTGGTCATGCATTATCGTTTGGACGGGATCCATCGCAAATGCGTCGGGTTCTGGGCTTAACGTATGGCGGCATCAGGTGTAGAAACTGACATGGTGCTACGACCCCAGGCCATCCTCCGATGCAAAAGCTGTGGAATGGCGCAGTTGCGATGGATCCCGTCCAAACGATAACACATAGGCATGACCAGAATGTCTGCTGCAATCATAGCATTAAACCCAGAAACCTGCGCAATTGTGGTGGATCCCGTCAAACCATTAATGCTCAGGCCTGGCTGAATAATAGAATGTGTAGTTTGGTGGGTGGTTGCATAGTTTGATGTTTTGAAATTTCTGCCATTGGGGCGATGTCAATCATATACCGATGTATATGTGATGTTGGATATTCGATGCTACTTGGTCAATTCGGTAGATATAAATCAAATTAACCTTTCTACAAAATAATATTTGGTTAAAAACCCTAGCGCCACAGGCCTATGGCACCAATCCGTTCCCAGATGTTCACACCCTAAAGAGAAATACCTACCTATAGACCTGTCAGGTTCCAGGATTAGTAGGTCATCTCACATCACGTGGTCACCACGAGATGACCATCTGGGTCATAGCCACAGGACTTTTGGCAAGCTTGTTGAAATTAGTTTGGGTTCTTTCAGCTCAAATTGCTCCAAAACTAGCCATTTTTCATCAAAGTTACTCGGAACTAATGAATATTAGGATATAATGGTCAACCTGAGCTATTTATCTCAAATATAACTAACAAATTCAAATGCCATCGGACCATGCAACTTTAATCAAATCTGTTACTGCTTAGGCCTATGGGTTTTGGCGTGCATGCCAAGATTATTTTTGTATGTTTTCACTTTAAATATCTCCAAAGGTAGCCATTTAAAATGAAAGTTGCTTCAAACTAAAGTAAAGTAGATTATAGTGATCAACCTAATATATTTATCTCAGAAAATGACTGAAACTTAAAACCATCGGACTATGCAACTTTTAACCTCGTTTTAAAATAAAATGTTGGTCACTAGCGGAGAACCGGGCTGAACTGACGCGCTTCGCAAAGAACTTCCTGCCCTTGCTGTTCAACGTGTTCACGACAAAACCACGTGACTTACGTGACATGACCCGTCAGGCCGTGCTGGAAACCATCAAGACCTACCTGCAGATCGCCGAGAAGCCTCTCACCACCTCCTTCTTCAACAAGGCGTATGAGAAACTCAGAGAGGATGACATTTCTGCGTTCAGGCGGTCAGTTCTTTTTGTATAAAGCTGCTAATTTCTACGTATGTACATGGGTGATTCTCTTAAAGCTGCATAGTCCGATGAAAACATAAAATTTTCTAAAACCAAAACAATTATTTAAATTTGATTCTATATAGCTAACTTGGATGCTGGTGCACTTATTAAACATTTGTCGTCACATATAAGGGGATATTGAGTCAATTAATAGAACCTGTTAGTGCTGAAGCCTATGGTGATAGAGTTTTGGCAAGCTTGCCAAAATTAATTTAGTTTCCATTTCAAATATCTCAAAAGTTAGCGATTTAAAATTATAGTTACTTCAAACTAAAGTAAGGTAGATTATAATGAACAACCTAATATGTTTTTCTCAGAAAATGTGAGAAACTCAAAACCATCGGACTATGCCACTTTAACCTCGGCACTAAAGTGTGACATCGGAACCCAAAGTGAAACCCTTCCAAATAATAGCAAATAACATTTGTCCAAATTATAGCAGAATCCATGTTCCTATGAAGGTTTATATATTGTGCATATGTTAGAGTTTGAAAAAAAAACCAACTTATTTCACTTTTTTATTTAGATCTTATGCGAACTGGGCAATACATTAATATCACATGTGTAACATGGAAATCAAAAGACACTCCCAGAACATCGTTTTAACATACACAACAATGTCAAATATTTGAGTGATTACAGTTAAACAAAATTTATGTCTTACAAGAAAACATTTGAAAATATGTTGAAAAGAATTGTGGGTGAATGCATCGTGTCGACGTGTAAATTTTCACTTTAGCACAAAATCATACAAGCGTACCTTTGATATCTTTTGTGGGATGGATTAAATAAATAGTTAACACCCAGGGGCAACTAATTATTTGAAGTGCTATCAATAAAAGAAAGCATTAATTATCACCATTTTAACATGGAAACCACATATGAGGTGCCCAGTTTTAGAGAATGACCCACATACATTCATGGCTATGTACATACATACTTGCATCTATATGAGCTTGTCTCAAAAGGTGCTAACTCTTCTTTTTTTTTGTCCATTGTAACGATTGACACAAAACAGCACAGAAACGGTTACACTGAAAACACAAGGACATTTTCTTCAAATCAATATGTATTCTATTGGGATTATCAAACACCATGTAAAAAACAATCAGTTTATCCTGAGAAAATGCATAAGTAGATAGTATGTGATCGTTACAATGGACAAAGTTTTGTCCCATGTTGCTTAGCACCTTTTGAGAAAGTCTCATATGTAAATATTATGTGGCAGAAACTCCAAAAATTCGGACTAT
The DNA here is from genome assembly GCA_030323885.1 of Branchipolynoe longqiensis. Classification (NCBI taxonomy): domain Eukaryota; kingdom Metazoa; phylum Annelida; class Polychaeta; order Phyllodocida; family Polynoidae; genus Branchipolynoe; species Branchipolynoe longqiensis. Next base: position 69,285,808 of record CM059190.1, on the reverse strand, counting down.
GCAATGTAATGTCTGGCAGGTTCTCGGATCCGAACCCATTATCCTTACACTGAGCTAACCAGTCCTTGCCCTATCTTATTAATGCCGAGCTTAGTTGTTGCTAGGCCATGAAACCAAAACAAACTAACCGTTACAGACATGCGCTGATGGACATCACCATCGCCATGGTAGCCTACATAGACGAGGCGGAGCTGGGGCAGCTGTACGCACTCATCATCCAGCAGCTGGAAAGTGCCGACCACACGGTACAGAAGAAGGCCTACCGGGTGCTTGAGGAGATGTGTGCCGGACGCTCTCTGGCCAACAAGGCCTTTATCGCCTCCCATCTCGGAGAGCTCCAAGAGGCGCTGCTCACGTCACTGTCATCGTCTAGTCCGTCGTCCAAAGTGAGTACATTTCTTTCTCTTTTTCTGGCTGTGTTCAATCAGTTTTATTCCTCAGAATAACATGTTGTCAGTGCTGATGCATATTTTTTTAGTTTTTTTTAATATATATATTTTTTTTTTGTTCAATTGGTTTTATTCCTCTAAATAAGATGTCAGTGCTGATGCCTGCTTTAATAAAAAAAAAAGTCTAATATATTTTTTTTTTGTTCGGTTGTTTTTATTCCCCCGAATAACATGTCAGTGACGATGCATGCACTTCTTTTTGTTTTTGTTTAATTTGTTTTTGTTTAATTTGTTTTATTTTTCTGAATTACATGTCACTATTGATGCATGTACTTTTTTGTTCTTTTCTTTTTTGTTCAATTGGTTTTATTCGTCTGAATAACATGTTGCCGAACTCCAGACCTGTCCATTCCCTGATGTCTTCTCACCTCTTCCTTTGTCCGCCCTACAAGATGGTTTTGGCCAGATCTTATGAACAGAAAATATGGCCCATCTCACTAACCGATATCGACTGCCTGTGTCGGTCAAAGCATAACAATTATATATAGAAATTAAAATGAGAATTGTCCTTTTTAAAAAAATGAAATTTGGGTGAAATATTTTTGTTGTTGTTGAAGATTTATACTGCCTATCATGGATAAGCCTGAATAGGTTTGTTTTCACCATTAGACAGTTTGTCGATAGAAAGCCCGAGCCTACACTTTTACCGACCCAAGGGATTTTTAACCTCCCACACCACATAGACATGGTATGAGAGCAACTGGCCTTTGATGACGTTGTAAGTTATACACACCGGTGGAAATCCAAATTGGCAGAGATGGGGGCATGGGGAATTGAACCACCGACCTTCAGATTAGGAGTCCGACCTAGAAAAAAGTCAGACACTCTAACCACTCCGCCACAGAGAACACCATTTAATTGTATTTGTTTGAATCCCCCCCTCCCCACACACACCCAGGGTCCCCAGTCTTTTAAAATTAGTTTTTCATGTACTAAGATGTGGTTTTGGGAGAACTTACAAAAAATTAAGCAGCAATTAAAGAAATGTAATTGTTTGACCCCCCATCCCCACACACACACACACACACAGGCTCCTCCGGCTGCGTTCCCTAGTTTACAAATAGTTAAATTAAAATTAAACAACAATTAACCAAATTTAATGGTGTGGCTCCCCCACACACAGGTGCGATTTTTGTATACAAAATATTTGTTTGAATAGTAAATTTGATCTTTTTAAATTATATTTAGTGAGAAATAATTTGTAATAAAAATTGTAATTAATTAGACAACAAATTCCTTTTAATTGTTGTTTAATTTGATAAAAAAAAATTTAAAGTGGATTAAGCTTTAATTAAACAAACAAAAATTAAAAAATTTATCTTGGACTCCCCCCACACAGGCGCCCCGGTTGCGGTGCCTCGTCCATGTGTTCCGGCAGCTGGACGCTGAGCAGCCGGCACTGCTGCGGGCCGTGCTGCCCGAGGCGATCCTGTGCACGAAGGAGACTGCGGAGAAGGCGCGCCAGGCCGCTTATGCGCTGCTCGTAGAACTGGGGGCTGCCTACCAGCGCTGGGCTGGTACAGAGGCGCACCAGGCCGTGCTCGGCTTCTTCGAGCTGCTCCTCGCCGGGCTGGCTGGGTCACCTTTCATGATCAGCGCAACCATAAACGCACTGACGCGCATCATCTACGAATACAAAGGTGGGTGTTTTTTGGGGGGTGTTTTGCTTGCATCCTAGCAATATCTAAGGTCATATCAGGATGGGTACCGACTTTGTGCTTTGTGACAGTGCACATTCCTGGCGACTTTATAGTGCTACCCCACTGGTGCTGGCACTATGACCCAATTTTCCATTTAGTCACATTATCCTGGTAATGAGCTAGCCAGTCCTTGCCCTATCCTAGTAATGCTGAGCGCCAGGCTATGTAGTGACAAGTGTCAATTTAGGTATGTCATTGTGTAAAATATTTGGGAATTTTGGGGTGGTTTTTATTTAGTGCTCTGCGGCCAAGGGCCTGCCGGGTACAGGCTAGGTCACCTGACTGGTACCTGGTTGCATTGGTACTCTGCAGGCAAGGGCCTGCCGGGTACAGGCTAGGGTCACCTGACTGGTACCTGGTTGCATTGGTACGCTGTGGCCAAGGGCCTGCCGGGTACAGATTCAAAATCCTGACCTTCCGCACGGAAAGCCTGCACTCTATCCATTCAGACACCGCGTCGGAAAGCCTGCACTCTATCCATTCGGCCACCGCGTTCCGGATTGGTGGGGTGGGGGTGGTGGCAGTGGTGGTGATGGTGATTATTATTAGTGGTGGTACTACTAGTAGTGGGAGTAATGGTAGTGATAGTGGTAGTAGCGGTGTGGTAGTGGTAGTAATGGTAGTGGAAGTAATGGTAGCGATAGTGGTAGTACTGGTTGTAGTAATTGTGTGCTAGTAGTAGTGGTTGCAATGGTAGTAGTGATAGCGGTAGCAATGGTAGTACTAGTAGTAGTCATTGTAGTGCTAGTAGTAGGGTTTACGTAGTAGTGGGGTTTCGGTATATACTAGGATGCTAGTATATCAGGGTTTACCGTAGTAGGTTACTGGAATATGTCAATCCTTTTGGGTTTTCCATAGTAATTTCTATTTTTATTATCCGTATTTTTTTATTGTAATAGATTTCCTAATAGGTCTTAAGGTTAATCGCTCTCTATCTTCACCTAACCCAATGACAAAATAAAAATAATTAAAACACCCAAAACCACCTAATATATATATTTTTTAATTAAGATTAAAAACTAAAGAGTATTACGACTGCTTTAAATACTACTACTATTACTACTGCTTTTACTAGTACCACCACCACCACTACCACTACCTCCAGACCACTACTACCACTACTAGTGTACTACTACTGCCTCGAGATTACTACTGCTGTTACTTACTACTACAGTAGTATAACGTTAGTACATGTCTTCAAAGGACAAGTCTGCATCCAGACCAATCTTGTCCTCACAGCAGGTGTTCTGTCACCAGAGAGGGACAAAACCAGTTTAAGCTTTGACAAATAGTTCACACATGTCTAGGTAGCACTGTACAGTCTATGTTTGTATCGTGGCGTCATCAAGAGTGACTCGCTGACCTTCCAACGGTTTGCTTTCGTTTCCGGTGCTCAGCTGTCATCTCCACCGTGGTGCTGGACGCGATGGTGGACAATGTCTGCACCCTGCTGGAGTCGCGCACGCGGGAGATTGTCCAGTCCGTGCTCGGGCTGCTCAAGGTAACGCTCGCAATATGTCTGCGGCTTTTCTTCTCCTGATTGGTAACACTCACAATGCATGCACAAATCCCACCTGCTTTTATTCTTTTTATTGGTAACACTCGCAATTCGTGCAGAATCTTATCTTCCTTTTCGGCTACCGGGCGCGGTCGCCGAGTCGGTAGAGCTCGGGCCTTGCGTGCGGGAGATCGGGAGTCCGTCGAGTCAAAGCAATGACTTATAAAATTTATACTTGTCACTTCCTAGCCGGGCGCTCAGCATTATTAGGATAGGGCAAGGACTGGTTAGTTCAGTGTCAGGATAATGTGACTGAGTGCGATATCTGGTCATGGTGCTGGCAGCCTGGTCTCCCAGTGGGCAGCACTATAAAGTGGGACCTGTCACAAGTCGGTACCCGTCCTGATATGACCTTAGATGTTGCCAGGGCGTAAAACTCCAACAACCTACCAACCAGCTTCCTTTTCTGTCCTTTGTTGGTAACACTTTCAATATATGCACAAACCTCATCTTCCTTTTCTTCTCTTTAATAGTAACACTTACAACACATGCACAAATCCTGTCTGCTTTTAATCTTTTTATTGGTAACACTCGCCATACAAACACAAATCCTGTCTGCTTTTATTCTTTTTGTTGGTAACACTCAAAGCATATGCACAAACCTCATCAGATTTTATTGTCTCTGTCGGTAACACTTTTAAGAATGCGAGGAAATCAATATCAGATCATGCTTTAGAATAGATGCGGAAAGCCACTCTTATGCTTAGCACTGTCTGTGAATCGTGAACATTTACCAGGAGTCAGGTTTCATACACTACTCTCCAGCTGAATGAATATGGCCATTCAGTAGAGACTCTGCTTGGAGAGCATTCTGTTGTTAATGTAAACTGACTCTATTATCGCTTATCCTCGCTGACCATTTCCACTCCGTTGTTGTTGCCCATAGACCACTTTCAACCCTAATCTATCACTCACGATGTGGCCTCATTCTGCCACCAGGTGTCCTTTGACACGTAATTGATTGTATGCTTTCACATTCTGTGTAAAAGCGATGGTTGAATAATAATGCGATATAATACAAGTTGAACACTTCTTGACACCAGGTGTCCTTTGACGCATAATTGATTGTATGCTTTCACATTCTGTGTAAATGCGATGGTTGAATAGTAATGCAATATAATACAAGTTGAACACTTCTCGACACCAGGTGTCCTTTGACACATAATTTATTGTATGCTTTCACATTCTGTGTTAAAGCGGTGGTTAAATAATAATGCGAAATAATACAAGTTCAACACTTCTCGCCACCAGGTCTCCTTTGACACATAATTTATTGTATGCTTTCACATTCTGTGTGAATGCAATGGTTGAATAATAATACGGCAGAATACAAGTTGAACACTTCTTGCCGTGAATATGGCCTCAGCTGCCAACAGGGCGTTAAACAACCACCCACCAATCAATCAATTAATCCGCCAGGTGCTGCTGTCGGTGTTCACGGACGCCATGCTCGCCCAGTACCTGCGCCAGCTGGTGGACGCGTTGACCCGGATGAAGGAGGACACCCGCCGACACTTCCGGGTCAAATACAAGGAGATCTTCTCCAGGCTCTGCAAGAAGTTTGGGTACGGCTTTTCACTCGTATTCCTCCGATTTGTGTTGTTTACTTACGTAATATAACATAAACAGTATATCTTCATTGTGTTGGTGTCTGATATTCTATTTTTCATTAAATACTAATATAAAGGACATGATAAAACCGTCACTTACCTTTTTAGCCGAATTAAAAAATGGATTGCTGGTGTATGAAAAAGTACAGTTTGTCACAAAAATCAGCTCTGCATTATTATCAAATATATGGCCTAAACAATATTTTGTGGTGGCCATTTTGAATTTAGGCTGTCATGAAAATTGCTCACGGGTGACAGCTTGTCACCTGGCTGAAATATGTTCAGGAAAGTCCAATCTACCAGTAATGACAATAAAGCATTGTATATACAGTAAAACCTCTCGAAATGGACCTTGGGACTGAATTTTAGTGGTCGATTTAGAGAGGTGGTGGGTTTAGGGAGTTAGAATATTGTTACAATGGTATTGTTGGGTGGGACCCAAATAAAGCGATCGATATAGGGGAGTGGTCGATCTGTGGAGGTGGTCGGTTAGGGAGGTTTTACACTATACCCTAAAATATGGTTCGTTTTAAAAAACCCTCCATTTTCCCACTTGACATGAACAAATCTGGGGTGAAAGCTCACCGCGATTTGGCCGATTTTCGAGATTTTTTATCATTCTACGAATTGTGTTCGTTTAAAAAATATCTAGCATGTGAAACTTCAACAGACAAACAATATAATTCGATGTATTTTCTCCATCTAGCAACTACCGGTAGGACGTAAAACAACAATAAACAAACACTAGCAAATCCCAACACAAAATTCCTTAAACATTTTCAGTGAAGGTTGGTATTATGTGGAGTGAATTTCCTCGAAAACGCAGAAATTCTCTCATAGGTTTAGCATTGCTAAAGAATCATGGGAAAATACCGGAAGTCAGGTTTCATCCAGTACTCTCCGAGCACTATCCTAGCTCCAATCCACTGATCAACCAGTAGAAATTATCCTCGGAGAATGTGCCACTGTCCTTATTATGATCATGTTAGTGCCCAATTATCGTCAATTTCCGCTTTTTTTTGTCACCCTCTGAGATCACTTTCATCCCTGATTCAATTTTTGGCAGGTTTGAGACTATTGTCAAGATGGTGCCTCCAACACATAGCAAGCTGCTAACAAGTATCCGGAAGGTGCATGCGCGAACCAAGCGGAAGAAGGCGGCCAAGGAGGCTGGAGAGGACGACGATGAGGAGGAGTATGTCACCAAGCCCAAGACGGAAAGGTGAGCAAGTTCCAACTCAAGCTTTGCTAGTTAGAGAGAGAACAATACAAAACAATACAACAACAGCAAATCACCAATAAAAGCACAATGAAATCGTTCACAATGATGGAAAATAATCGATGTCATGATTTGGATATACAGTAAAACCTCTCTAAATCGACCGACCATGGGACGGACTTTAAATGGTCTATTTAGGGAGGTGGTCGGTTCAGGGAGGTTTTTAAAAATTGTTTCAATGGTATTGTATGGCCGATCGTTTTGGACCCAAATAAAGCGATAGACATATGGGAGTAGGCGATCTGTGGAGGTGGTCGGTTAGAGAGGTTTTACTGTAATTATAAATAAGAAGGCGATTACAATCAAAAGACATGATTTTAGATCTGCGTAAAAGGGAATTTCAAATGGGTCGAAAACGAAGGAGGTTCATTTGAAAGCCCACCCACGATTACAATTAGGATGAATACTAATTAGTCCTTTGCCCCTCACCCCTCCCCCAAAAAGTATTTAATAACTTAATTTAAAGAAATATTAAGCAATATTTTTATTTTGCTTTAAGATTATCATTTTAAGGATCTTTATGTAATATGAAAACTAAATGTTACTCGGCAAATGAAAATGAAACACAATTTTTCTAAGATAATCATTTCCCTTTGTCAAAAAAGAAACTTGTTGGTTTTTTAATTATTTTTTTTTTTTAAACATTGAACAAAGTGAAAAGTACTTTCGGTTCATTGAATCAATGGACATCTATGGACTGGCTGCGATGGTCCAATCGCTAGAACGCAGACTTTCCGTGTGGAAGGTCGGGAGTTTGAATCCCTGCCGAGTCAAACCATTGGCTTGTGAAATTTATACTTGTCGCTACCTAGCCTGGCAATCTGCATTACTAGGATAGGGCAATACAATGACTGGTTACCTTAGTATCAGGATATTGTGACTGAGTAGGATATCAGGTAACGGTGCTGGCGGCCTGATCTCCCAGTGGGGCAACAGTACCTGACCCGTATATGACCATAAATATTGCTGGGACATTAAACCCCATGACTAGTTTTTGACCACTTGTTTGTAGCATTGATGACCTTCTGCGTGACACGGATTCTGAACTGGAGGAGGATAGCGAGAACAGACAGCGAGGTCATGGTCAAAAGAAGGTCATGGTCAAGGACCGAAAGCGGGCCCAGGGAGCCTGGCTCAAGGAGGGGGGCGAAGAAGACGTCATTGACTTCCTAGACCCCTCCGTCGTCAAGAAGGTGTTGGGTGAGTAATCAGCTACAAACAAGCAAAACCCTGACCTACGTCGCTGACACCTGAAAGGGGTCAAGGGGTCCATGGTGCTTAATGTCCATAATAGTCACAGCTTGACCACAGAGGCCCTTGTCCTGAGTAGCTAGCTGTAAGAGGATAGGTTGTTTCAACATGTACAAGCTGTGACTAGTCCTATTCCATCATGATAATCGACCGGATGCAGTGGCTGAATCAGTAGAGCATGGGCCTCGGATGGTCGGGAGTTTGATTCCCGGTCGCGTCAAACTAATGACTTTACAATTGATACTTATCGCTTCCTAGCCTGGTGCTGGGCATTAATAGGTTACTGCAAGGACTGGTTAGCTCAGTGTCAGGATAATATAAGTGAATGGGATATTGGATGATGGTGCCAGCGGCCTGATTTCCCAGTCGGGCAGCGCTATAAAATTGCCATGAGTGTACACTGTCACAACTCGGTAATCCTGATATGAGCTTAGATGTTACCAGGATGTAAAACTCCAACAACCAACCAATTATGATAATCATGAATAAGTGAAGTTATGTTGGTCATGCTACTGGCCCTTTAAACAAGATTCCATATGCATTCACACATCCCTTCAACAAGGCGCCCCCCTACATTCATGCTGGAAAATGACCTAGTTAATGGCCGACTCAAACCAACATATGTACCAAATTTATCCTTGTCGCTACCTAGCCTGACACTCGGCATTACTATGATAGGGCAAGAACTGATTTGCTGAGTATTGGAATAAAGTGACTGAGTAGGATATCAGGTCATGGTTGCCCACTGTGTAGTACACCCAGTGGGGCAGTACTATAAAGTTGTCATGAGTGTGTTGTCACAAGTCAGGTGGTACCCGTCTTGATATGACCTTAGGTATTGCTAGGATGTAAAACCAGAAACAAACTGACTTTGTATTAATTGTGGTGTTCACGCAGCTACCCAGCCGGGCAAAGACAAGGGCAAGGCAAAGATGAAACATGACTTCAAGACGGCTCCGGATGGGCGCATGATCATCAGCCTGGGTGAAGAAGACGAAGGAGGAAAAGGGGCCGTGGCCAAGAAGAGGGACAGGGACGAGGAGATGGATGACTTCAATGACCTCATCGACACATTGAAAGGTCCTTCCAAAGTAAACAGATATGTATTATATAATTTATTATGTGGATATAAATAACGGCAGCCCCTTTCTCTCTAGCCACCTTAACTTCCATGTTATTCACTGCGGAGCGGGCATTTCTCCTCCCCCGCCTCCTATCCGCTGTGAGCCAACTGTCACTCTGTTCAGTTTCAAATAATCATTTGTTAAATGTGTTCTGCTCAGGCAGTTCCATAGGCAGTTGCATAATCTGATGAAAGCGTAGAATTTTCTAAATCGAAGCAATTGCTTCGATTGATCCTACGTAGTTACTGGTAAACTCATTAAACATTTATTGCGCTGGGCGCGGTGGCCTAATCGAGAGAGCGCGAGCCTTATGTGCGGAAGGTTGGAAGTTTGGTTCCCGGTCGAGTCAAACCAATGACTTTTAAATGGATACTTGGCACTTCCTAGCCTGGCACTCGGCATTAATAGGATAGGGCAAGGACTGGTTGGCTCAGTGTCAGGATAATGTGACTGCGTGCGATATCAGTTCATTGTGCCTGTGGTCTGATTTCCCAGTGGGGCAGCACTGTGAAGTCACCATGAGTGTGCCCTGTCACAAGTCGGGACCCATCCTGACATTACCTGAGATGTTGCCAGGACATAAAACTCCAACAACCAACCTAGTAAAGAGGGGAACCACTTTTGACAGTCATTTTACATTTGACATTGATTGTGTAGATTTTATTACTTTAGACTGAAAATGTTGGTTATGTAAGTAGCATGTGAGACATTTTTACAAATGTAAACGATCGTTCCCGGTAATGTGTTGTGTTGTTACAGTGCTGGGGGGGAAAAAAACGGATTCGAAAATTTCGTTTCCCATCAGTATTTTATCAAGACTCAGTTCCCATCGAAACCACAAAAAAAGCATTAGCGATACGGTTCCCACATGAGCCCAGGGCATAGCACTTAAAATGTATTTCCCATAAAATTTGAAATCCAATAGGTTGTTGTTGTATTACATGAAATGAGGAAGTTAGTTTGTTTGTTTGTTTGTTGTTGTTTTACGTCCTAGCAACATCTAAGGTCATATCAGGACGGGGAGGAAGTTAGTAAATAGCTGTGTTGTATGGTAAATGTCTGTTGTTGCAAATTGAATACCGCTGTTTTTTTAAATTTCCACAGAAGGGACGCAAAAGGCGTATGAGTGACTCAATGGAGTTGGACGAAGATGAGACAACTGGGGCTATGAAGTACAAAGGTGAGACTGCACATTTATATTGCGGTCAGGTATGCCTGTACACTGCACCGCTCTCCAACTGCACAACCTCAGCCACACAGCAGCCGAGGATTGGCGTCTGGAAATGATCGCCTATTTTTAGAAGACCACCATTCCAACGCGTTGGATCAGATGACCGATGCTTTCTGATAGGGCCGGGTATTTAAGAGCCCATGACACATGTCTTGGGGTCAATCCATGAGTAGCGCTAGACCTCTTTTGGGGGGTGAGAGGGAATGAAAGTCAGAGCCGACACTCCGGTATTTATGCGCTTTCATTAAGTTCCAAGGTTTCGGTTTGGAGAACCAACCTCATGACATATATTTCGGGCGGCACTTGTGGGTGAATAGCAGTAATCCATTAAGCTATATGCTGCACATTGTGTGTGCAACTGTGCATTCATGTTACAGTAATACTTGTACTGACATATATACTCTATAGCAATTTTTGTATAATTAATAATTGAATACATGTATATGCTTTTACATTTGATGTATAAGCGATGGTTTAATACTGCATAGTCCGTTGAAGCAAAAAAAAATCAAAAGCAAAACAATTATCTTGATTTGATTCTACATATCTAACTTAGATATTGGTGGACTTATTAAGCATGTGTTGCCACGCAGAAGGGAATACTGAGTCAATTTAGTAGAACCTGTTACTGCAGAAGTCTATGGTGTCAGAGGTTTGGCGTACTTGCCAAAATTAGCGTTGCATGTTTGCAATTCAAATATCTCAAAAGTTAGCCATTTAAAATAAAAGTTACTTCAAGCTAAAGTAAAGTAGATTATAATGATTAATGTCATTTATTTATCTCAGAAAAATTACAGAAACTCAAAACCATCAGACTATGCAACATATATATGGGGTATGTTGCCGACACGGCGTAGAGAAACCACCAATCAATCAAACAATCGATCAGTCTAGTTGATCCTGACTTGAAACAATGGCCTGAAGAACAATGATAAAATTGATGCTTGTCTCTACTTAGCCTGGAGCTCGGCATTAATAGGATAGGACAAGGACTGCTTGGCTCAGTGTCAGGATAATGTGACTAGGATATCGGGTCGTGGTGCCAGCGGCCTGGTCTCCCAGTAGGGCAGCACTATAAAATCGCCATGAGTGCGCAGTCACAAATCGATACCCATCCTGATATGACCTTAGCTGTTGCTACAACAACAAACATAATTAGTTCCAGACATATTAACCCATTAATATTCTTTGTATATACAGTAAAACCTCTCTAAATCGACCGACCTTGAGACCGACTTTAAGTGGTCGATTTAGGGAGGTGGTCGGTTTAGGGAGTTAGAATATGGTTACAATGGTATTGTTGGGACCCAAGTAAAGCAATTGATATAGGGGAGTGATCGATCTGTGGAGGTGGTCGTTAGAGAGGTTTTACTGCGTTATAATATGCTGTATACGCATTGTATCCCTATGTCATACAAATGTTGGTGTAAATTCTTGCTGATGCAATCTATAGCTGTCAGACTAGTGCTTCAAACAGAGACTGACAGAACAAATTCGACTCACTTTTCACTGTGAATATTGCCTTCACTGCCAACAATGGCGTGAAATCACCATCAATTAATTAATCAATCAATTAACCCTTTCTTTCCCCTCCCCCACCACACACTTCCGGCCTTGCAGCGGGTGGGTCCGGCATTCATCGACCTTTGGCGTCTCCAGTAAAGAAGGTGAAAAAGCAGCATGAACCGGGAGCCGAATTCAGGTCAAAGGTAAGCACTGAAGAGGGGAGCTGAACGCTTTGTCAGGATAAATAGAATAAAGAGAATAAAAGTAGACGGGATTTGTCCATGTAGTGGGAATGTTGTGAATGAAGAGAAGACAAGCAGATGGGATTTGTGCGTGTATTGGGAGTGTAAAGAATGAAGAGAATAAAAGCAGACGGGATTTGTGCTTGTATTGGGAGTGTGATGAATGAAGAGAAGACAAGCAGACGGGATTTGTCCTTGTATTGGGAGTGTAATGAATGAAGAGAAGACAAGCAGATGGTATTTGTACATGTATTGCAAGTGTTTTGAATGAAGAGAAGACAAGCAGACGGGATTTGTGCATGTATTGGGAGTGTAATGAATGAAGAGAAGACAAGCAGATGGTATTTGTGTATGTATTGCAAGTTGTGATGAAGAGACAGCGATGGTATTGGCATGTATTGCAAGTGTTTTGAATGAAGAGAAGACAGCAGACAGATTGTGCGTATTGGAGTGTATGATGAGAGACACAGTGTATTGTGTATGTATTGCAAGTGTTTTGAATGAAGAGAAGACAAGCAGACAGGATTTGTGCATATATTGGGAGTGTAATGAATGAAGAGAAGACAAGCAGATGGTATTTGTGCATGTATTGCAAGTGTTGTGAATGAAGAGAAGACATGCAGATGGTATTTGTGCATGTATTGCAAGTGTTGTGAATGAAGAGAAGACAAGCAGATGGTATTTCTGCATGTATTACGAGTGTAATAAATGAAGAGAATAAAACCAGACGGGATGTGTGTTGTATTGGGAGTGTAATGAATGAAGAGAAGACAAGCAGATGGTATTTGTGCACGTATTGCGAGTGTTGTGAATGAAGAGAAGACAAGCAGACAAGATGTGCACATGTATTGTGAGTTTTCTGAGTGAAGAGATAAAGCCTAAGGGAATACAAGCAGATAGGATTTGTGTATTGGGGCAGTACTATAACGTCACCATGACTGGGCACTCTTACAAGTCGATACCTGTCGTGACATGACCTTAGACATTGCCAAGACGTATAAATCTCTAACAAACAAACATAGAAACAAACAACCAACCAACCTGTGTGAATTTGTCAAATTGATTTAGTTTGGCAGCCAGATGTGTTGCACTGTTTGATGGCTCTTGCTACAACAATGGACTGTTTGTGTTTGTAGAAGGCTGGCGGTGATGTCAAGAAGAAGAACCAACCCAACCCGTATGCCTACGTGCCTTTACAGCATTCTACACTTAATAAAAGGTAAAGACAAGAAAATGTTAATAGACCTTTTCCACAGATCATGCAAAGTGAGCTGCTACCCATTACGTTAACCTTGCAACTGCCAGCAGAGGGTGGGGTGGTGGAAATCCTCTATAATAACCTTTCCATAGCATGCTGCACAGTGAGCCACAACCTTTGTTCTTCCACTGCCATCAGAGGATGGGTTGGTGGTGGAAATCCTCTATAATGCTTTTTCCACAGAATATGCTGCAGTCAGCAGCTATCTACAACATTAGTTCTTCCACTGCCATCAGAGGGTGGAGTGGTGGTGGAAATCTATAAGACCTTTTCCACAACATTCTGCACAGTGAGCTGCTATGCACAACATCAGTGCTTCCACTGTCATCAGAGGGTGGGGTGGTGGTGGAAATCCTCTATAAGACCTTTTCCTACATAGTATGCTCCAGTGAGCTACTACCCACATTAATTCTTTCACTGGCACATCAGTTGGTGATGGAAATCCTCTATTATTTGAAGTTGCAACCAAGTATTACCAATAGGGGAAGTGGAATAATGAGGAAAGTCAATTGTCCATAGTTGAAATTTACCCTGACTAATGAATTATTTGTTTTTAATCTTTAAAAGAAATTTTGGGCTATAGTTTATGGCTATTAAAGCAGATGTAATGTCAATCTTGTTAAAGCAGGTGGACTAAACATGAATAGCCTTTATGTATTTAAAAACTAGATGTAAATGTCCTTTATTGAATTATTAGATTAGAGTGTTTGAGCTGTATGCTCAGGCCAAGTCGGAGACTCCACTATCAGGGCATGGTGAGGATGCTCTGTGTGGTGAGGATGCTGTGTTCAGTTTTGTCATGTGCAGTAATGAGTTTGAATCTGTTTAATAATATATTTTAATTCCAATATTACAACAAAACAAATAGTTGGTCTATATGGAAATAACTATATTGAGTTGGGTGTTGGGTTATATATACACGCATAATTCACTTTATTTGCATTTAATTTTAAAACTATGCAAATGTCATTTATTGAATTATTATTTGTTAATATATTTTAATTCTAATATACCCTCAACAAATTTAAACCTAGTTGGCCTATATGGAAAAAAAAGTTTTTTAGATTTAGAAGAGGCCTTTGTTGCAGATATCACATTAAACTGATTATGCACTCTTCTTTCTAACTATAGAAAGAAGAAGCGGTTGCAAGGACAGTTTACGAATCTTGTGAAAGGAGCGAAGAAGGGAGCCGCGAAAGGAGCGAAGATGAAGAGCAAAGTGCGCAGGAAATAGAAAGGCTGCAATTTAAGACTTAACTAAGTGGACATCATATTTAAAGCTGCATAGTCCGATGAAAGCCGTTATCTAAAGTTAATTCTACAAATCTAAATATAAGGCTGCATTGTCAGTGGGTGTCATGGTTAGCAGAATGTATCATATTTAAAGCTGCATAGTCTGATGAAAGCGGTTATCTAAAGTTATCTACAAATCTAAATATACGGCTGTATTGTCAGACTTAACTAAGTGGGTCTCATGGTTAGCAGAATGTATCATATTTAATGCTGCATAGTCCGATGAAAGCCGTTATATAAAGTTAATTCTACAAATCTATATATAGGGCTGCATTGTCAGACTAACTAAGTGGGTGTCATGGTTACCAGAATGCATCATACTTAAAGCGGCATAGTCCAATGAAAGCACTTATCTAAAGTTGATTCTGCATATCTAACTTAGATCGGGGTGCACTTAATAAATATGTGATGTCGAATAGAAGGGAATACAAAGTCAATGTAATAGAACCTGTTACTGTTGAAGCCTATGCAAAATTAATTTGGCATGTTTGCACTTCAAATATCTAGCAATTTCAAATATAAGTTACTTCAAACTAAAGTAAGGTAGATTATAAAGATCGCCTAAAGTATTTATCTTTAAAAATTGAAAATCATTGTACTATGCAACTGTAAGGTGGTATCTTTTGCAGTGTTCAATTCGTTTCTGTTAAAGCTGCATAATCCGATGAAAGCATCAACTTTTACCCTAGATTTGATCCTTCATCTCTGATTTAGACACTGGTGACTCATTAAACATGTATTGTTCACTCAGTAAACATGTATTATGTACTCATTAAACATGTACTGGTACTCAGTAAGCATATATTGTGTACTCATTAAACATGTACTGTGCACTCAGTAAGCATGTATTGTGCACTCATTAAACATGTACTGTGTACTCAGTAAGCATGTATTGTGCACTCATTAAACATCTAGTGTGCACTCAGTAAACATGTATTGTGTACTCATTAAACATGTACTGTGTACTCAGTAAGCATGTATTGTGCACTCATTAAATATGTACTGGTACTCAGTAAGCATGTAGTGTGTACTCATTAAACATGTAGTGTGCACCCAGTAAGCATATATTGTGTACTCATTAAACATGTACTGTGCACTCAGTAAGCATGTATTGTGTACGCATTAAACATGTACTGTGTACTCATTAAACATGTATTGTGCACTCATTAAACATGTACTGTGCCCTCATTAAACATGTACTGTGCACTCAGTAAGCATGTATTGTGCACTCATTAAACATGTAGTGCAGTTGGGTGCTCCTGCTATGTTCAAAAATGGGTCAAGAAAACCGATGTCTATTATTTCAGTGTGTGTGAACCGACATTGATTTGTTGCATGTTTTCACTTCGAATACGAATATCTCCAAAATTAACTGTACAATAAAAGTGACTTCAACCTAAAGTAAAGTACATTATAACGATCAACCTAATCTATGAATGTAAGAAATATGGCAGAGATTCATAACCATCGGAATATGTAACTTTAATATCTTTGTTGTCGATATGGACTAAAAACCATTCACTATGAAGTGTTTTGGGGTTGTTTTGTTCTTTAAACAGTATAATGCTGTTAAACCAAACTTGAAAGGACCCTAGAAATTTGTTTGGATTAACCGATCATTGGTTTAACCAAGCTTTGGCGTTGACTTTGAGTAAGCGTGTATTGCAATTGCATATGTAATATACAATGTATGTGGACACTGATTTTGTTTGTGTATGTATGTACAGTATAACTCCGTTAAACCAAACGATCGGTTAATCCAAACGATCGGTTAATCCAAACTTTTTTCGGCGGCCCGGCAAAATACTACCATTTATCATATAAAAAAGTCAGTGGGGTCTCAGATGACCTTATAACCACATGAAAGTTTGGTTTAACCATACCGGAGTGGCCTGGGATCCGAGAATTTTGTTTGGATTAACCGATAATTTGAATTAACCGACTTTGGTTTAACCAACTTTTTAATTAGGGGTAGTATTTTCCCGGGCTGCCAAAAAAAGTTAGGATTAACCGAGCTTGGTTTAACGGGGTTATACTGTATACATTTTTTATACTATGTCAAATGTCAATAATTCGGTGTCAATAACTAATGTATTACGTTCTCAAGATGACACTCCCAGGTTGCTATTACTGTTAGTGATGCCACAAATTTTCAAATAAATAAGGCGCTTGGCATTATTAGGATAGGGCAAGGACTGGTTGGCTCAGTGTCAGGATAATGTGACAGTGGGATATCAGGTCATTGTGCTGGTTGCCTGGTCTCCCAGTGGCACAGCCCTATCTATAGGTGCCATGAGTGCGCACTGTCACCATAAGTCGGTACCCGTCCTGATATGAACTTAGATGTTGCCAGGACGTAAAACTCCAACAACCAACAAAATCAAATAAACCATGTCATTTGGCGTAATAATGTAGTCTTCCACGTTACTTTTCGCTGGGGTTTTTCTCTTCAAATTTGAATAGTGCCAAGTGTCTATTAATGTATTAACGATACGATACCACATGTTGCAATTGCTCTTTTCTTCAGATTGAATTGATGCCAAGTGTCAATAATTAAGGTGGCACACGTTGCAATCCTTTGGTTCTCTTCTCTTTAAAAAAAATTGAATAGTGCCAACTCTCAATAATTAACTGTCGATAATTAGTATTGGTCATGTAAATGGACAAAGTAAACATTGATAGGGTATTTACTCAATTTATGAGTTTTTGTTTGCTATAATTAATGTTAGCATAGTTTTGTAATGTTGTAACAAACTGTTGGTTGTGTAAATACATCAATCGTTAAGTTAAAGGCCAGTCTCAAAGGCAGGATGGACCATTCAGCTGCTAATATATGCATCTTCTAAGTTCTGGTGGTCCCTCAGAAAGGACTGAAGCTGTGACCCAGCGCATCAAGTCACAGTTATGGTGCTGTCACATTACGACGTTTCTTACCGGCGTGCCGCCAACACGCAAAATATTTTCAACGCGTTGAGACACGTCCAACTTTTCGGCGTTTTGGGAGAAAATTCTACAGAGCGCAGCGTGTTAGTAGTGTGCGGCCAACGGGTTTCGACGCGCGGCGGAACAACAAAAAAATGTTCACTTGACCGAATTCCTCCTGTGTCTGTTGCCGCGTCTCAGCGTTCCGCCAGCGGGTTATCAGTGTCTTGTCGGCGTGGTGGTGGCGCGTCACTAACGGGTTCCGAGATAAGGTGCCCGGTTTCTGTCTCTGTGTCTCTGTGTCTCTGTGTGTGTCTGTGTCTCTCTCACAGACAGACACACACACAGAGACACACACCGGGTGTTAATCGACGTTGATCAACTTCCTACCGGCATTCTGCCAACGCGCTGAAAACAGGTATCGACGTGCTGGTAACGCGCCCGTAACGCGCCAATCAGCACATTGACGCTCGTTGTGGCATGTCGAAAGTTTTGTGCAAGCACGAAACGATCGACGCGCGCCGGCGTTCCGCCCAGAACGCCGCTGTGACTCAAAGTGTTCGTAACGCATCCTGACATGTGTCAACGTTTCGACAAAAAGGGCGACACATCAGCACGCGTTGGAGAGAAACGTTGTAGTGTGACAGGGCTATTACAGCTTTTACACGCCAGAAAGTGTGGGAAGTGGTGAATACATATATGGGTCACTCCTTAATCCTGATCAAAAGTGTGACATGGAGGGTGACAATCTAATATGTGAATTTTAAAATGTCTTTACAGATATGTAAAATAAAAATTGCTGAGATAGTAACAGGACATCTCTCTGTGCTCACATGTAATGCGGACACCAGACAGTTTACTAAAAATGTGTGCAGAATTCTATACTCAGGACTAGGCCTGCTGAACAACCTTATAGACAACGAACAATCTAATTATATCCTATTAATGCCGAGTATCGGGCAAGGAAGCAACAAGTATCACTTTAGTAAATAATGGGTTTAAACAAATCCACGGAAATCGATAGGTGGCGCTGCGATACAACTTGGGCCAAGGACCGACATGGTTCTCCACTGGAGCCAATGGGTGGTGAGGGTGCAGGTGTGTGTGTTGGTGGTGTAGGTGTGGTGAGGGTTTAGGGGTCTGGTTAGGATGTAGGTGTGGTGGTGTAGGTAGGTGTGTGGGGATGGGGGTGTAGGTGTGTGTGGTTGCGGTGTGGGGCTGTAGGTGTGTCTAGGGGTTGGGGTATATATATGTGTGGTGGGGGTTTAGGGCTGTGGTGGGGATGTAGATGTGTGTTGGGGATTAGGGATACTAAAGATTGTGAGGTGCTGCTCTGCAAGACCCCCCCCCCCCCCCAACCCATACCTCGACCACAAACCTACACCTCGACCACACACCTACACCCGACCATACCCGCCTACACCCCAACCACACACACCATCAACCCCCAGCACACACACCTACACCCCCACCACATCCGTAATCCCTCACCACACCCCCATACCACACACCCCTAAATGCCCCCCCCCCACCACATGTACCAACAAATCCTCACCACACCCCTACACCTCTTCCACACACCACTCACACAAACATACATCCCAACCACACACACATACGCCCCCACCACACAACTACAACCCACCATACACACCTACACCCCAATCAACCCCACTACACCACCTCCACACATACCTACAGCCCAACCATGCACACCCTCATCCCCTACTCCACCCCACCTACCCCCGCCCCCACCCCACCAAACAAATACCAATGTACTGCTTTTCACTCTATTATCGCCCACTATGCCCAGACTTTCGTCGCAGCGCCACCTGTTATTCTAGTACCGATTCTACCCCCATTGGTTTGACTCGGCAGGGATTCGAACTCCCAACCTCCAGCCTGCGCTCTCCCGATTCAGCCAGCGCGTCTGGTCGGGACGCAAAGCAGAGACGCCAGTTCTGGCTAGTGAGGACTCCTGGAACTAAACCGAGCAGCACCACTTCATTGGTAACAAACAATATAGGTATATTAAAATATACAACACAATATATAGTGACAATTGTTTTCCATTTCTAAAGCTAGCGTAGTAACAGGAGAAATTACTTTCGTTGTAGCTCTCACTCAGAAAATGAACTATTACAAATTGATTTCAGAATAAAGAAATAGCACTCATTCACTCTTTACTTTGACGGTGTTGTAGTTTTTATTTCCAAGCAAATACAGCATAAAGTTGAATATATAAATGGTTTCTTGGCTAAAGATTGTGGAACATCAGAGTAGGCCAATTAGAACGTGGCAGAATACAAAGAAGTATTAGTCAAATGTGAATGACGCTTGGCATTATTAGGATATGGCAAGGACTGGTTGGCTCAGTGTCAGGATAATGTGACTGAGTGAGATATCAGGTCATGATGCTGGGGGCATGGTGTCCCAGTGAGACAGCACTATAAATTCAGCATGATTGCGCACTGTCACAAGTCGGTACCCGTTCTGACCTTAGATGTTGCAAGGATGTAAAACAACAAACACACCGGGTAAGGCTAGTGATAAGGATCAATTGTGTATGTCCGTGTTGACGGATTTCTAGACAAAATATCACCTTTCTACTTTGTTTTACCAACCAGACCACTCCGAAGGGTGACTCATGTGACAGTGACGTCATTGGTCACGTGATATATAAGCCTGGCACTAACTCTGATAATCAGTCATGGTGGCCAAATCTAAAAGAGCCCTGGGCCGTGTTCAGGCTCCGTCTTGGAGGCGCCTCGGCGACGGGCATGACGTCACGCCAGTCTGAAAGACAAAAGCAGTTGGTCGCCTCGAAAATGGCCACCCCCATAGGCGGTGGCCATTTGCAATGGACAAGCTGCGCTGTAATTGGCTGAAAGCACTGAATGCGGCAGCCATTTTCGAGGCGCTTTTCATCTCCAGTCTGAAAAGAGAGGCGTCTCCGAGACGCACTCTGAATGGTATTAGGCCAAAAAGCATGACCGAGACGTCTCCGCGATGCCTCCGAGACGGACCCTGAACGCGGCCCTGGTTGGCTTCATGTGGGAGGTCATGGGTTAGAATCCTGACATACAAATTTAAAATTTGTCTCTACCGAACCAGGATATATATGGCAAGTTGGCTCAGCACCAGGATAATGTGACTGGGATATCGGGACATATGCTGCCAGCGGCCTATTCTTTCAGTGGGGCAGCACTATAAAGTCACCAGCAGTGCGCTTTATCACAGGTCGGTACCAGTTCTTATGTGACCTTAGATATTGCCATAAAGCACCAACAAACAAACCGTTACAATTCACCTTGGTATAATACATACAGGCTTCCTGTTATGGTATAATAGGGCACATTTTTCAAGAGTAGTTTCGCAAATCGGTTAATAAGAATCCATTTCAGTTCTTTTATATCTTTCTGTATTCGGAAGTAACGTTAATTACATGAATCAGCAGATATTGTCACAGTGTTTGAATTTAGGAAACTATACCCTCTTGGATGTTGATTAAAATTAAGCAATAAGCAAATGAATGTTTTAATAATAACGATTAGTCATTTTAATGAGGTCAGCATGATTAAAATCCCTAATTGCTCGATCAACCAATGCTACTGTTATCATCAATCACTTTTACACACATAAGGCCAAATAAAAATTAAAAGTTGGTGATGGTCCTTTTGAATTAAAAATCGGGTTGGGTGGGCGGTTTTTATTTTAATTATATATTTTTCACTATCTCACGGGTCTCCTCCCCCTCCATTCTCTGCCACCCTCATTCACATTTCCTCCCTCCTCCCCACCCAACACCTCTCCCAACCTCCTCCACCCGCTCCCCGCCCTTCCCTGTTCCCTCCCTAGCCCCTCAAATCGCTCTCCATTCCTTTCCCCCACTGCCGTCCATTCCCCCTCTTCACTACCCCTTCTATTTCTCACTCCATCCATCCCACTCTCCACTCCCCATTCCATTTCTCACTCCATTTGCCCTCCCAATTTATGTTTTTGAACAAATAAAATAAAAATTCAGGGTGGGGGGGGGGGGCGATTTTTCAGGCACGGGCCGGGACGATCACCAATTTTCTTATTTTGTTGGCCTAACTGCAGACGTCATCCTGATAGTGGTACAGGGGTCCTTCTACTTGGCCAAATGGCACAAGTACAATATCAATTCACGAGAATATAGTTCCATAGGGAATAAGAAAGCAGCTCGGTTTGTGTACAATATAAAATGAAAAGCGATAATTGTACATACTTGTAGGCATACTAATAGTCCTCCTGAGTGGGTGTTTTGCTTTTCTTCTTTCAAATGGGCCTCAGCTATTAGCTTTATCCCATTTAAAATCACTTTTTTCCACACGCACTCAATTACATATTCATACGCATGTGCAAAGCCGTCTTTCGATTACAGGGGACTGTAATAGGCACAGCACCATATGCACACCGTCTGATGGTTAACTAATATAAAATAAAATAAACACAGTTACCAAAGATAAAAGCTGTAAGTAAAAGGAAATCTGTATCGGGTAAGCACCAGTTGCGATAAATCAAAAGCATATATTTATCTGGCAATGTTGCATTTCCACAGACTTCACTAGGGTATCCATGAAAATAGTTAGATGATAAAGTATGTAGCAATAACGAAAGAATATGTGACCGAGACAGAAAACTTCAGAGACAAAGAGCAGAACCGACAAAAAAAAGCCAATTCCAAACCATGCCATGTCCGGTATCGTCCAATATCACCCACATTGCAGTGACTAGCAAGTGTAGTGAGGTGCACTCACCTACACACGTGAAATACTAATACATAGGAAGGATGGAAAGTTGATTGCACCAGGGAACCTAGATAGGCTAATGGTTAGGACACTAGCCCCTGAATGACAGAAGGGTGGGTTGGCACCCAACTCATGCAGATACTAGCAAAGCACATCTCTCAATCTCACCAAATTCCTAATTCTAAGTGTGAAGAGTTTTCAATTACAAATTTGGCAATTTCTGTTGCAGAAAAAGGTATGAAGAAGTATTTATACATGAAAAATATTATAAAAAGTAGTTTCTCCTTGAAAGAAGTATAATAATACTGTAACGCTACCTGGCTTGTGGATCGACATTGCCAGGATAGGACATGGAGCAGTGGAATGAGGAAGACCCAATTGTCCCCGGCTTAATCAACTAATGAACAAACAAACAAAAATATATAAATTCAGTCACACTGCTTACGATTAATTGTTTCGGATTCAAATGTAATTTAAAATATATATATACTTTCAGTATAAAACATGACTTCTCTTATAATGGTATATTAACATTGCATAGTCCGATGAAAGCATCAAACTTTCAAAATTAGAACTCTCATCTAGAATTGATCATACATATCCAGCTTACATACTGGTCCCCATATTAAAGATGACTTGTGTTGTTGCAGAATAATGGAATATTGGGTTCCTTTAATAGAACTTGGTACTGCTGAAGCGTATGTCGTCAGAATTTCGCCAAGCACAAACAACTTAATTTGGCATATCTTCAAAGTTAACAATTTATAGCAAAAGTTACTTCAAACTGAAGTAAGATCAAATAAATATATTTATTTTTAATATGAATTAAAAATATTACTTTCACCTTAAGGTAGGCTCATATATTAATATAAATCTAAAATATTATCTTTAGTCAGTATAAAATATGAATATCCCACAGTATATTAAAACAAATTAAAAATAATACTTTCGGCATAAAACACTATGATGTTAACTTTCTATGGTATATGAATATAAATCTAAAATATTATCTTCAGTATAAAGCGTTATGTCATACAATTTCACAATATTATTTTCGGTATATTTACACAAAATGCTAGGATGTGCAGTGTCTGGCTTGGACATGATATGATATAAATGACCCGTTAGGGTATATTAATATGAACCTAAGGGGCCATCCAAAGTTGTCAACATTTTCACGGTCGTACAAAGTGTACGACAGGGGGGGGGGGGGTTGTCCATTAAGTGTAACTTTCAGTGTTTAATAATAAAATGATGATTGGCACTGTAATCATCGAATCACTGTAGTAGACTGCACTGGCTTCTGGCAAGGAGCCACAGAGAGACGTTGGTGTGGATAGGGTGATTGGATCAAGGTGCCTAAGTCGTGTAATAGTTAGCACACTAGCCCTGGAATAGCAAGACATGTGGGTTCGAATCCTGCGCTAGGCATAATATTTCCCATTTTCATCGCCCCCAACATAGTACACTAGGCTAGGTGGCGACACATGTAAATTTGTAAAAATATTGGTTTGTCTCAACCACGGTTCAAACCTGGGGGTTTGAATGCCATGACCTCCCAAAATGGGAGGTGGGCACTCAACTCATTTGGCCACCCAATCTGGGTCTGTAGTAAAATGTTGATGTGTACTACTTTGGGGGAAGAGAGAGGGGGTTGGGAGGGGGGCGGGGAAAGTAGTACTCTTTGTACTACCATGAAAATGTTGATAACTTTTGAATACTGTAGAGCTGCGGACACCAGAGGTAAAAGGCCACATACACAAAGCCGCTTCATGCGCCATGTTTCCCCATACTTTGCAACCCCCCCCCCCCCCACACACACACCCACGAAAATCCCACACCCACGAAACTACCTCACGAATGACATGATATGGATTCTCTATCACGGTACATGTAAATAAATTCGACATTTATTCTTAGTTTAACAAATACAACGATGTGAATACGGTGTCATATATGTACGCTACCATGGCACAATTACATCATGTTCAGGTGTTCAGCTTAGCAAATCTACTTTATTATTATTTTTTTTTTTAGTGACATTTTTATCTAGTTTGAGTATGATACCTTAGCCTACTATGTACATCTACTTGGGTGTCATGTAGACTTGCGGGAGAGGATCCCGTCCCATATTGGTTTGTTGCAGCCCCCTTTCACCCAAGTCCTGTCCTTAGATAGTAGGTCAGGGAGAAGGGCGCACATCCGGGTCCAGCAATCTTTTATGTACTTAATAGGATACAAAATTATCTTTACTCTTTATGGATACTATTGTGTTTTCATTTTGGTTCTAGCGAAACGTGATAGTTGTGGTAGGGTAGGGTAGTTGGGCCCTGAATCAGAACTATCCGAGGCTAGTACCTCTGGAAAACACCAGTTATCCATCATCTGTAGCCAGGTAAGATTTGTATAACTATACTATTTTACCTCGGTACTACTCCTCTGGCTACTCATAGCCCAGGGAGAATTTAACGTAATCTCACTTTTTATCCTTCTAATTTAATGTTGTAACCATACTATTGTTTGTATTGCAAAATATTAATTTTGTTTCTCACCTGTCTTTAGTTGGTGTGCAGGCGAGTCGCCAGGCGGCTTGGTTTCTCTAGTCGTTTGTTGTAATGTTTTGCAAACGATCTAGCCGTCTTCCACCCCATGTGTGGAAGGATTCTCTTCCCTGAGATCCCTAATTGTCTTGCCTTGGAAACCATGGCTCCATGCGTTGAGTGGGATGCATAGAGTCCAGTATTGACTCGTGCCTGTTTAAGCACCTTGATGGTCCATCTTGCGAGTTTGTCTCGAGATAGCATTATGCGGTTTAATAAAGTTGATCAGTAGCTGTGTGGAATTGGTAATTCCACGTGACTTGGATATATACAACCTAATGGCTGAAACTACACATATCCGTTTATCTTCCAGAAAACTATTTACATGTACTATGGACAGTGGGTCCTCTGTGCGATTCGACTTTAGTAATGTCTCATCCTTGTCTCATCCGTGTCTATTTCTAATCCATCCAGTGAGAGTGCCACAATCGTTTGGCCTCTATGTCCCGTCACCAGCAGTAATAGAACTGCTAATTTAAAACCTAGTTCCTTCATAGATAAGTGTCTATTGCTAGGCCATGACTTGAATAACTTAAATACTATCGACATGTCCCAGAACCTATTATATTTTGGTTTAGGTCGGTTTCTCTCCTACACCAATCTAATAAACCAGTGTACCAAATGATGCTTTCCAATTGTCTGTCCATCAATTCTAGGTAGAATAATTGAAAGCGCTCATCTTGCTGCATTAATTACACCAAATCCTAATCCTTCATCCTCCAGGATCCTTAGAAATCTTTATATTTGTGCTATTGTAGGTTTTAATGGCTTGATTCCTTTTAGAAGGCAATGAAGTCCCCATTTCTTTAAATAACTTGTGTATAATTTCACTGTCCCTTTCCTCCAGGCATGTGGAATAAGTCTTTCTTTTGAAATTTTGTCTAAACCATATCGTTCTAAATGTTTTCTTAGAAAAGGAATGCCAAAAGGGGTGTCGTCGACACGTTTCCATGGATTGTTAGTGGTCCCTGATGTTACATGTTGTTCCTTCCTCTTGAGAATCTGAGCAAGTCTGTTGCTGCTGATGTTATTGCCACTATCCATGGAAGTTTTTCCCATGCTGGTACTATCAGTACTGCGTGTGTGTGATCCATCTTAATATTCCTGGCCATTCTGCTAATAATGCTGAATGCTGGAAATATGTAATAACACTTATTATTCAAAATTAATGAGAATGCATCTACTCTCCAGGCTTCTGGTTCTGGATGCCAAGACACATATTTGTGTAACTTTTTGTTATTGCGTGATGCGAATAAGTCAATTTCTGGTTTGTCCCATTTGTGACAAATGTGGTCGAAAATAGTCTGATTTAGGTCGTGGTAAGTCTAAATGGTCGTGGAAATGTTGACTTTTCTTGTCAGCCAAAGTATTTTGACTG
Organism: Branchipolynoe longqiensis; assembly: GCA_030323885.1. Taxonomy (NCBI): domain Eukaryota; kingdom Metazoa; phylum Annelida; class Polychaeta; order Phyllodocida; family Polynoidae; genus Branchipolynoe; species Branchipolynoe longqiensis. Next base: position 69,259,635 of record CM059190.1, on the reverse strand, counting down.
CCTGGGATATGTCTTACTGTTAGATATATATTGTGTTCCTCTGCCCAGTCCCAAATGAGTTTAGCCATATAATTACATGGTTTGGAGCGAGTGCCTCCCATATTACATATGTAAGCCATAGCAGTCGTATTGTCTGTTAAAACTCTTACATGATTTTTAGGGAGGTGAATTAGACTCTGGAGTTCTAGATAAATAGCTATAAGTTCTAATACATTTATGTGATCGGAGATTTCATCAATGACCACCTGTTGCCTATTGGTCTCTGAGACCCCCAGCCTTCTAATGAAGCGTCTGTTGTAACTGTAGTTTTAGGCTCTCCTATCCTAATGGGGTTGGGCAAGTTATTTATGTGACAGCCACCAAATAATATCATTTTGGCCTTCTGGTGAAATTGTCATGGGCCGCTAAAAGTTTCCTTTTGTGCATGCCAACGCCAAGTTCTTATCCATTTCTAGCAATTTAATATGAGCCTTGCCATAAAGAATAGCCAGTGCATATGCTATCATAATTCCTATCAATATTGCAATTTGTCGTATCTTTGGTTTTTTCAATTCTAATAATTGATTTGCTGTTGTTGTAAATGTATCAATTTTTTGTTTGTTTAATGAAATGGTCATTTCTGTGGTGTCAATAAAGAATCCCAGAAACTTTAACTTGTTTGTTGGTATTAGTACTGATTTAGTTTCATGTATGTAGAACCCCAATTTTGGAAATGTTTCACATAATTTGTCTACTGTTGTCTGGCATTGTTGTTGTGTTTGTGCAACAATAAATGAATCATCAATATAAGGAACATAACATGTCCTTCCCTAGCCATCTGGGAAATAATTGGTTTAAGTAACCTTGTGAAAATGCGTGAAGAGCAAGCCAGTACATTTGGCATGCATGTTAACTCATAAAATTTGCCGTTCCAACAAAATCTGAGACATTTCCGATCAAGTTTATAAATAGTATAGTATACATCTTTAAGATCTACACTGGCTAGCCAGGAGCCTTGCATTACTAAGTCTCTTGCTGTGTCTATGGAAAACATTTTGAAATGTTTGTATTCTACGAATTTGTTGAATAATGTTAGATCTAAAATTAGTCTTACATCTCCATTTGGTTTGGGTCGCAAGAAAATATTAGACATGAATTCCCCAGCCACATTTAGTGCTGGTCTATGATGCCCTTTACACAGAATTTAAGGACTTGATTATCTAACGCCCCGTGTTCTGAACCATGAAATCGGAAAGGGAAAGGAATGCAACTTTGAATAGGTTCTTCCATCAGGGGTATTCTTACTCCTTCAGCTAGACTAAGGGTAGTTAAATTATCCGTAATGCTATTCCATTCTGTCCATTTCCATATGTTTGCCACACTTTGATCCCGTCTCCACTTGTTTTAACAAGTACTGGAGTTGCCCACCTAACATCTTCATCTTGTCCAGTGGTTTCCCCTTGATGGGCTTGGGGTAAAGGAATAACGTATATTCCTTCCTGTCATTGTTGGTGACCTTCTTCGACCTGGCTACCTCCTTGCCTGCATCCGTGCAGACAGCCTTAAAGACGTTCTCAAACCGTCTGTATGAGAGGAAGTTGCTTGTCGCTGCCAGCAAAGCTAACCCCCATTCATATCATCGCAGAGCGATGAGAACTTGTTCTCTGCCATCATGCTATTGGCTATAGGCGTGATGGCCGATAGTACCCCTTTGTGATAGCAGGACCGTTTCAAACTTTTTACGCTCCTCGCAGAGCCTGACTTCCGAATCCATTTCCTTACTGGCGGATTCCGGGATCCCTTTGATCCCCTTGAATTTCCCGGTCAATTTTATAATCACTTTGGCCGGCTTAAGGGTGTTGAAGTGCCCCTGAATAGTCTTCCTCATAAGCATAGTTATGTGGACTTTCTTCCGCTGTTGCACCTTGCACTTTTTGGTCTCTTTGCCACAGGACTTCGCGTATTTCCCCACGTGCTTGGAGTGCGAGCTCGTTGAAGACGAGTCTGACAGAGACAGAAGAAGAGGATTTGTGCTTCCTCCTTTTCTTTGTCTTCTTTTTGCTCTTTTTCACGAGAGGCTTCTTTTTAGGGGCCCTCATGTACTCGTCCTCTTCTGACGAGTGCTCCTTCTTGTGTTTGCGTTTGCGCACAGACACCACCACTTCCTCCTCTGACTCATCGTCAGACGAAGCCTGATCTTCGGAGAGATCCTCCCACTCCGATTCATCTGAATCCAGCAGCACCTTTGCTCTCTCTTTCTTAGTGGCCGTCACTCTGGAGGCCAACATCTCCATCTTCTGTTGAACCAATCTTGCGACTTGTTAATCCAGATCAGCTGGGCAGGGGTCGGTATCGTACCCCCTCCACCTTGTCCGAATCTTTGTTCAGGCGAGGGTGACCTTTGTACCCGTAAAACAGCGAAAACTTACTGAAAAGTTTCCAAAAACTTTGTACGTGAATGCTAACATAACTGAACCAACGTTTCAATTTTGAAAGATACTAACCTTGTTGGTTTTGTAGTTAATGTAGAAAAACTGCCGGAGCTGCTCACAAAAGTCCTCCTGCTGTGAGTTGATTATGCTAATTGCTGGACCCAGATGCGCTTCCTTCTCCCTGGGCTACGAGTAGCCAGAGGCATAGTACCGAGGTAAAAAAAAAATATATGGAATATATGGATAGTGATAAGCCCCTTATCGCGTGTAATAAGGTCTGCCGTGTGTAGACTAGATAACCATTCCAGCCGCGTGGTGCATTGTGGGATGTGTGGAAAAAAAACACAACCCGCGAAGCACATGGCTAATGCTAAGACTGGGTGCAGCTATGAAATCTGCTAGGTTCAGCTCATCTGAGCTCTTGTTTGAAACATAGAATACCAACTAAAAAAATATATATAATAAATTAAGATGTTAATCTTTTATCTAGCATTGCATTTAGATCAATCTAATCTCAGCACATCTTATACCATCTGCATTTAGATTGAGACAACTCTGGGCACTTGGACTAGTGTTAGAGCCATAGCCAGCGTCAGTTTTACTCAATTTATTCATGTTTTTATTTATATCCTATGGTTATATCCTGTTGGGCTAGGAAATGGGTAGGGATAATCAGACATCGGTTATATATTTCTTTGAAACAAGTTTTTGTTGACACATTTGACATTTTAACATTTAGAACAAGAATTACTTATGTCTAATCAATGGTGATGTAAAGATCAGCCTGTAAAGTGACTGAAATTGTATGTTTCTTAGCTCAAAATGCTTAATTATGGAGAGTTGTGTCTTAAACATATACATTATATTATTATATTATTATATTGCATCCATCCATCCATGTTTGTGCCAAATTGTTATGTATTTTGATTAATTTTGAATCAAATCGAAGTTTCGCCCTATGCGTATCGGCAAACTCAATAGCCGTATGCCTTTGCTTTGCTGCCAACGTCGTTTTCAGCACATGCGCAGTCAGAACGGTGATCTCGTCTATTGCACGCCCCCCCCCCTTGTTGTGGTGGTGGGGTCTCCCAGCATCCTCTACGCTCCCCCCCCCACACCCCTGTGCGGTGGGCCGCACACTCCATACGCATATCACTGTCAGACGATGACACAACAGGTTCAGCATCATTGCGCAGGCTACTCCCGCGTAAAGATGACAGACTTGGTGAGCATCGAGGCGATCCAGGGGACACTCATCCGATTATTGAACCTCTCGTCATGCACATGACTGATGAAAGCCGGCTTACTCCTACCAATCGCAATGTGGTGATTGACAGATGTCATCAGATCCACGAGGTCAATACTGTCACCGGAACTTTCTTCAATGACATCACACAGGGCGGTGACGAACCAGGATCCCGTTTTGTCACCATTTGAGCGCCTCCAGGAGTAAAATCCTGAAAGGTTACAAAAGGGTATTTGACACGAAGCAACGGACGCCGTGGCCATATCGGCAGAGTGCAGGTTACCCATGCGGAAGGTCTGGCGTTCGGTTCCGGGTCAAGTCAAAGCAATGACTTACAAAGATTGCTACTTGTCACTTCCTAACCTCGAGCTCGACATTACTAGGATAGGGCAATGACTGGTATCATTATCAGGGTAATGTGGGATATAAGTTCATGGCGCTATCACTAAGCAGCCTGGGGTAGCACTATAAAGTCACCAGGAGCTAACCAGTCCTTGCCCTATCCTATTAATACCGAGTGCCAAGCTAGGAAGCGACAAAGAATCAATTTTGTAAGTCATTGGTTTGACTCGACTGGGAATCGAACTCCCGATTTCCCACACAGGAGGCATGCGCTCTACCGATTCGGTCACTGCGTCCAGTATAAACATATGTCGCAACTAGTACCTAAAGTAGTAATTCTAGACATGTCTAGCTCTAAATCTAGATTTAAATGCATACAGTGCCAATTTTGTCAACAAGAACTACCTTCAAAGGAAAAGTAAAGTCAAGCTTGTTTTATTTAACGACGCCTCTAGAGCACATTGATTTTTATTATTGGCTATTGGACGTCAAACATATGGTCATTCTTACATATTTCTTTGGAGGAAACCCGACGATAAGCAGCAAGGGCTCTTTTATATGCACTTTCCTACAGACAGGATAGCACGTACCTCTGCCTTTGATGAACCAGTTATGGACTGTAAAATAGCCCAAACTGCAAATGGATCCACTGGGAAGGATAGAATCCGACGAACGACAGCTTAGCTTCTGCTTCAAAGGATTGCATACAATGGCTGCTGAACCCTACTCACTCTCATAAATAATGTAAACATGAATACCATAAGAACAATTTACCATCCTTCAAATTAATGATTTGATTAATCTGGCACTGAAGGGAATATAATGTCTTCCTGAAATATGCTATTATATTTGGTGGTTCTATTCCTGTGTAGTTTTGTGTTGCCATCTGCGGTTTTGGGTACTACTGTCCAATGTAATAGTTTTTAAATTCCTACCCAGAAAACAAGGGTTTGCTACAGCGACCAGAAGGCAGGCGGGTGTGTTGGCGGAGGAAATCGTCTATTGTCCAAATATTTTTAGAATATTAGAATTCATACTTGCAAAGGTAAATCATATTCCATACATTAGTACACTATATACTCACCAGGTGGGGCAGAGAAGGCGATGTAGTAGTCCTTTTGGAGTGGAATTTCAACGGGATCTGTATTCCGTAGGTCCTGGGAGCTTATAACTTGTGCATCTGAGTCTCCAGTTTTCTTAATTGTTTCCGAGAGTTTATCTCCACGACAAGCCTGTGGTGACAAACAAAAGCCAGACATTATACAGACCATACACCGGGGCAGATAAAAGATTCACCCTGTACTTGTAGTAGGTGTGAATGACACCGTAGTCTAAATACCGACGAAAATTGCCTTAATATGGAACAGGAAGTGGAATTTCTAGTTCCAATATTCAATGGCTACTTATATTGGCAGAGTTGGTAAAACATTACCCGTTGGAATATACCTACACCCAGTCCCGCTTTGTGTGTGTGTATCTATGGGGTTGAGTTTTTAAAGCTTTGAACAGGTTTCGCACTCGTCTAGATGTATAACTTGACCTGTATAACTACCTGTTCATACTACATTGTTTAACACACAGAGAATTAGCCAAGTTTTACAATTGTCATTCTGGACACAAGCATAGCAGGCTATGTCGCTTCTGATTGGCTGCTTCAATACAATTGATGTCTAGAGTACACTACCTGTTTATTACACATGTGCAACCTTAATAGGCCTACAGCGGTACCCTTAGCTACTCCCGCAGTCCCATCTTTGTGACAGGACTGCTAAACAACCCCATAGAAAAAGTGTCGGAAGGCTGGGTTATGGACGCATCCCCACGATTTCCCCAATCTAAATAATTAACTATGTTGTTCAGATACTTATCTATCATAGCCGGCTACTTTTGAAATGCTAAATTTGGGAAATCATGTATGTTGATAGATTTTAAAAGTTGAATTGAGAGCATTCAGTGGCCAACATCTTGGTGGGTTGTTTTTTTCAAATGTATTTTTAAAATTCTCTGCCAGTGCCTGCAACGTGTGTCAATATTGATAAAACAGTGTTCTGGAACCAGGACCTCCACCGGTCGCTTCCTAGGTTCTCGCCATTATAAGGATAGGGCAAGGACTGGTTAGCTTCGTGTCGGGATAATAATTTTAAAATTAAAATAAAAACACCCACCCACACCCACTAAAGAACACACAGACACACACACTAAAGAACACATATAAAACCTGGAAGAACATATCAAACCTGGAAGAAGAACAACTTTGGCTTGTTGACCATGCCTGGGCAGTTTGTCTCACTGAGCATATTAGTAATGGTGGATACTTGAAGAAATCCATCTTTGCAATAGATGATGTCGGAGGCTAGGTTTCCGCTCTTTAGTATCTTCTGATCACCGTGTGAAGAGAATGCAAACACTACGCAATCTTCATCATCGTGTGATTTGCGACAATCTAAGAAAAAAAGATGAAAATGCAGGTTAAGTGTATTTAAATTGCAAAAACTGTTACCAATCTTTTTAAAGTACAAATAAGTTTGATTGATTGATTGATTGATGGTTGTTTTACACCATATTGGCAGCAAAGGCCATCTTCGTGGTGGTGAGAATTGTTCCATTTTGAATTTGTCATATCGTTATTCAGCCATCACATTAACACAGAATGTAAAAGCTCACAATCAACTACAAAAATCTATGTCAAAGGATAGTTACAAAGGATGAAAAAGATCACAATTAATTGAAAAATGTGTGGCAAAGGCAGTCAAATCCAAGTTAATAATTAATGGTCTCTGCTAACGTAATAATTAAATTAATTAAAGTAGTACCTGTCTTCAAAGGCCAACTCTGCATCCAACCCAATGTTATCCTGACATAGGAGGTGTCGCAGTAAGAGCAGTCAAATGAGATAGTTCATACATGGAAATATTGTTCATACAAGGCAGGGGTTTATACACCCAACATTTTAGCCTTTTTGAGGGCAGCTGGACTGTACCAGTACAACCTCATATAGTTTACTAAATAGATTCTATCATTTATTAATAAAACTTTTCTTTTTATATGGGAATTTGTTTCCCTTGACCACAAATATATGATTGTGAGCTTTCTAATTTAATGAGTGTCTATTGGCACATAATTGATTGTCTGCTTTTACATGTAAAACTGATGGTTTGAACAAAAAACTAACATTTCTCGCCGTGAATATGGCCTATGCTGCCGACACGGCGTAAAGCAACGACCAATCAATCAATCAATCAATCATACACCAACAGGGGTCGTTGAAGACAGGTAGTACTGTATAACATATCACAGGGTATTGTTGGGTGTGTCCGTAGAGACCGTAAACAAATATTTTAGTCTAATACAATGTTTGTTCCATAGCAACATCTGCTCATGAGGATGGGTAGCATCATAATGATGTTGCTAGGACGTAAAACAACAACAAACAAAGCATCATATGACTGCGAATTCATGATTGCGAATGCATGATTACTATATAGTTATTTGCTATTTTTGTTGGGGAGTTTTATGCCCTGGCAACATCTAAATGCTTATGAGGATGGGAACTGATAAGTGACGGTCCACACCCATGGTGATTTTATAGTGCTGCCCCACTGGGAGACCAGGCCACCAGCACCATGACCTGATATCCCACTCAGTCATATTATCCTGACACTCAGTTAACCAGTCAATGCCATATCCTAATAATGCCGAGCACCAAGCTAGGAAGTGACAAGCCTACATTTGATAAGTCATTGGTTTGAGTCGACCAGGAATTGAACTCCTGACCTTCCACATGAGAAGCCTGCGCTCTACCGATTCGGCCACAGCATCCGGTCTGATTTCTTTATAGTGCTGCCCCACTGGGATTATAGTGTTGCAGCCACCATGATACAATTCCCCATTCCGTCACATTATCCAGTCCTTCCCCATCCCTAGTGTGACACGAGCACCTGAGTGATCAGAATTGAGGGCCACCAGAGGTGGTGGCCGAATCGCTAAGAGCGCAGGCTTCCCGTGTGGAAGGTTGAAGAACAGCCGAATCAAACCAATGACGTACAAAAGCGATACTTGTCACTACTGGTGCTTGGCATTACTAGGATAGGACAAGGACTGGTTAGCTCAGTACCAGGATAATACGACTGAGTGGGGAATCAGGTCATGGTGTCGACAACTTGGGGAAGCACTATAAGGTCGCCATGAGTGGGCACTGTCACAAGTCGGTACCCGCCCTGATATGACCACATATGTTGCCAAGACGGAAAACCCCAAAGAAACAAGAGTTGCGGGTCATTAAATAGCCTGCCCAGCAGAGGGTGGGTAACATGACAACCTGTTGGTGGGGTATATAAATAGCTGACCAGGGCTGCATTCAGGGTACGCCTCAAGAGTCGATTCTGGAGATGGCTCCACAGCGCCTTTTTGTTGTTGTCAATTTGCGTTCAATGTGTGGCTCAGAGTTAACTCCGAGACTTCATGCTTTTCAACTAAGAGGCCAAAACACCTCCAAAACGGCCGTGGGTTTCAGTGGTTTCAGCCAACCAGAGATAATCTTTCAATTGCAAATGGCCGCACCCTATGGAGGCCGTCATTTTCGAGGCACCTGACAGCTAAAGATGTTTAGACTGATGTGACGTCCGGAATTTCTCCGAGGCGTTCCTTGAACCGGACCCAGTCCTTTACACATTTTGTCTTGGGGAGTGCGGTAGGAGAGCTGTGCAGCGAATAGGCAGGTCTGACCTCTCACTACACTACTAATGCCAAACAATAGGCAAGGTAGCGACAAGTACCAGTTTTTCAAGTCACTGTGTACAATTTTCCGATATTTGAGATATGGGCTATGGAGAACTATTCTATAATAAATTGCAAATGGTGTGTATAATGGTAGATGGTATGTAAAACCAAAGGCATATAAGGTATATGTGGTGTTGGTGATCCATTACTAATTAAAGCTAGAAATTGTATATTAATATAGATAGTGAGAGAGAGTCACTTCTTGACATGAGAGAGGGTCACTTCTTGACATGAGTCTTTGGAACTCTCCTCACATACCCCCCCCCCCCCAAGTGTTATTTATGGATCACTGCACATTAGACACAACAGGGCACTGTAGCCAGACCTAACTATGCCTTGGTTACAAGGATATTGAATGTTCATTGGCTAATACAACAATGCCTGTTGGTGATTGGATGATTTGGTCATGTGTACACCATCATCTTGATTCCTGAGACTATATATATATGTAATAAAGGGAGTCTAAGTCTCCTACCTTTCACTCTATATCTACTTTCCTTCCTTGCCTGTAGTGTTTTCCTATTAGCCTATCTACACTACTCAAACTGCCAGCTGTCGACTTTACAACTGGTTTGATTCGGCCGGGATTCGAACCCACCGCCCTTTGCATACCAATTTTGCCTAACTTTAGTCGCTCACTTGATATCTGACCATTCATAAGAAATGCATGTACCTTGCCAGTAATTCTTTTCTTTTTTTTAAATCTTGTTTAATTATTGCATTCATTAATTAAGTAAGGGACATTTCAATCACTGACAATTGGTCTTCCTCATTCCACTACTCCTTGCCCTATCCAAGCAATGCCGACCGACCGTCAGACTAGGTAGCGAGAAGTATCAATATCTAACTCATTAGTTAGAATCGCAGTGACAGGGCGCGGTGGCCGAATCGGTCGAGCGTGGGCCTCACGTGCGGGAGATTAGGAGTTTGGTTTCCGGTCGAGCTAAATTTTCACTTCAAAATGGCACAAAATCATATAAGCATATTTTGTTTTAACATTTTGTGGGATAGATAACACTAGTAACAGTAACACACTTAATATGCAGAGAGAACGATAATTATTATTTGACTTTCTACACCCCCCTAAAAAAGGCTTAATTAGCATAAATTTGTTTGTTTAACGACCCCCCCCCATCAGCACAAAAGGTGAAACATTGAAATTTGGGGGCTTAATTAACAATGCAATATGGAAACCAAGCAAATATGTGGTACACAGTTCCTGAGAACGACTCATTTACAATTACAGCACTTACATGCCTGTATGATGCCCTCAATTTGTTCCATAGTGCAATTTTGATGACGTTCTACTTTAAACTTGAGTTGACTGAAGGCTTTATTGAAGTTGATCATGTCCATCCCAGCGCCGGGCCTGATGAGCTGCTGTGTGCATTCATCGAATTCAATGTTGACAAACACATGCGCCACCCCACGAGAGGTGTGTGTGAAATCGTACTCATAGTTTGAGGACATGCTTGGTTTTGGATCTACAGGTTCCACACCGCTGGAATTTGAATACCAAACCGTTGTCGTCTTTTCAGTTCTGTCCCTACAAAGACAGGAAAGACCGAATGATTCAATGTTAGCAAACTGTTGTCGTCTTTTCAGTTGTGTCCCTGAAAATTAGGTAAAGACTTAATGATTCAATGTTGGCAAACTGTTGTCGTCTTTTCAGCTGTGTCCATGCATATTAGGGAAAGAATTAATGATTCAATGTTGGCAAACTGTTGTCGTCTTTTCAGTTGTGTCCCTACAAATTAGGGAAAGACAGAATGATTCAATGTTGGAAAACTGTTGTCTTTTCAGTTGTAAAAGCAGAAACAGATTCTATTAAATTCCCTTCTTATTCCCTTCTATGTGGTGATAAACACTTAATAAGTGTACTAGTATCAAAGTTAGATATGTAGAATGAAATCTAGATAATTGATTTGGTTTTGAAAAGTTGATGTTTTAATCTAACTATGCAGCTTTAAGAAAATTTACACCGGGAAGACGTTCCCGTAAAAAAGAAGCACTTATTACATACTTTCAATACAGTCGTCCAAGACTGAGATCTTCCAGACAGATATTACTACGGGCTCTTGTGCTTAGACTCAAATCATGCAGTGATTGTACTTTTTGTGTGGCAGGCCCAGAGGTGCCAGGTCTCCCAATTTGGCGGGAGGTCTCCCTTAAATATAGCAAAATAACCCCAATTTAATCATAACATTTTTTATTTGTAATCTTCCGCCAAATAATTATTTTACCTCGTTTAAATTTTTTTTTTTACACAATCTTTTTGTCAAAATGTACCCAGAATGCACCATTTTGTACCACTTTTTTCTAAATTGTCCGGATCCCTCCCATCCTGCACACTTCCCCAATAGCTATTTACAATTAGTGTATTAATAAAGCTATTTTTTCAGCGTCGAGGCACTGATCTTCCGGCCATGTTATGTTACATTCATTCACATATATAATAGTCTAAAATCAACAAGAGTTTGATACAAATACAAAAAGAAGAAAAAAGAAGAAAAAAGAAGAATAGTGCTGTTACCCAACAGCATTGAGAGATAACCGGGTGTAAATGTTATATTGTCAGTGTCGTGGTTAGGGCAACATTGTACTAATATCATCATCATCATCATGCTGTCAGTCGCGATGCGACAAATACTGCTTTCATTACTTGACTGCCGCTCTCCATTTAGCTCTCTGCTGTGAGAGTGATGTCCATGAGTCGGTCTTAATGCCTCTCAGCTTCAGGGTTCTCTTGATGATATCCTTGAACCGGAGACGAGGGCACCCTCTCTTTCTGTAACCAGAAGACTGTTGAGAATAGAGGATCTGCTTTGGTAGCCTGTCTGATGACACCCTCATGAGGTGTCCAGTCCACCGGAGTCTTTCATGAAAGCTGCCTGCAAAAGTGTTGAAGTGCTACTGGCTTTTGCAAGTTACCAGCGGCACTCTCTCGGGGAGCAAATAGAGGTTTCACACCGGCAAGAACATGTCAAGACAGGCGCAAAACTATTTGTCCCTGCAGTGGCTGGTCAGGAGATGTTGGGAGTTCCATACATCAACCGCCCTTAATGCTGCCACAGTGACATGGTTTTCTGTTTAGGGTTTGCTCCCTTAGCCTTCGGTTCTGTCAAGAACCTGTACCACAAGGCAGTGGTTTACAACTCTGCAGGGCAGGGGCGTCAAACTCCCTGAGGTATTGCAATACCTGCAATACCTGCATACCTTCTAATATACTAATATACATGGTGAATAAGAAGCTATTCTATTAGTAGAATTTGATGCAGTTAAATCCTTTACTTCATTGCAGATTTAATAACAAATATAATATGATTTTTGGTGTGGTTTCCCTGTGTTTTTGTTCAAACTAGTTCAGTAAACCCCTTTGGAAGAAATGGTACACATGTATGGTCAAGTTTTAGTAGATGGTATGGTAGTGGTGCTACTTATTTAGCTTATAGCCCTGTCACACTACGACTCATCGCGCAAGCTTAGGTGATCTTGCACCAATAAGTCGGTGTACGTCTATATCCGTTACTCGAACGTTACGCGTACATTGGTATATGTCAATGTTCTTCATCGCTCGTCAAGGGGTCGCGAAAGTTTTGTGCATTTCAAAAGGACAAATATAATATGGCGTAAATATCACCTCTGCCAATTGTTTAATTGATATGTTTGCTCCAGTCACAACATATCAATTAACACTGATTAACACCTATTGACATGTCAAAAACCAGATGAAAATAGATCTAATACTAAGAAGATCCATGAATGGCAATATAAGCATGGCTAACCCATACTAATAACCAGCACATACATTATACATGCTGTTAGAGCCAACCATCTCAGACCCTAAACACCAGACACACCAGACTTTCCTATAATGACACTCCAGTTCTTGGTTTAATGACCTAACAACATGTTAATTAAGATAGCACACACATCTAACCCACCCTTGGAGCCACACTGCAAACTGTAGTTGGTTTACGTTTAAACATGTTTTCTATATATATATGTGTTCCAAGTAGTTTGCTTCTAGGTGGTGTGGTTTTAGAGATATTTTCTGTATGAAGATTGCTCATGGCCATTGACAATGTGCAGTTCAAAATGTCAATTTTATTCAAAATTAATAGAAATGCAAAAGCCTAACCTTATAAATTTAATATAATCTGTTTGTTGAATATGTTTTCTATATGTGTTCCAAGCGGTTTGTTTCTAGGTGGTGCAGTTTTAGAGATATTTCACTTTTTCTGTATGAAGATTGCTTATGGCAATTGACAATGCATTGACTAATTGACTTTGCCGACACGCGCAGTTCAAAATGTCAATTTTATTCAAAATTAATAGAAATGCAGAACCCTCACCATATAAATTTTATATAATCTGTTTGTTAAATATGTTTTCTATATGTTTTCCAAGCGGTTTGTTTCTAGGTGGTGTGGTTTTAGAGATGTTTCACTTTTTCCGTATGAAGATTGCTCACACTTAGTCCCAGCCATTGACAATGCATTGAGTTTGCCAATACGTGCAGTTCAAAATATCAATTTCATTCAAAATCAATAGAAATGCAGAACCCTAACCATATAAATTTAATATAATCTGTCAGTTTAATGTTTTCTATATGTGTTCCAAGCAATTTGTTTCTAAGTGGTGTGGTTTTAGAGATACCTGTATTTCACCTTTTCTCTATGAAGATTGCTCATAGCCTTTGAGTTTACCGATACGCGCAGTTCAAAAAATCAATTTTATTCAAAATTAATAGAAATGCAGAACCCTAACCTTATAAATTTAATATAATCTGTTCATTGAATATGTTTTCTATGTGTTCCAAGCAGTTTGTTTCTAAGTGGTGTGGTTTTAGAGATATTTCACCTTTTCTCTATGAAGATTGCTCATAGCCATTGAGTTTGCAGTGTGACCGTATGTTGTCATGCAGCCAAGCAGCGCGCACTAACCTAAATACCTAAGCTGACGTCATATGAAATAGGTCTATAAGGGGGGAGAGGGCCACGGGGGTGGTGAGGGGGGGCCGGAGTCAGGTGACCGGAGGAGGGAGGGTCTTCCTTCGCCGCGAATCAAACGCAATGCAAGCATTACGACCAAATTCAAAAGCCAAAAAGCAAGAATTAAGCTAAGATTCCTTACACGCGGTATGCAGCATGCGGCATGCGAATGGGAGGTTCCTTCTACGCGGTATGCGAACCCTTAACCCCACCACCACCACTACCATATGTTTCCCCTCTGCACCCTGGTGTGTGACCGTTCCGTAATGCTCAGTCGCCTCTCCTCGTCTAAAACTAATGGGCAAGTGCGACTGACATTTCTATTCGCATACCGCATGCCGCACCGATCGCTACAGGGACCGATCGAGTTGTCGCATTCGCATTCCGCGTGTAAGGGTTGTAGCCCATTGACTTCAAGGCATTTTGATTTTTTGCCGCATTCGCATACCGCATGCCGCGTGTAAGGAATCTTAGCTTAAAGCCCCGTTCACACTGGCGAGTTGAAACGATTCATTTAAATCGACTTGCCTAGTTCGACTCACATTCGCCGTGTGGACGCTACCCTCAAGCGATTTAGGGCTGAATCGATTCATCTAGTTCGCTTCAAGTAAACCACCTCTGGAGGTAGTATAGATGAAGCAATTCATCTGGTTCCTGGGCGGTGATAGTGTAAAATAGCAGTGCTTGCCAGATACAGGCTCAGGTGTAACTATTGCTGGTGCCCGGCAGTGTTAGGGCCCGATTAGGCCGAAATCTATTGAATGCGATCATATTTAACAGAATTACATCCTCAAATAATGAAATTTAATTAAATTAACCCTAAATTCCAAGCAATATTAAGGTAGCAGCTACATCGGCGTCGTTATTCATATTGTCGAATCGACTAGTGAAAACTAAACAAATAGCAGTGCTTGCCAGATACAGATTGGGGTACTTGCTCATGCGCAGATATCGATTTCCGCCTTAATCCGCTCCGTGTGTGGACACGACACTAGTTCGCCTCATCTAGTTCGCCTTATCTAGTTCGGCCTAAAGTTGTGCTGTGTGAAAGGGGCTTAAGACTCACAAAAATGTTTGAGTCCTTGCCTATATATCACATTATCAGTCTAAGAAATCATCCAAAGTTTTTACAGGAGTACTTTTCCACCACACCCTCTCCATCTCCACAAAGTAGCACACAGCAACATTTTATCACAGAACATAACAATGGTTTATGTTATATCAATATTAAACGTAAAACAACCACCCATCAATCAATTAAACCATACAAGACCATGCATGACTGACAAGTACCCCCGCCCCCCCACACACACACACTCCCCTGCCATATGCTTTGTATGATCGTGAAAATGTTGAAAACTTAGGATAGCCCCCATACCTAAGTTATCTAATCACAAGTTTTGGTATAAATAATGTAAACAATATTCTTACCCAGAGGGTTGAGCTATGCCCTGTGCTTCCGGATCCGTCACGGTTGGGGGTTTCTTTTTTCCAAAGCCAAATTTCGACTTGAAACCATCAGTGCCTATAATTTAAAAAAATAATTAAAATAAGGAAAGTAGCATAACTTTAGAAGTATGTACCTAATAGATGACTTCC
Source organism: Branchipolynoe longqiensis (assembly GCA_030323885.1). Taxonomy (NCBI): domain Eukaryota; kingdom Metazoa; phylum Annelida; class Polychaeta; order Phyllodocida; family Polynoidae; genus Branchipolynoe; species Branchipolynoe longqiensis. The sequence continues at coordinate 69,244,264 of CM059190.1, read as the reverse complement.
ACCACAAATCCACTATATCATGGCACCGGCAAGAACTAATGTAGCAGGTCAGACCCCAGAATTAAGGGATTGGGAAACACCCCAAAAACTTAGAGGCCATCACAAAACTTCAGGAAAATACAACAGAAATATCAAATATAACGGTATTTTCTTTTTAAAGTATCTTGGTACAGGCCTATATATATTTTTTTTATAGGCAGTGTCCTATACAGTGCAACTCAATAAATTCATGAACTTCTAAAAAGTTCCTCCAACACATGTGTCACCTGGATTAGATTTAGAAAAGTGTTGACTTATACTTACTTTAACTTTAAAGTTGCATAGTCCGATGGCTTTGAGTTTGTGTCATTTTATGAGATAAATACATTAGCTTGATCATTATAATCTACATTACTTTAGTTTGGAGTAACTTTGATTTAAAGTGACTGACGTTGGAGATATTGACATTGTACTTTTTGTTGGTTGTTTTTGCAAGCACGTGTTTACCGCGGTGATAGTGATACTCCAGTCCCACTAAGCCTGCATTCGCTTGCGATCGTTTCGCGACCACCATATGACAACTATATGACCACCATATGACTGGTCGGTGAGTGGTCGCCCACCATTTCGGGAGATTTTGGTCACAAGGAGGTTGCAACTGCTGCAATTGCGACCAGTGTGGTTGGCAACCACTCAGTGACCACTCACTGACTGAAACGCCAGGAGCATGAGAATTTTGGTCGCCGGGCGGTCGCCAACTACCCCCGTAAAAACATCGACAACCGCCTGGCAACCACCACGCCAGGGGTATCACAATTTTAGTCGATGACCGGTCAGCGACCAACCTCCCTAAAAATCGGCAAGCGGTCAGTTCAAAGTAGCGAGTCGGTCGCAAGGAGGTTGCCACCATTTTGGTCGTAAGGTGGCAATTGAACGCTGGCCGTAGTGTGACTGGGGTATGACTTTACCAGTTAGGTCAAATAAAAAGAAAATTGATGATCGTCCTTTTAAAAAAAAAATCAGGGTCAGGCAGGCGGTTTTTATTTTTATTTTTGAAGTAGACATAATAGGTTGGTTTGTTGGTTTTGTTGTTGTTTTACATCTTAGCAACATCTAAGGACATATCAGGACTGGGGGCATAATAGGTAACCAGATGTGATGAGTTAAGTGCCCGGCTCCCGTTCTGGTAGGCCGTGGGATTCAAATTTTTGGGTTTAAACCAATGACTTAAAAAATTGATACAACAATTGAATTGCTGCTAACCCAATTCATTTTTAACAGACAGCAAAGTCAGAAAGTTTTTCATGACAAGAAATGCGGTAAGCCGCACAAGCCTATGAGAGTTGGGGACAGTGTAAAATACAAGAATAATGCAGGAGAGTGGAAAAAAGGAGTAATTTTGGGTCGTACAGGTGTGTCAGGGAGAGAATATCAGATTTTAAATGAGTCAGGGAACATGTTGTACAGGAACAGGGTTCAAATTATAAGGGCGCCCGAGGGGAGGCAGCCCGAGCCGGTCGAGCAGACGCAAAGTGTGTCAGCGTCGCAGCCAAATGTAAACAGTGCGGATAATCTAAGTAGGTCAGGTCGGGTGATTAGGCCGGCGAGCAGGTTAGACCTGTAGTGAGTCAGTCACGTTGAATATATATACACACGAACACATGTGCATGTTAGGCTTAAGTATTGTATTTTCAGCTGCATTTGGTGTGTGTGTTGTACTATAATGGACAATATATCATATGGAGGCTAAGCAGCCAGACAGTCAGAGGACTTCAGTGCCATAGTGCGCTCAGAAATTCGCTAGAACCTGCGGTTTAAGCTAAGTACACATATATGTTTTGTATTATTGTGCTATTCATTTTACTGTGTATGTATATATAGTTGATGGTCATTTTAAAACATTTCATGTTTCAGAAATACTTTGAAGGGGGGATGTAATATATGCGTAATAGACGTCTAGACACGTCTGTAATATATGCTAATGAGATGCATAATGTTCCAGACAGTGAGTGAGACAACAGAGTATGTAAATGAGATGATGTCATGGAAAGTTTAGCCGGCGGTTCAGTGAGCCCTGGATGGGAATAAACCATTCAGTATCCAGAAGTCAAAGTGTTCAGACGTTGTACTTTTACAGACACTGCTTTGTTCATCCACAGTGGCCTGGTCCTTGCATCCGGATGGATTGTCTTTGTCGGTATGTGTTTCTGCACTGCTTCTTCCAGCTTTTGTGATAACTCACCCGAGCATTCATGCATACTATTATCTTGGAAATGGCTGTTCCGATGGACTACATCACGGTTCCAGCGGCGCGGTGCATTGTGGGATGGGTCAGAGCAAAACAACCCCCCCAAAAGCACATGGCACATGCTAATACACTGGGTGCAGCTATGAAATGTGCTAGTTTCAGCTCATCTCAGCTCTTGTTTGAAACATAGAATACTAACTAAAAAAATATACATAATAAATTAAGATATTAATCTTTTATCCAGTATTGCATTTACATCAATATAATCAGCACATCTTATGCCATGTGCATTTAGATTTAGAAAGATCTAGGCACTCAGACTAGTGTTAGAGCCATAGCCAGAGTACTCAATGCATTGTCAATGGCAGTGAGTAATCTCCATACAGAAAAAGTAAAATATTGATAAAACCACACCACCTAGGCACAAACCGCTTGGAACACATATAGAAAACTGTTTAACAAAAAGATTATATTAAATTGATAAAGTTAGGGTTTTGAATTTCTATTAATTTTGAATAAAACTGACATTTTTCAATGCGCTTATCGGCAAACTCAATGGCCGTACGGCTTTGCTTTGCTCCCAAGGCCGTTTTCAGCGCATGCGTAGTCGGAACCATGATGTAGTCTATTGATGTCCATGAGTTCCCTCATCTCACTATAATTTCCACGTGAGTAGAATGTTTTTAAGTATGACTTCTCAGTTTCTTCTGTATGGCACTGAAAGGTGAAAGATAATGTGAGGTAATCACTCTTGGCTAGGGGGGCTTAGGCTGAGATATCTCTGACCATGTTCTCTTCATTTGTGAATATTAGGTCTAATATTGATGCTTGTTGCCCTTCTCGATAACTGGTAGGATGTTCGACATGTTGGAACAGAAAGGCATCACGGGTGCTTTCAAAGAATTTGCTCGCCCGATGGGTTTCCCCTACTGTTGTTGTGTTTCTCCTCCAATCGATCTCAGGCATGTTGAAGTCTCCCATGATCAGTACATGGGATGCTTCTGTGCCATTTGCTGCCCTGATTAGGTCGCCTAATTTTTCATTGGTCGCATCACTGCTGTTTGGGCTTCTGTATATACACCCAACTAGGATAGTATCTTCCTTGTTTGGTTTTACTTGGATCCAGATGCATTCTGAAAAACCTTTACTCTGATATATGTTGCTTTCTCGAGAGGCGATATTATCAGATTCCAATACATAAATACACACAGGCCTGCCTTCCTGCTCTAGGTTCCACACCAGACTGAATCCAGGGATTCTAATGTCTTGCTTTGTAATTTCATAAGTGCAGTTCTTTGGTTTAGCCTTAGTCACTGCAATCAAAGTTGGTTTCTCTACATCGATGATAACCTGTAGTTCTTCCATTTTGTTTGGCAGTGAATCAGCATTTAGTAGAGGCACTTGAACTTACTTTTATGTTTGTTCTTAGCTCTCCTCTGTGGTCTGGTCTGTGTATTGTTGCCCTTGTTATTACTTACATTAGCGTTACAGGGAATTTCAGTTTCTTCCATATTTATCAATTTCATGTTTTTCATCTCTATAGTGTCATATAGCTTATCAATGAATTCTTCGCCCCTCTCCCAATGGAAGAGAGAGAATGGAAGAGAGGGGAATGGAAGAGGGGGAATGGGAGAGGGGGGAGTGGAAGAGGAGGAATGGAAGAGAGGGGAATGGAAGAGAGGGGATTGGAAGAGAGGGGAATGGAAGAGGGGAATGGAAGGAGGAATGGAAGAGAGGGGAATGGAAGAGGAGGGAATGGAAGAGGGGGAATGGAAGAGAGGGAACGGAAGACGGGGGAATGCAACAGGGGGGAACGCAACAGGGGGAACAGAAGGGGAGGGAATGGAAGAGAGGGAATGGAAGAGGGGGAATGGAAGAGAGGGGGGAACACAAGGGGAGGGAATGGAAGAGAGGGGAATGGAAGAGGGGGGAATGGAAGAGGGGGAATGGAAGAGAGGGGGGAATGCAACAGGGGGGAACGCAACAGGGGGAACAGAAGGGGAGGGAATGGAAGAGAGGGAATAGAAGAGAGGGGAATGGAAGAGGGGGAATGGGAGAGGGGGGAATGGGAGAGGGGGAATGGAAGAGGGAATGGAAGAGGGGGAATGGAAGAGGGGGAACGGAAGATGGGGGAACGCAAGAGGGGGGGAACGCAAGAGGGGGAACACAAGAGGGGGAATGGAAGAGAGGGGAATGGAAGAGGGCAAATGGGAGAGGGGGGAATGGAAGAGGAGGAATGGAAGAGGGGGGAACGGAAGAAGGGGAACGGAAGATGTGGGAACGCAACAGGGGGGAACACAGGACTCAGAAGGGGGAACGCAAGAGGAGGAATGGAAGAGAGGGGAATGGAAGAGGGGATAATGGAAGAGGGGGGAATGAAAGTCGTGAAACGGACGGTATATGTGAGCGCCCCAGTCTTTAGCAGTCGGCATGTGTGTTGTCCGTGTTTTCAGTTTTAGTCGGGAAACGGGTCGGGTCGGGTTGTGACGGGTCGCGTCGGGCAGTCAGTTTTAGCGCGTGAATCGGGAGGTGTGTACCACGCTGAAGATATCTTTAATCGACCCAATGAAAGCTTTTAAATTTATTTTGCAAAAATAAATGCTCCGCATAGACAGCATTGCTGCAGCACAAATTACTGCGTTGTTTTACCCTTCGCGAGTAGTTGCCAGGGATGTGACGTCAGGCCGACATAGCTTTAAATCACCGGCCGTAATCGATTAACACGACCCGGGCGACTCGGGTCATCCGAGTCGTCAGAATTTCAAATCGAACACCGCGAGTGGAATCGACAAAAACACGTGCCGTGTGCAAAACGACCCGACGCCAGTAACCCACCTCTTGGCTGGGGTTTGCTAGGAATGCCTGAGCTGGTACCTGTAGGATAACAGCTACCACTACGAGTTTTTTTAATGCTTTTTTTTAAATAACCCAGATTGTCAGCTTATACGATCCTAAAATACTTTAAATCCTATTTTGCTGTACTTATATTTGTTATTAAAATAAATAATTAGGTTTTAGATTAAGCCACCATTTTTTCCACCCCGAGCGTGCAGAAGCTTATTCGCTTATTCGACCCGAGTCTGCAGGATGTGCGCATGCGCCAAAAAGTGGCTCGGGTGACCAGAGTCGATTAATCGATTACGCCCACTGTGACAACTTACTGTCAGCAACCGGGTGCTCCGTGACATTTTTATCGTCCTCGCTCGCCATCTCATCTGTTTGGTTGTAGAGCTCGGCAGGCAATGAAGTTAGATCATATCAAGTTGTAAGGTTGCCGAGTGCTCTTTTTTCGGTTAATGCACAGTTTTCGTCCCCCTGTTTGTAGTCAAGAAAACTTAGAGATTAGATCAAGGAAATAGGAAGTTGCCACAAGAGTTTACTGTTTCGGAAAATCACAAACCGGAATGGGAAACTAATCGGGGCGGGTTTGATTAGTACTCCTCGCGAACGTTTGGTGGCGTGTCAACAGGAAACTGCGCTCATGGTGCCACCTTTGGAAAAGGCCAAGGAACTAGACATAGGGTGAAGTTTTACCAAAAGCTGAGCAAACTTTTAATTTGTTTTAATGGTACAGGGGTACGCAGGTACGCAGCTGGTGGTGGTAGGATGTAGGGAGGTCCTTTGTGTTTGAACTGATGGTAATCTCAGGTGGGGCTTATTCAGTGAATAAGTAGATTATTTTATTGTTTAAATATGTACCTCAGTGGGGTCCAACTAGAAGCATCATTCAGTTAGTAGGTATGGATTTTAGACGAGTTAGCCACTACTAGTTCAGCGTCTGAGTTGACAGTGCATGGTTGGGGGTGTGGCCGTCTCAGCTGCCACCAGGCTCATATGCCAAATGTCGCTTCAGCGTCGTCTGCGCATGCGTCAAAACTGGGCCAGTCTCAAAGGCCGTAATCTCTGTTTTTAATACTTTCAGCGTAAATTGCTCTTAGGTTAAATTAAATACTTCAGATCTTCCTCTTCAATCGCGCATTAAGATATTTTTAATCGATCCAATGAAAGTTTTTAAACTTATTTTACAAAAATAAATGCCCCACATAGACATAGCATTGCCGTATTTTACCACCCGCGAAGGGTAAACACTGCAGCAATGCTATGTCTATGCAGAGCATTTATTTTAGCAAAATTAATTTAAAAGCTTTCACTGAGTCGATTAAAAATATATTAATGCGCAATTGAAGAGGAAGATCTGAAGTATTTAATTTAACTTAAGGGTAATTTTCTCTGAAAGTATTAAAAACAGAGATAATAGTGAAAGTTGGGCATGGCAAATCAGCCTTGTGGCAGCTGAGACGGCCACAGGTGAATAATGGGGACAAGGAAAGGAATGGCAACACTGACCCTAGTTAGTAAAGTATACATTATGTTATTGTAATCTTTGTTATTGTAGTGTTCTCTGTGGTGGAGTGGTTAGAGTATCTGACTTCTTTCGAGGTCGGACTCCTAATCTGAAGGTTGGTGGTTCAATTCCCTGTGCCCCCCCACCTCTGCCAATTAGGATTTCCACTTCTGTGTATAACTTACAGCATCATCAAAGGCCAGTTGCTCTTATACCATGTCTCTATGGTGTGGGAGGTTAAAAATCCATTGGGTTGGTAAAAGTGTAGGCTCCGGCTTTCTATCGAAAAACTGTCTAATGGTGAAAAGAAGTCTATTCAGATTTATCCATGATAGGCAGTATAACTCTTCAAGAAAAAAAAATCAATGATGGGCAGTATTGTGGTTTTATACAGTATGAGAGCAGTTTCTTCACTCATAATATAATGCCTTATTTTGGTTAAGGCGTTCATTTTAGTTGCTAATGTTCTGTTAATCATATTTAATTTATTGGTTCCTGACAGTGTATGTGGGGTCAAGTATAGTACCTAGATATTTACAACTTAGAGCCTTCTTAAGTGTACTCTCTCCTATTTTTATTCTGAGAATTGGTGAGCTGGAACGCTTCGTTTTGGTTGCAAAATTTATATATTTAGTTTTTATAATATTTATTGAGCTTATTGTCCTTCTTCCAATGGTTTACTCTATTTAAGTCATGATTCATTTTGGTTTCAGACACATTTATATTACATCACTCACTGTTACTAGGTTATGGTTATGGTTACAGCAAGGAGCAATGTAGATAAACGATTCACCCCGTACTTGCAGTAGAGGGGTGAACACAAACCCTATATAAAAGCTGGTGAAAACTGCTTTAGTGTGGAACAGGAAGTATAAACTCTGGCTCTACTATCCAATGGCTACCCATATTGGCACTGAGTTGTGAAATGGGAGAGAATGCAAACAGACAAGATGGTGACGATAGAACACCGCTGATTTCACTTTTAAAGTCTATTAAACTATGTTTTATTATATTTTTCAACTCAAGAGTAGCGGGGAAATATAAAAACATATATAAAGAATATATTTTTCTTCTTAAATTAAGAATTTATCCGTTCAGTTAATTTCCCCAGCATGTCGAAATTCTTCTCCAGTTTTTCTAATGGGTTGGTTTTCACCCCTGTACTGCAAATACAGGGTGAATCTTTTATGTATGAGCAATGGAATGAGGAAGATCAAGTGTCCACGATTGAAATTTACCGTGTTTAATCAACTAATTCACACACAAAACCCCACCAAAATCCCCCACAGTGGTGAAGTTCTTCTTCTTCATCGTGTCCTTCCACCAGTTGTCTATTTCAGATGCTGCTCTCCCAGTGTTTAGAGCAGCTGACGGCAATGTTGTTGGCCAATGTCAGGTCTGCAGCAGAGCAGGCAGTGGCCATCATGGGGCAGACCAGTAGGTGCCGCAGTCACAGCTTTCCGATGAGTCAGAGTACCCCCACTTCAGCATGTTCACTCTGGACCGGCCAACCTGTGTTCGCAACCAGTTCAGAGTCTTCCAGGTTACCCAGGGGTTCTCCACGCCAGCGGGGAGGTGTTCTTCGGGACGGATGTTGAGGTGCACGCTGGCGTCTAGGGCTTCGAGTCGCTCCCTCCACATCTCCACACGGGTCGCTGTTGCTGTTGTGTTGATGGGCTTGGTGTCTCTGATGAAACTCCTACGTGACTTCAGGCGTGGCACCACTGCGAGATGTCCATGGAATGGATGCCCTTGGTCTGTGGCTTGCCGCGTCCATTCTGTGTGGCTCGCCACCGCTCTCCTGATGTCAGGTGGGGCAATTTCGGCGAGTACGGGCAGGCTATTGATGTTTGTTGGCTTCAGACAGCCTGTGATCAGTTGGCAGGTTTCATTCAGTGTCACATTCAGTTTCTTTGCATGGGTAGAGCATTCCCACACGGGACATGCATACTCTGCCGCTGAGTAGCATAGCGCTAGAGCGGATGATCTGAGTGTGGTTGGAGTGGCTCCCCATTTTGAGTTTCTTAGTTTACAGATGATGTTGTTTCTTGTTCTGTCTTTCTTTTTGGTCTTTTCGATATGTGCTTTATATGACAATGTTTGGTCGAGTGTGACGCCAAGATACACTGGGTGGTGGCAGTGGGCAATGTTCACACCATTCCAGCTGATGTTGAGCTGTTTGCCGCATTCGCGATTCCGCGGATGAAAGAGACTGACTTGCGTTTTTGTTGGATTCGCGCGGAGTTGGTTGGTGGTGTAGCACTCCGACAGTCCGACTAGAGCTGAAGTCAGTGTTTCTTCAATCGGTGCAAAGTCCAAGCTCTGTGTAGTGACGGCAAGGTCGTCTGCATACACAAAGCTGTGCGTGCCTGGGTGAATCGGCTGGTCATTCGTGTACACGTTGAAACGAAGTGGTACGAGGACACTCCCCTGTGGTAGACCATTCCTCTGTGATCGCCATCTGCTTCTCTTCCCTCCAAGTTCCATGAAGAAGCGGCGGTTCTCCAGTGGGGTGGGTATTGTAAAGATCAACCATCACTCTCTGGTGTGTGTGTTGTTATGATTTATTTAAGACAAGATGGCCTCCAACCACCAGAAGTAGTTCTGGGGCCAAATGTAAGAGTCCGGGTTAAGGCTCGTAACCCACGCGTCGTGCGGATTTCCCGGGTTAGCGGCCAAAGTCTCAATGTATCAGGGCGGGTTAGGCTACCGCCTCGAGCGTTAACGACGTCTTCACTAACTCCAACTTGAGCCTGGGATAACGTGCAGGTTAGGGACGGATTCGGGCCAAATCTATTCAAAGCGACCATATTTAACAGAATTACATACTCAAATCGTGATATTTCATTAAATTAACCTTAAATTCGAAGCGTTAATAAGGCTACCGCCGCATTGGCGGCGATAGTAATCGCCGAACGTAATGTAAACAAATCGCCGCTGCATCGACGTCGCGTTCCATACTGGCGGCGGCGGCGTTTTTGTTTACTTTACGTTCGTCGATTCGAAAATATAACTAGTAATATCGCCGCCAATGCGGCGGTAGCCATAAAAACGCTTCGAATTTCGGGTTAATTTAATTAAATTTCACGATTTGAGTATGTAATTCTGTTAAATATGCTCGCATTTAATATATTTGAGCCTAATATATGGCTACAAAGGCAGAGGGATTTCCCAAATCTATAAATAACTGAAACGTTAGCTAACCCGCGCGTGCTTTGGACTGATACATCCCCCGTGACACATTTATTAACGCCGACAATAGATAACCCGCTGGCCGCCCTAAACTCCGCAGCCGATAAATTGTGACTCTTACATTTGGCCCCTGGGGCCAAATGTAAGAGCCACAATTTATCGGCCGCGGAGTTAAGGGCGGCCGGCGGGTTAGCTATTGTCGGTGTTGATATATGTGTCACGGACAATGTATGTTGCCAAAGCGCGCGTTGGTTAGCTAACCCGTCGGTTATTTTTAGACCGGGGGAAGCCCTCACGGACTGGTATGCTTTTACTCTCCGGCTAAGACAACAATGACGGCGCACGAAGGAAAATGTAGAAACTAACCCGTTCCATACTGGCGGCGCCGGCGGTTTGTTTACATTACGTTCGTCGATTCGAAAATATAACTATTAATATCGCCGCCAATGCGGCGGTAGCCTTAATAACGCTTCGAATTTAGGGTTAAATTGATCAAAGTTCACTTATTGCGGATCTAATTCTGTTAAATATGGTCACATTGAATAGATTTGGCCCGAATCGGTCCCTAACCTTCACGTTATCCCAGGCTCAAGTGGGAGTTAGTGACGGCGACGTTAACCCTCGAGGCGGTAGCCTAACCCGCGCACATACATTGACACTTTGGCCGCTAACCCGGGAAATCCGCACGACGCGTGGGTTACAAGCCCTAACCCTGACTCTTACATTTGGCCCCTGGTGGCTAACACTAGTTGCGTATCTGGACATCTTCCCCCTCATAGAACAATCTGACTCTACACATCCATTTAGTTCTGAACACAACGTAGAACTGAAAGATAGAGATAATGTGACAGTTTACCGTCAAAAGTATATGTATATAGAGAGATATAACAAAGATGACATTTGTTATCTACAGATTTAACCTGTCTACCGGTCTAGTGATTCTTGAGGATCGCCTGATCTCCTTGGTGACTGGTGTTCTGACTACTTCCCCCCTGACCGGACTAGTTGCTTCTGGATCCTGATCCTGTGGACCTTCACCCACTGCCTCACTTGTGACCTCCTCTGAGCTTTCAGTAGGAGCGGTCTGACTAGGCAGATCACTGTCCCTGACCCCCTTCAGTTCAAACCTTTCATTAACTTTCAAGAGGTGACGCCTATTGCGTCTTATGACGTTACCCTCTTCCGTCTGAATCTTGTATGACCTGGGTCCCACCTGCTCACTGACCCGGGCCGTCGAATCCCAATGAGTACCTCTTACTCTGACTACATCACTTTGACTCAGTGGGGGTAGGTCTTTGGCTGTCTCATTGTACTTTTCTACTTGTTTTTGTTTGATCTCTTCCTTTCTGCTCCCCTTTTCAACACCCTTGTATCTCTTATCCAGTCGTGGTATTTTCCCGTTTAGCTTACGCCCCATTAACATCTCCCCCGGTGACATGCCTATCTCTCTGGGGGCCATTCTATAGTTTAGAAGGGCCAGGTAGGGATCCCCCCCCACTCTCTTTCGTCTTATTTAGTAGGGACTTTATTATTCCTACTCCCCTCTCTGCCTGCCCGTTTGATTGTGGATATCTGGGACTTGATGTTCTGTGTTCAAATTGATAGGTCTTTGAGAACTTCTTGAATAACTCAGAGCTGAACTGTGGACCGTTGTCGCTAACCACTCTTCTGGGTATACCATGTCTGGCAAACATACTTTTTAAGTGTGTGATGACTGTATCAGAGGTCGTTGAGCTCAGCATGGCTATTTCGGGATAGTTGGAATAATAATCTATGCATATTAGATAATCCTTTCCCCCCCAGTGAAATAGATCCATGCCGACTTTTTCCCACGGTCCCCACTTTATTCTATCTTCTTCCCTGCTGTGCGTTTCTTTGGCCTGTGCTGGCCTGTACATCTGACAGGCCCCACACTTTTGAACACTCCCTTCTATGTCATTATTGATGGTAGGCCAGTTTATAGCCTCCCTTGCCATCCTTTTCTGTTTTTCTATGCCTAAATGGCCCTCATGCAATCTACTTAGCATTTCTCCTCGCATACTAACTGGTATCACTATCCGGTCCCCTTTTAGGATAATTCCATTTATCAGGCATAGTTCCTCTCGGAATGGTGCATAAGCTGGACAGTCCCCATTGTTCCACCCACTTAACATGCAGGTCTTTACCGCGGTAAGGACGTCGTCCTTACATGTTTCTACCGCTATTTTATCTAGCTGTGCCTGGGTGGCTGAGACTGAATTATATATCATGTCTACCTGGGCTTCGACTTCTGTAGCTACTTTTATATCTATCTCTGACCTAGCCCTGCTGGCATTTGCTCGGGACAGGGTATCTGCAAGGTAAAGGTATTTTCCAGGGTCCACCCCAGGACATAGCGATATTTTTGCAATTTTTAACATGAGTCTTTGTATGCGGGGAGACATGTCATTCAAAGGTTTGTTTGAGAGGGGTATTAGTGGTTTATGGTCGGTCTCCAACTCCACTTTGTCCAATCCATATATATAACAGTGAAATCTTTCACAACCATACGCAAGCCCCAGACACTCTTTTTCTATTTGAGCATATCTTTGTTCACACTCCGTCAAGGATCTGGCCCCATAAGCCACTGGCTTCCAATCCTGGTCATGGCACTGAAGCAAAACCGCCCCCAACCCATCCTTAGACGCATCGGTTGATACCTTGGTGGGAAGCCTTGGATCATAGTATGCCATGACAGGCTTGGACGCCAATGTGGACTTCAGATCTTTCCATTCGGCCTCATGCTCAGGACCCCAGAACCACATAACTTTCTTGCACAGTAATGCCCTGAGATGAACACATTTGTTGGCGAGATTTGGGATGTACTTCCCCACATAATTGATTGAGCCTAATGCTCTCTGAATATCTTCTTTACAGGTTGGTGTTTCCATGTTTACAATTGCTTCAATCATATCTGAGGATGGGCTAATCCCCTTGTCACACAATGTCTCCCCTAAAAATGTTATTTGTGTTTTGTTAAGCTGACATTTTCCCCAGTTCATGTTTAGTCCATACTGCTTTATTCTTTGTTTCACAGCTGACAGTCTTTCGTTGTGCACTTTTTCACTGGCACCCCACACAAGAATGTCGTCCATGAATACCCTCACGCCCTCTAGGTCCCCAAACATTTGTTCCATGGACCTATGAAACACTTCAGGCGCAGAACAAAGTCCATATGGTAGCCTGTCATAGGCATATCTTCCGAATGGCATATTAAATGTGGTGAGGGCCTTGGACTCATCTGACAGCTTTATCTGCCAGAACGCTTGCGATGCGTCAAGTTTACTAAATACCTGAGCTCCATTGATCTCCGCAAAGATCTCCTCCCTTGTAGGCAGCTGGTAGTGTTCGCGATGTATGGCCGCATTCAGATCTTTTGGATCTAGACAGATCCTGAGTCCGCCATTTGGTTTCTTTACCACTACCATGTCACTCACCCAGGCTGTAGGACTCTCTCTCTTGTGGATCACACCTATTTTCTCCATTCTACTCAGTTCCTGTTTCAGTTGATCCCTTAATGCTATAGGGACACGCCTGGCTGGCCTGATCACTGGTCGGGCATTTTCCTTTGTCAATATGTTATATACAAAGGGAATGGATGACAATTGACCCTGTGTGTCTGGCACTGTGTACTGTTTGACATCCTCCACTAACTGACTGTCCACTCGTCCTTGTATGACATGGACACGTTTCACCAGGCCGAGTCTCTCACAGGCTGCTGCACCAAGAAGACTAGGGCCATTTTCAACAATTACAAACATTACTGGATACGTCTTCTTCTTTACAGTTACTCGCAGCACAGACGAGCCCCTCACTTTTATTTCAGCATTGTTATAATCGGTCAGGCGCACATTTGCTTGTTTCAGTTTGGGTCTGTCTCTCAGTTTCCTGTACTCACGGGCATTCAGGAGATTAGCACCAGCTCCCGTATCTAACTTTACCTGAATTAACGAGTCGCCAACCTCTAACATATGGACCCACTGACAGTCTTTGTTAACACATACCTCATTGACACTTGCCCCTATACTCCCGATAAACACGTCTTGGTCTGAGCCATACTCTCCTTCCTCTGCCTGTTTGATGTTGATCACGTTCACTTTAGTGTGACACAAACGTGTGTAGTGACCTCTGAAGCCACATTTTCCACACCTCTCTCTGAATGCTGGGCACTGTCTTACTTTATGTCTGGTTGCGCACCGCTTACAGTTGAATTCGCCATTGCCGCTCTCACCATGAGGTCCCGCTGTGGCTTCCGCTCCGCGCAACTTGCTTTCACTCCAGGCTCCTTTGTTCCTACTGTCACTGCTGCGTCGGTTGCTGTCATACCTCGCTCTGACAGCACATACCGGCTCCGTCTCCACTGGGTTGATGACTTTCATGTGCGCTTTTGTGGTCTCGGCCGCTTTGCACATGATTATCGCCGAATCCAACGTTAACCCCGAGTCTCTCAGCATTTTCTCTTGCAATCTTTTGTCTCTGATGCCGACCACTAGTTTGTCCCTGATCAGTGACTCTAATAGATCCCCGTACTCGCATGTGGCTGCCTTTAGCCTGAGGTCGGTCACGTACGCATCAATCATCTCTCCTTCTTCCTGCTCCTTTGTGTTGAACACAAACCTCTCATATATGAGGTTCTTCTTGGGCAGACAGTAAGCATCAAACTTTTGTACAACCAACTTGTAGTCCATATTATTCTCCTCTGGAATTTCCACATCGCCCTCCTTTCTGGCTGGTGCATATTTGAACGTACGATACACTGCCTGTGCCTCCGCTCCGGCAACTGTTAGCAGTAGAGCTACTTTTCTTGCTCCCTCCGGCACATTTATCGCCACCGCATACCATTCAAATTGTTCCTTAAATCTTTCCCATTTCTCCGCCACATTCCCATCTTTCATACGAAGAACTTCAGGTGGCTTTAATGATTCCATTGTCCGCTAATTCCTTTTCACTCCTGGCACCATGTAAAGATCAACCATCACTCTCTGGTGTGTGTGTTGTTATGATTTATTTAAGACAAGATGGCCTCCAACCACCAGAAGTAGTTCTGGTGGCTAACACTAGTTGCGTATCTGGACAGGTATCATGCACATCAGGCAGTAGTCCATTGTCATGTTGTAGACCTCAAGCAGTCCCCGATGGTTGACTGTGTCATAGGCAGCCGAGAGATCTCCGAGGACTATGCCGGTGACTTTCCCTGTCTCAAAGCCATCTTCGATGTGCTGGGTGAGGTTCAACACCTGGGCAGTGCAAGATTTGCCGGGGCAGAAGTAATGTGGGAACAGGTGAGGACGGTGTTACCTTACTTTGGGAGAGGGGACGGCGTTCCTTCCTATTCCAAGTGGCACGTGTATCCCCAAACTGTCTAATGGTGTGCCCCCACCTCTGCCAATTTGGATTTCCACCGCTGTGTATAACTTACAGCATCATCAAAGGCCAGATGCTCTCATACCATGTCTATGTGGCGTGGGAGGTTAAAAATCCCTTGGGTCGTAAAAGTGGATGCTCAGGCTTTCTATCGACAAACTGTCTAATGGTGAAAACAGTCTGTTCAGACTTATCCACGATAGGCAGTATAAATCTTCAAGAAAAAAAATACAGTAAAACCTCCCTAACTGACCACCTCCACAAATCGACCACTCCCCTATATCGATCGCTTTATTTGGGTCCCAACAATACCATTGTAACCATATTCTAATTCCCTAAATCTACCACTTCCCCAAATCTACCACTTAAAGTCGGTCTCACAGTCAGTCGATTTAGAGAGGTTTTTCTGTAACTCCAAACCTACGATTCCTCACTTTTATTTTAGCACATGATGTTAACACATTCTCTAAAAAGCTAAGATTCTATAGCCTATAGATCTACGCAGTAGGCCATATGCAGTATGCAAATGCAAATGTGACAAAAAATGGAAAAGCATGTAAATGCACAGTGGTGCACAGTGGTGCGTCCATATGTCCAAATGTGAATCCGAATGCGAATGGCGCATACCTTAGCTTATGGGGTGTTGGTAACCTTATGACGGTTACCGGCTGCAGAACTGCAGCAATTATAGGAAGGCACCGATAAATCGGTCCGATCTTTGGTTGAAGTTTAATCTTCAGGTGGGTCGGTTGTAGAAGCTGGGGATGTCTTGACAACAATCAAACGACGAATCATTGGGGCAGCCCCGAATTACACCGGTCCGGCAGTAGCAGAGCACCCGTATCCAGCAGCAGCAAGGGTTCAGGAGGAAGGGGCGGGCTCAGACAGGTTCCAGCAACAAGAACAAAGTGAGCGAAAAGGTACAGGGCCCCACCCAAGCAAACAACTCCCTTGATCAGGGAGTAGAGTATAGGAAAGAGAAATGAGAGTTGAGTCAAAGGGCTGTATCTCTTTGCTCTATGGTAGTCACTTGGAAATCCGCCGCGCTTGCCCGTCTCACTAAATTAGCGCTGTGATGTCATCACTTTTTAGCGCTGTGCTTTTCATCGTTCAGGAAAATGCGGATTTAGGATAGTAGCTCTGCTCAAAATAGGCTACAAATGTGGAATTTTGAAGCACACTAATTTTGACAGATTCTAGTTTTTGTCTGATCAAAATCCAATAGAAATTGACAGATACCCAGCTTTCTGAAGTTTAAGGTAACTTTCTCTACATTATGACACTCTTGATATTTAGCAGACCATTTTTATTTCTAGGTAGACCAGTTATGTAATGTCTTAACTATTAATATGTGAAGTTTCATAGCAATAAAAATGTCCGCACTGCCATTTTTCCGTTCCGTAATTTTGCCGATCGCGCTGAATTCGCGTTGTTTTTCGTATTAAAAAAAAGATTATTTCATTTTATTTTTGTGTGATGGTGTATTTTTGCAATTATATCTGTGAATATCACTAAAAGATTTTGAGACATTACCATGGAAAATAACAATGTAGCATTACTTTGAATCAGTGTAGGTTTGTTTTCTTGTCAAGTCTCACAATTTTATCACACTTTGTAATGCTACTTACTATAGGCAAGAGGGTCTAATTTCTGCATATCGGGTTCTAATAAAGCTATTATAACAAATGACATATATTTGTGCAGCATTTTGTAGCTTCTTGGTGATAAAAAAAGAATTTGATGTATTTTGATTTTTTTAGAAAAATAATTCCAAGTGCCTATCTACGGTGACCAGCCGGCGAGCCAGAGATATGGATGGAGTAAGAGTAGAAAGTGAAATGCTGGCGGGCTCCCCCCTCCTGGAACTCTTTTCAGACATAATCAAGGAGGAGCAAGGCCAGCGGAGAGGAGAGAGAGGTGTGGATGAAGTACGGCCCGGATAGCAAGTGCCGTGTATAGACCCCTTTCAATGTTTTTAAACATTGTGTATGCAAGCGCAGCTTGGCTGCAGAATGAATGCACATTGCCACTGAGGCCGTAATCGATTAACACGACCCGGGCGACTCGGGTCACCCGAGTCGTCCGAATTTCAAATAGAACACCGCGAGTGGAGTCGACAAATACACGTGCCGTGTGCAAAACAACCCGACCCCAGTAACCCACCTCTTGGCTGGGGTTTGCAAGGAGCGATGACGTCACATTTGTGCTGGTACCATCCTGCAGGATAATAGCCGCCGGTACCAGTCATACATTTTTTTTTTATAATATCATAGATTAATGAAATGAAAATATCACTAAACTATGCCATCATAAAAATATTTAAATCATATTTTGCTGTAATTATATCGGCTATTAAAAAACAAATACAAGGGCCACCATTTTTGTCACCCCGAGTGTGGAGAAGCGTATTCGATTATTCGACCCGAGTCTGCAGGATGTGCGCATGCGCCAAAAAGTGGCTCGGGTGACCAGAGTCGATTAATCGATTACGCCCTGAAATGCATGAGCATAGCATCTATCTGGTCTCAGGTACCCTGGCTTCTCCACAGATGTCACCATTGAGGATGTATCGAAGCGCCCCTAAAATCAACTGGGCGTACTGAACGCGAGTGACTTTCCTCTCAGTTTGGTGAATATCACACAGCTCTAACTCATCCCCAGTTGTATGACTAGATAACAATAGATGAGATCACCGTTCCGACTGCGCATGCGCTGAAAACGGTGTTGGCAGCAAAGCAAATGCATCTGGCCATTGAGTTTGCCGATACGTCTAGGGCAAAACTTCGATGTTATTCAAAATGAATAGAAATACATAAAAATTTGGCATAAACATGTATGCACACATGCAATATAATGATCTGATGAATATAGCTAAGAAGAAACTAGCCATAGTTAAACATTTTGAGCTTATAAACATACAATTCCACACAAAACAATCAGTGATATCCACATCACCATTATTAATTCTTGTTCTAAATATTAAAATTCCAAATGTGTCAACATACACTTGTTTCAGAGAAATATATAACCAATATCTGATTAACCCTACTCATTTTCTAGTTCTACATAGGATATAAATAAAAACATTAATAAAATAAGTAAAACTGACTGGTTATGGCTCTAACACTAGTCTGAGTGCCCAGATTTGTCTAAATCTAAATGCACATGGCATAAGATGTGCTGAATATATTGATGTAAATGCAATGCTTGATAAAAGATTAATATCTTAATTTATTATATATATTTTTTTAGTTGGTATTCTATGTTTCAAACAAGAGTTGAGATGAGCTGAAACTAGCAGATTTCATAACTGCACCCAGTGTATTAGCATGTGCCATGTGCTTCTCGCGGCTTTGTTTTGCTCTGACGCATCCCACCATGCACCGCGCCGCTGGAACCGCGATGTAGTCTATTAGGTAGTATCTGATTGGATCCGACGTCCTGAGTCGTGAGCGTGCTCCCCTCCTGTGGACGGCGTGAGTAAGCCGCGCGACGGATGGAACTTGAAGAGTATGGTTGTATCCCTGTGTTGCAGTTTCCGCGGTATGCCAGTTTGCGAGGGACACATACATTCAAATGCATTGTCAATGGCCGTGAGCAAATCTTCATACAGAAAAAGCCAAATATCTGTCAAATTACACCACCTAGAAACAAACCGCTTGGCACACATACAGAAAACATATTCAACAAACAGATTATATTAAATGTATACGGTTAGGGTTCTTGAGTTCTATTAATTTTGAATAAAACTAATGTTTTGCACTGCGCGTACCATCAAATTGTCAATGGTTCTGAGCAATCTTCATACAGAAAATACAGAAAAAGTGAAATATCTCTAAAACCACACCACCTAGAAACAAATCGCTTGGTACACATATAGAAAACATCTTTACCAAAAACAATATATTAAATTTATAAGGTTAGTGACGTTGCTGTTCGATTTTGACGCATGCGCAGAAGCGATGTGTCCCTCGCAAACTGGCAGACCGCGGAAACTGCAACACCAGCCCATGCGGCTGGTGTCCGGGAGGGAGAGGGGAAGGGGTTCCCCAGTATGACGTCGGGGAGGGTGGGGCGGGGGTGAGGGGTCCCCGGTATGACGTCACAGCTTCCAGCGTGGCAGCGAGTACAGTGCCAACAAAGTTTGTTGCACAACAGAACCGACCTCACAGGCGCCACGTGGTGGTAAACACGTGGTTAATACAAACACCGCTCCCTGATGGATATATAGGGAGTGACGATACCACATGCCGCAATATATGCTACATGCACTTCACCAACGACGAAGTAAAGAGACCAGAAACAGGTTACCCACGATTGTCTACACAAGCACAACTCTTTTGTGAAATAGGCATATATCTTATAAGTATCCCATAGGAACTGGAACTTTGGAAGTGAAGAACAACCTGCCTCACTTGGTAGGCCTTATAGTTTGGTATCTTGGCTGTGGAGTATTTGTGGAGTAATTTGTGTGAGGTGTGCTTAGGATTACGGCATAGTAATACTGTACAGCCAGCTTGCACAATCATGGGTCTGTGGTTTTCTAAGCTATACGAAGTCTACCAGTCATTCGGCACTACTTCAGCCAGAATCTTGATGCTGGGGCTGGATAATGCAGGTGAGTTATGTATATTAGTTATTCATTTGATCTTTGCAAATGATTTGGCTCCTTGAGCTGTGGCTATAGGCCTATACTCTATAGATCCGCGTTGTTATTGGAAGTTCATATTTTGGTGTAAAAAGCATGTTATCCAAATATAACAGTACCAAATTGCTCTGTAAACACATAGCTGTTCTGTAAGCACTTAAAGTTGCATAGTCCGATGGTTCTAAGTTTTTACCATTTTCTGAGATAAGTACATTAGATTAATCATTGTAGCCTACTTTACTTTAGTTTGAAGTAACTTTTAATTTAAATGGCTAATTCTGGAGATATTCGATACAAAAACATGCCATATTAATTTTGGCAAGCACACCAAAACTGTGACACATGCATAGGCTTCAGTAGTAACAAGTTTGATTAAATTGATGTATTACACCCTTCTAACCAGAAACAAATGCTTAATAACTGCACAAGTATCTAAGTTGGATATGTAGGATCTAATCTAGATAAGTGGTTTTGTTTTGAAAATTTGATGTTTTCATTGGACTGTGCAACTTTAATTACTTTCTGAACTACTCTGTAAGCACAAAGCTGCTCTGTAAAAACTTAGCTATTCTATAAACACTAGGTTGTTCTGTAAACACTGAGCTATAATCAGTAAACAGTGAACTACAGTGCAGTGTCTCGACTAGTAGAACCTGGATTGGAAAGCGGGCTTTTCTTTTTAGTGTGGGGGTGGGGTAAACAGTATTTTAATGAATAAATAATTATATTCTTTCAGCACATGGACGGGGGAGGTGGGATGGGAGTCATGTGTTTGTTTGTTGTACGTCCTAGCAACATCTCAGGTTATATAAGGACGGTTATTAATTTACCGGTATGACAGTACGCACTCATGGTGACTTTATAGTGCTGCCCCACTGGGAGACCAGGCCGCCTGGCAACATGACCCAATATCTCACACAGTCACATTATCCTGACAATGAGCAAACCAGTCCTTGGCCTGTTCTATTGTAATGCCTGGTGCCAGGCTATGTAACGACACGTATCAATTTGATAAGTGATCGATTTGACTCGACTGGGATTCGAACTCCCGACCTTCTGCATGGAAATCCTGTACTCTAACGATTGGGCCACCACGTCCGATGGAGTCTGGCATTGTTGACGACGCTGTGTCTTATGCTCTCCGCACAGGGAAGACGACAATTCTGTACAAGATGAAGCTGAACGAAACTGTGACGACAATCCCGACGATTGGCTTCAATGTAGAGACGGTGGAACCCATGAAGGGTGTAAGCTTCACCGTGTGGGACATCGGGGGCCAGGATAAGATACGGCCCTTGTGGAGACGGTACTTCCAGAATTCAGAAGGTGAGTATTTCCAAAGAACAAGAAGTTACTATTTATATAGTGTTTCCAACAAGCGAGGTGACATGCTGATCGAGTGTTAAAAATGGAACTCTGAGACTGCACCCGTACCCCAACATATATGCTCTCCAAGCACAATTTTTCTTCTTTTTTTTTCTTCTGTTTTATAAATATATAAACCAATTGCGTGGATAGAGTGCTGAGGTTGGTGCTATTACTTTTTCTTATAACGGCTGGACGAGAGTGGAAAGAAGAGAGTAAAACTACAATTTAGCCTATAGTCACTACAATTTTGTTTAGAGTAGTATGTATACAGGGATATCTATTTGCTGTAATGTATAATATGTGTTAGTACAATTTCATTGCACAATTTACTGGCACTATGTGGCAGTGATTATTCAGAAACACATGTAGTGGGGGGTGTTGGTTTTTATGTAAAAAGTAAAGCCCAAAAAGGGAATTGGACTCTTACCCTACAGATTACAAGTACCATGTATACATGTTTTTCACTTCAAATATCTCCAAGCTTAGCCATTAAAAATAAAAGTTACTGTAAAGCTGCATAGTCCGATGAAGCAACAAATTTTCAAAACCAAAACAATTATCTAGATTTGATTCTACCTATCTATAACGTAGCTAGGCCTACTGATGCATTTACTAAGCATTTGTTGCCACATAGAAGGGAACACTTGAGTTAATTTAATAGAATATGTTACTGCAGAAGCTTATGGTGTCAGCCTTTTGGCATGCTTGCCAAACAAATTTTCATATGTTTGAACTACAAATATCTCAAAAAGTTAGCAATTTCAAACAAAAGTTACTTTAAATTAAAGTAAGGTAGGCTATATTATAACGATCAATTTAATATATTTATCTCAAAATGACAAACTCGAAATCATCAGACTATGCAACTTTAAGCTAAAGTAAAATAGATCAATCTAATGATCACCGGGTGTGGTGGCCGAATCGCTAGAGCGCGGGCCACGCGTGCGGGAGATCGGTTCCCGGTTGAGTCAAACCCAATGACTTATAAAATTGATACTTAATTGTTGCCTCCTAGCCCGGCGCTCGGCATTAATATGATAGGGCAATGACTCATTAGCTCAGTGTTAGGATAATGTGACTGAATGAAATATGAATGAGATACTGACAAGAGCCCCTATCTACAAAGGCAGCAAATTATGGAATGAACTCCCAGTCAGAATTAGACATGCACAAACACAACTAGAATTCAAGAAACTGGTAAGAATTCACCAAGCCAATCAGGCCCTTCTACAGGGCTAGTGATGAGGTCCCCATATCTAATTAGCTATCTATTATAAGCACCTATGGCCACCCCACCCCCTCCCACCACCACACGCACTCCTTTGCTCCTAACCAAGTTATCCACATACAAATTATTTGCCCAGCAAATTTGGAAATGTGTATCAGTCTGGTAGTATTGCTATAGACCGGGGGCCCTGTGGTACTGGGACGGCTCACTCCCTATCTCTCCCATGTGATGTAAATTTTGCGGTGCCACCTTGTGGTGGGTTTGATCGACCCAGCTGCTGGTTGGTGTTTCACATGTAAACACATACGGTTATATCATGCATGAGATGGGTAAGCGTGAATACACATCAATATGGGATTGCTATGAACAGGCACACATCCTCGTCGCCATCGTCACACATCTTTCACATTCATATATACATTTGTGCATATATTATAGCATCTGTTTAGCCGGGGGAACAGCCAGCACACACAAAGTGGTGGGTTTGATCATTTTGATTACACAGTACATGCTGAGTGAGCCGTCTTGGTATTACAGGGTCTTTGTATAAACATAGACACTAATAAAGTCTGTACTAGACTACTAAATGACTGAAACGTACAATCCTCCAAGCATTGTTTAACAACCTACTTACTCAAACTACTTCATGTAGTCAAAAAACACACCTGAGGTATTAACCTTTTAAGCATAACCCTATAAGCTAACCACACTCTATCTAACAGAATAAACAAACCATTCTACTAACACTCACTCCATCTCAAAATATTAACTCCAACAACATGATAGTTTTGCAATTCACAACATAGTAGGCACACAAACCTATGAAGGGAAACTATGCACCTAACCACTCCGTAATGTAAAGGTCTAATCAATACACATGTATGTATCAAGTGTGTAGGAATACAACATATAACTGCTATTTTTGTATGTGAATTGTCAAACTATACCATATGTAAGTCTTTGAATGTTTGATATTGTTATTTCAGCTGATTTGGGCTAGCTGCATATATTGTAAATAACTGTATTGTCACATGGCTGGAAGACCAGTGCCACGGCGCTGACAAAAGACTTTATTCAATGAATAAACTATATTTACAACAAACAAAAAATATCATGGTGCTGTCGGTCTGATTTCCCAGTGGGGCAGCACTATAAAGTCAACATGAGTGTGCACTATCACAACTCGGTACTGGTCCTGATATGACCTTAGTTGTTGCCAGGACGTAAAACTCCAGAAACCAACCACCCAATGTATTTATCTAAGAAAATAGCAGAAACTGACAAGCCATCGGACTATGCAACTTTATTTAAAGGGACCCGTGCCTTGGCGTCAGGTTATGCTCATTTTCCCACCCGGTGGTGCATTCCATGTTCCAGTATAGGTTCCAGCATTCTAACAGGTGTTGCATGGTGCCATACAAACTCGATGAAAAATATGTTACAAAACTGAACCACTTAGCAGTATTTGATCATATATATACAACATAGACACTGGTGCATTAACTAATGATTTGTGACAGCATATACAGAATAAAGCTTAGGTCCCAAATGCTGTGGTCGCCGTACGGTGCTGCGGTCTATGGTGTGTATTGCGGTTTATGCAAATATTACGCCGTTGCGGTCTGCAGTTGATCTATTCACAAATCGTATGGTCACCGCAAGGCGCCTTGTGGTTTGTGTCGTTGCAACGATTTTGTTGGTAATACACTTTGTACCCCCCAAAAAATTTGAATTTTTTTTTTTAATATCCCCACTGAAGTTATTAAAAATCCTCTAATCATGTGACTATATAAACAAAGCATACCAATAGTCAATCACACGACACAGTTCTGAGTGCTAATGCTGCCTTGCGATTTTCCAAAGTTAAGATAACTTCAACTTAAAAAAATCGCAACCTCTTGTGGCGAGCAAAAAAACCTACGGTCACCACAACTCGCCGTACGATCGCCATACGGTCTGGCCGATGCGGCGACTTACACCGCAAGGCATTTGTGACTAAAGCTGTGTTCACACCAGCGCATTAAGTCGCCTCAACTAGTTCGCCTCCTATAGTTCGGCTCACATTCGCCGTGTGGACGCGACCCTAAGGCGGATTAAGGCTGATCCGCCTCAACTAGTTCGCCGCATGTAAACCGCGTCGCGAGGTAGTCTAGATGAAGCGAACTAGCTTAAGTCGGCTCACCTTGCTTGTGTGGACGGTAGCGGTTTACTTGAAGCGGATTAAGCATGTCACACTATATAATATAATTTGGACTATGAACTGGCTAGAGGTGCACAGATATTTTTTTCATCATTTATTTTTAGGGTTTCACTGCCCAGCAGAAGTTTTGACCGTTCCAAACCAATACGATTCAGTACATACATATCTCGGTCGAACCCACTCTCTTGTGTTGACGTCGACTAACCGAAACTGGCGCTGGTTAGTATGGACTTGCTCATGCGCAGATATCGATTTCCACCTTAATCCGCTCCGTGTGTGGACACGACACTAGTTTGCCTCCTCTAGTTCGCCTTATCTAGTTCGGCCTAAAGTTGTGGGTGTGAACACGGCTTTAGGCTTAATCAGTGAATTTATCACCCCCATCCCTATGGCCACCTACTCTGAAACACTTTCTATTCCTCTGGCCTGCCGTGCCAATGTTCAGGTCTCGTCTACGTTGTCGATAGCTGTGACCGGGAGCGAGCTGACGAGGCGGCCAAGGAGCTTCGCGCCATTCTGACCGATGACGCCATGAGGGGCGTTCCCGTCGTCGTCATGGCAAACAAACAGGACCTGCCAATGGCGATGTCGCCGGCCGAGGTGATTGACAGGCTGTGTCTGCGCAGCGTCACCAACCGGTGGCACGTACAGGGAACGTGTGCCACGACCGGGAAGGGAGTGTACGAGGCCGTCAGTGTCCTCAGCAGACTCGTCAGGGAATTCAAAAGGGAGACCATGCACTCACCGAGCCAATGGACTTAATATATGTAATCTATTTTCTAGTATGTAATGTATTATGTGTGTATAAACTACTTCTGCATAATAGTTGCATAGTCCGATAAAATATCAAATTTTCACAAAATAAAGCAATTATCTAGATTTGATTCTACATATCTGGTGCACTTATAAAACATTTGTCATGGCACAGAATGGAATACCATTCCAATTTAACAGACCATGTTCTTGCAGAAGCCTATGGTGTCAGAGTTTTGGCGTGCTTGCCAAAATTAATTGAGCATGTTTGCACTTGAAATATCTCAACATTTAGCCATTTAAAACAAGAGTTATTTCAAACTAAAGTAAGGTAGCTTATAATGATCAACATAATATATTTATCTCAGAAAATTACAGAAACTCAAAACCATCGGACTATGCAACTTTAATACAATGTAATGTAGTGTGTATAAATAACTACTTCTGGTTAATAATAATATATGTAATTTATTTAGTATAAAAAGAACTACAGTAAAACCTCTCTAAATCGACCGACCTTGGGACCGACTTTAAGTGGTCCCTTTAGAGAGCTTGTCGGTTTAGGGAGTTAGAATATGGTTCAATCAATCAATCAATAGTTCCATCCTCTAGTCGAGGGTTGGATGCAATGGTTCTCCACTTGTCCCGTTGTTGTGCTGTTCTGATAGACTGTGAATAATTCAAGCCTGTCCACTGTGAAATATTTGTAAACCATGATGTTCTTGGTCTCCCTCTCCCTCTGCTGCCATTCACCTTCCCTTCCAACAATGTACGGTATATTGAACTCTGACGAATGATGTGGCCAAAATAAATAAGTTTCTTTGTCTGTATAGTGGCAAACAAGCTTTTCTTATTTTAAATTTTTCTGAGAACTTCTTTGTTGGTGATCTTTGTCCATGATATTTTCATCATCCTTCGATAAGTCCACATCTCAAATGCTGCTAAACGTTTGTACATTTTCTTAGAGATTGTCCATGTCTCTGCCCCATACATTAGAGTAGACCACACATAACACTGAAGAATACGCTTCCTTGTTTGTATTAATATCTTACTTGATGTTAACACTCTATACATTTTGGAGAATGTTGTTCGGGCTATTGTTATCCTTCTTTTAATTTCTTCCTCACATCTCCCATCATTTGTAATCTTTTGTCCGAGATATATGAATTCGGATACTTGTTCTATGTTTGTGCCATCTATGGTTATATTGACATTTGGTTTATCTGTCTTTTTACTTATAACCATTGTTTTGGTCTTCCTGGCATTCATCTTCATGTTGAATAGTATTCCAGCTTTATTGATTCTATTCACTATATCTTGTAGGTTTTTCTCACTGTCTGCTAGTATTACACTGTCATCGGCATATCTAAGATTGTTGATGTTCATGCCACCTATTGTCACTCCCTTGCAATCTTCAATGTGTCTGAAAATCATCTCTGTGTACAGGTTAAATAGACATGGTGACAATACACACCCCTGTCGAACTCCTCGTTTAATCATAACTTCATCCGATAGGCCCTGCTCCATTTTTATAAATGCACGTTGTGTCCAGTATAAGTTCACAATTAGTTTAATGTCTTTGCCATTGACACCAATATCTTGTAAACATTTGATTAACAGTTCATGATTGACTCGGTCGAAGGCCTTCTCATAGTCAATAAAGCAGGCATAAACATCCTGGTTCACTTCACAATAACGTTCACAAATCATTCTCATATTGAAAATCCCTTCACGTGTACCTCTTCCAGATATAAACCCACTTTGTACGTTACTGATTTGTTCTTCAATTTTCTGTCTGTTTCTCAGTAAAATTATTTTCAGGATCATCTTCAACATATGACTCATCAGGCTTAGTGTTCTGTACTCAGTACACAATGTTGGTTTTAGCTTCTTTGGGAGTCGTACAAATATGGATTCATTCATATTCAATGGTATAAATCCAGTCTCATAGATGTCAGTTACTAGCTTATGAATGATTTGAATCCCCACTTCATCTAGTCCTTTTATCATTTCTGATGTTATCTGGTCACTTCCAGGAGCCTTACCTGCCTTTAGATCATTGATAGCCTTCTCAACCTCTGATACTAATATAATATTCCCATCTTCTTTCTCAATTGTGGGTGGGTTCCCTCTGTCATCATTGTATAGTTCGTTTACATATTCTTCCCATCTGGACTTTATTTCATCTTCTTCAAAGAGCATTTTGCCGTCTTTGTTCTTGATACATTTACTGCTTCTCTGTCTGTATCCTTGACCTGTTATCTCTTTCACTTTCTTGTGCATCTCTCTTGAACGATGTTGAGACTCAAGTTGTTCCACTACTTCACACTTCTTATTCCACCATTCATCTTTAGCTTTTTTGCATTCATCTTCTATTTCATTCTTCAGGTGTTTGTATTTAGGTGGATCAGTGGTTTTCACTTTCTTCCTTTCTGCCATCTTTTCTAGTATGGTTTGCGTCATCCATGATTGCTTTGTCTCTCGTTTTTTATTTGGTAACACCTCCTCTGCTGACTTGACCATGCTTTCTCTGAGAGCTTCCCATTCCATTTCAATGTTGTTATACTCTCTCTGAGGAGTTTCTTCATTCATCAGTACACTGAATTTGTTATGAACAGAGACATTATACTTAGTTCTGTATTTTGCATCTTTTAACATGTTCATATCCATTTGAATGTTGTTTTTAATTTTGTTCTGCTGTTTCAATTTCACTACCATACTGATTACTACTGGATTATGATCCGAACTTATGTCAGCACCTGGATATGTCCTTGCCTGTTTGATACAATTTCGATATCGTTGGTTGACAAGAATGTAATC
This sequence comes from Branchipolynoe longqiensis, assembly GCA_030323885.1. NCBI lineage: Eukaryota > Metazoa > Annelida > Polychaeta > Phyllodocida > Polynoidae > Branchipolynoe > Branchipolynoe longqiensis. Next base: position 69,216,101 of record CM059190.1, on the reverse strand, counting down.
GATCTGGTTCCGACATACATCACCAGGGCTCTTCCATGTATATAGTCTTCTCTTTGGATGTTCAAATAAGGTGTTAGCAATTACTAGTTTTGATGTCAAACAGAAATTTATCAAGTATTCACCACGATCATTTCTCTCACCTAAGCCAAATCTTCCTGTTACTGGATATTCATGTTGTTCTCCAACTTAGTGGTCGATCTGTGGATGTTGTCGGTTAGAGAGGTTTTACTGTACATCGATTTTAGCGATATGTAGGCCTATGCATTTTTAAGCCATCGCTTTGACTCGTCCCGGTAATGGAATGTGTGTTTATTGATAGAACCTAAATTACATTATTTAAAAATACCAAATACGGTAGTGATTGTTCCATACTGAGGCCATTTCTCTCAAATATATCTAATAAAAATGGCTACATGAATGGAATGAGCATCCAAACATTCCTATCCGATGTACATAAATTATATTTACTCTGTGAAAGAAGTGATGTAGGTAGCAACTCACTGTGCAGAATGCTCAGTAGAGAAAAGGCCTCATACAGGATTTCCACCACCAATCCACCTTCTGATGATAGTGGCAACAACTAATATTGTGTTTTAGCAACTCACCACTAAGTTGTATGCTCTGTAGAAAAGGTTTTCTACTTATATATCCATATTTTGACAAACAACTATTATAACTCAATGATATAATAACATTCAAGACCCACTACCACCACTGAATAACTACATCTTCAACCAGCATCGCACACAATATAAACCACTATACATGCACAACATGGCACTATTAAAAGACTAACCATTAATAAAACCAAATCTAACTGATATACAAAGAGAGCATATGATTTAACCACTTGTGTACATTACTGCACACTCTTATCTTGATGCATATACCTTCCACTATATTGAGTACCTATGTTGTACACTATACAGCATAGGCTGCTCGCTCACTTTCTTTTTATGTTCAGAATGGGTTGTGCTGCACACAATGCAACACATTCCACTTCCACTATGTACAAATCAAATGTGATCACTCCAACGGCTGGAAGACCAGTGCCTCGGCACTGATAAAATATGTATTCAGATGAATAAAAATATTTACCAAAAACAATAAGAAGGATTTTCACTACGAACCCACACTCTGCTGATAGTGGCAAGAACTAATATTGGTCGCAGCACACTGCGCATGCTCCAGAGTAATATCCATGGCCATAATCGATTAATCAACTCGGGTCACCCGAGCCACTTTTTGGCACATGTGCACATCCTACAGACTCGGGTCAAATAATCAAATGTGCTTCTCCACGCTCGGGGTGAAAAAAATGGCTTAACAAAGTAGGATTTAACGTATTTTATGATGGCATAGTTTTGTTATATTTCCATGTGATTAATCTAGGTTATTACCCAAAAAAAACCATGTATGACGGGTACTGGTAGCTGTTATCCTGCAAGAGCAAATGTGACGTCATCGCTCCTAGCCACCCCCAGCCAAGAGGTGGGTTACTGGAGTCGGGTCATTTTGCACACGGCATGTGTAATTGTCGAAGGTTGTTCGATTTGAAATTTTGACGACTCGGGTGACCCGAGTGGTGTTAATCGATTACTGCCCATGGTAATGTTGAAATCAACTTCCAGTAATACTATTTTAACACAATATATGGTAGTGGATTCTGACATGGTCCTATCAGTTGTCGGTATGACTTGATATTACTTGATGATAGTCAATCAGAAACTACCACACGTGTTCCTTTTATCTCCTGCCACAATATTGTGCCAGCCCAATCAACATTTTGATTAGGCCAGATAAAAAAAAATTAAAATGTGTTAGCATACCCGCCCGACCTGAGAAATTGACCCGACCTGCAAATATTTTGGTAAAAAAAACCCTTCAAATATAATATTAAAACTCAAAACAATGCTTTCTCACCTATTGTAATGATTGTGCAATGACCGGCAAACCTCGACTTGAGGATTTTGCGGCTTATATGACGGGTACTGGTAGCTGTTATCCTGCAAGAGCAAATGTGACGTCATCGCCCCTAGCCACCCCCAGCCAAGAGGTGGGTTACTGGAGTCGGGTCATTTTGCACACGGCATGTGTAATTGTCGAAGGTTATTCGATTTGACGACTCGGGTGACCCCAGTCGTGTTAATCGATTACTGCCCATGGTAATGTTGAAATCAACTTCCAGTAATACTATTTTAACACAATATATGGTAGTGGATTCTGACATGGTCCTATCAGTTGTCGGTATGACTTGATATTACTTGATGATAGTCAATCAGAAACTACCACACGTGTTCCTTTTATCTCCTGCCACAATATTGTGCCAGCCCAATCAACATTTTGATTAGGCCAGATAAAAAAAAATTAAAATGTGTTAGCATACCCGCCCGACCTGAGAAATTGACCCGACCTGCAAATATTTTGGTAAAAAAAAACCTTCAAATATAATATTAAAACTCAAAACAATGCTTTCTCACCTATTGTAATGGTTGTGCAATGACCGGCAAACCTCGACTTGAGGATTTTGTAGTAATTTTAATGTTTTCTTGTTAAATCTCCAGCTATAAAGTGTCTATGGTCTTCTCTACATTCTTATCATGCCTTCTGGCCATGAATACCATGGTTAGTTTTCTTCTGCATGTATGCCATTCTACATACAAAATATTAATTAAAAGAAGTAAAACCTCACGGCCGACCTGGACAAATTTTAATGGGTGGACGCTGAACAAGTTTTTGCTTAAATGCAGCCTTAGGGCCAGTGATACCAGCAGTACTATTGGGCATATAAACTGGACGATTTCTACATCTGTAATTACAGCTGTTTTTTTAAGTAGCAAGAAATAATTGTCAGATTGAATTAGGGATTTCGAGTTCAACTACGCTATCAAGACAATGTGGTATATGATTTCAAATTGTGTTTGTGAGGGTTGGGTTGTCAAAATGCGGCATAGTTGAAGATGTATTGAGCTATGTAATTGGGTCCGTGTCAATAAAGAAACAAATCAATTATCGACAGTGCTGTGTCGATAGACTTTACCCTATTATATCGCTAAATAGAATGTCGTCTTCATGCAATGTCCGTTTTGATTAAATTAATATTAATTAAAGAAAATGTCCAAATCTTAAATTCCAAACAGTATCGAGTTACGTTGAAAAGAACACCACTTTTTCAAAGGATTTGTTATTACAAGGTAACCAAGAAAGAACAATATATTTCAATTAAAGATGTGCTTGAAAAATCAATGCAAATGTTTTCTCTCTCTCAAGCTTTACATGAATGCGGAGAAGTTCATATCAGATATATTTTATTGCTATATTGTAGTTCAGATTCAGGCTGAATGTTTGTGTGTATTTACAAAAATAAATAAAATGTGAACATCCTTAAAACTCAATCCATCAAGGATTTGCTTTATTACAAATATATGCAGTCGCAATTTGAATCACAAATAGGTAGATTTCATTTTTAATTATAGGAGAACCTTTAGGTGAAAACGTAATATATTGACAAATATAAATCAATAGAAAAGCAGCGTCCACGCTGATAGGAAGACAAAAAAGAAGAGGGGGGGGGGCTGTCAGGGGTAGAAGAAATTGAAGACAGCCAGAAAAGGATTAAAGTGGCATAGTTCGATGAAAACAGTAACTTTTCTAAACCAAACCATTTACATAGATTTTATCCTACATATCGAACTGAGATACTGCTGCACTCATTAAGCGTTTATTGTTGCACAGAAGGGAATATCACTTTAGCAGAACCTGTCACTGCTATGTCCAGCATTTCGATCTGCATGCCAAGAATTAAGTTGACAGCTTTTCCCTTCAATTATCTCAAAATTTAACTCTTTACATTGAAAGTTACATCAAAGAAAATGTCAAGTAGATTATAATGCTCAACCAAACATCGTTTTTTTTTTTTTTTTAATGCCAGAAGCGCAACATCAGGGCCGCATTCAGGGTCCGTCTCGGAGGCGCCTCGGCGATGCTTTTTGGCTTATGTCTGTTCAGAGTGCATCTCGGCGACGTCTCGGAGACGCCTCTCTTTTCAGACTGGAGATGAAAAGCGCCTCAAAAATGGCCACCGAATTCAGTGCTTTCAGCCAATTACAGGGCAGCTTGTCCATTGCAAATGGCCGCCGCCTATGGGGGCGGCAATTTTCGAGGCGACCAACTGCTGTTGTCGTTCAGACCAGCGTGACGACACGGGCGCCTCCGAGACGGACCCTGAACGCGGCCCAGATCAGCAACTTTATGCAAAGCTTCATGTGGGACAAGTGAAGGTCTCATTCAATGCAAGGCTTACAGTTGCAATTGTTTGACACAATCATGTATATATGCAGAGCCACCCAAATCAAATTAAAATGTTTGTAATAGGAACCTCCAGGGCAATGCTTCATGCGTAACTCTATACAAAGCGAGTTACACCAAAACTAAGATTTCATATACGTGGTATGCGAATGCGACAAAAAATGGAAAAGTATGTAAATGCATAGTGGTGCTTCCATGTCCAGATGCGAATACAAATACTGCAAATGGATCGCTCTATGGACCAATCGGTGCAAATGCGAATGCTGCTCCACATGCCATAGGAAACCAGCAACTTTGACTTTCCCTCACATATTTGAAGCAAGAAAGACTGAAAATTGCATGGGTATATCATGCCGCATGCTGTGTACGCATTCACATGCAAGGAATCTTAGCTTAAGGCTAACTCATATGTATGAGAAAGCATACTATTCACAATATATATATATCTTTTTTTTTAAGATTTAAAAAGATATACGGTAGAAATTAAAAAGCCAATAAATTATGCAACTTCAATGGAAAATTGTCAAATAAACCAAGCAATTGAAATTTAACTGCATTGCCTTGTTTCGTAAGTGACCTCTGCTAAATCCTTTGTAAACAGCATCTTCAAGACATCAAGTTTCCTTTCCAAGGCAAGCAAGCCCACACATAACACAGAAATGGGACAGTTTGAAAACACTGACGAACACAATCGTATCGATGAATGGTTCAAAATGACTCCTGTGTGGAGCGGTGGAAAGAAAAGAGGGAATGGAGAACATAGTTAAACATATATTTTATGGGAGCAAAGTAGATTAATAATATATAACCTGACTTAGATAGTAACATATTTTTATAACTTATTACTAAAATAACTATCTTTTCACATAAGATGATGGCTCCACAGAATATTAGTAGTCGAGTGTTTAGCCTGGAGAAATCATAGGAAGACAACTGGAACCTGGTGTGTGACACCTGTACACGCCAGGCTAAACACCAGTCCACATGTGTACAGAACGAGACTGGAACCTGGAGTGGCTGGTGGACTGGGCTGCTGGGCGATCAGGGTAGGCAATTTCAGAGCCACTCCACACTCGATACAGAGGTGACCTGACACATTCGGTCCAAGCAGGGTAAGGTTAAGGGTGAGGGTGATGGCGACTGCGACTGGACCTGCCCAGCACTTCCGTTTCCGACCATGGTGCAGGTGCTTTGCCTCCTGGTGCTGCCACAGTAGTCACAGAGTGGAAAATCTTGGTAGCTTTGGTGGTAGCTTTGCAGATACATGGTCGTGACCAGCGAAAGGCTGGCACACACCAATGGTGTCCTGCCAGTTCTCCCATGTGCTGGATGCTGGCATTGGTTAGTTTTGTTTTTTTCGTGTCTTTTTTTAATTGTTAAAACAAAAGTAGTTTATTCAGTGAATAATGCCTTTTATCAGCACCAGAGCACTGGTCTTCCACCGTTCAGTACAATTTGTTGGTACATAAATGAAACTATCAGTTGCAATAATAACCACATGCAAATCCTGTTCGATAATAAAAGTATTATACATAATATAAATGAACTATTAGTGGAAATGGTAACTGCATACAATTCCAGTTCAATGAAAGTATTACACATTTGGTGAATATGCATCACATGGTATTGCATGATTCTGGAATTTTCTTTAAACATTTCTTTCTAACTTGGTTTTTCTCTCTTCTTTTTTTCCCAAAACATATACCATATCTCCAATACACATATATATATAGTGTAAATATGCAAATCAGTGGATCCAATCATCATTACCAAATGTGAGAAACCTGCTCATTGTTGGCTCCTATCACAAGTGTTTTGTATTGTGTGGCCTAATGAATGGATCGGAAGTCTGAGATTGCAAAGGGGACTTACATCTGATGGTTTTTATGTCAATTTCAAGGAAAATGTTAGGTAATAGGTGTTGAAAGAAGGTGTAGTCGGGGTGGGATGGGGATCGGCACGCAGGGCTGTGTAGTGCATTTGAGAACATTTATATATATATATATATGTACGTACAAGGGTCGTGGCAAGGATGGACTTTAGATTACCTGTAACTGTGTAGGGGTCTTTTCATTAAGTTTTTTAATTCAAGGAGACTTGTGGACCATCTTGTCATCACTGGGAGTTTATTCTATAATGTGCCACCTCTGTAAATCAGTGCTTTAGTCAGCTTGTTTGTAGTTGGGGTGCTACAATGACAGACAGAACAGGGACTAACACATTTACATACAAGTGTTGCACATACACCTGAGTACAGCTATTGCGTCAGTATATATATGGCAGTGGCTAGACATGGTCACAGAGCATAGTCAGTCTCACTCCTGGCACCAGCAGACAAGGAAGCGGATCAGAGTAGTCGCCTCTTCACTGTTGGCACTAACAGGTAGGCAGTAGTTTAAGTTCATAACAGAATACTGTGATTGTTGGAACTAATGGATAGAGCAGAAATTACGTTCATATGGAGAGTACCCTCACTTCTGGCACTAATGAATAGGGAGAAGCTACGTTCATATGCAGAGTGCCATCACTGCTAGCACCATCAGATTGATATGCAGAACAGTCACTCTGTCAACACGAGCACCAGTAGACAGGGCAATGGTTAGACCAGTATAACGCAGTCACTGCTTCAATGCTGGCTGTAACAGATAGAATATCAGTTAGGTTCATAGGTGAACTAGACGGGATGGCCGAAAGAGTTGAGCGCCCGTCTCCCGTTTTGGTAGATTGTGGGATTCGAACCCATCGGTTCGAGTTAAACCAATTACTTAGAAAATTGATATTTGTCGCTACATAGCCTGGCACTCGGCATTATTAGGATAGGGCAAGGACTGGTTGGCTCAGGGTCAGGATAACGTGAGTGGAATGCACACCGTCACAAGTCGGTACCCATCCTGATATGACATTAGATGTTGCCAGGACGTAAAACTCCAACAACCAACCATACAATACTCTCGCAGCATAGACACTACCCCGTGGCTATAACTTAAGCTGTCAGTGCTGTTGTAGAGCTGTAAGCATTCAAATGCAGCCTAGGCGCTGCAATCATTTGAACATATCAATAAAAACAAAGGTGGACATAAAAACAATTGCTTGGTCAAGTT